>JBBDGP010002416.1:1600000-2020000 GCA_037952835.1 Lithobates septentrionalis
GAGGACACATCTCCAGCTGATGGTCCCTGCATAGATTGTTACATCAAGCCTGTTTGACCCTGCATAATAAAGGGTCCATGCTCTCTGGTAAGAGTCTATATTGCCTGTAGTGACAATGCACGCACAAGGTGGAGGCTTTTTTTGGATTCAACTACTTGTCACGGATTTGTGTTTTCTACAGTTGGATCTAATAACCCAATATGAGATTTTTGTTTAGCGCATCATTTTTTTTTTCTACACATCTAATGTCATTTCTCTAACCTTTTAGTATGCTATTTTGATAAAATTCAAACAATATTATCTGATGACCTATTATTTATAATACTACCCATGTAGTATTAATTAAGTCATTTAACACCAAGGTAGGAAACCACAGTCATTTTTCACTATGTTGACATTCATTTATTGGGACTATATTTGACTATTTTTAATTAATTTGCTTAGCACTGTTTACATAGCCGATTGCATATTTGTGTTTTGTAAATACTGAATAAAAGAACAGATTTATAGGGAGAGTATTTATTACCTGCTATTTAAGTTCAGTCCATTTCATGCAAAAGCAATGACGTTTGGGCTAAAGGTAATTCATGAGCATCTGCAAGAGAACTGGAATTCCCCTGGAGGATAGGGTCCTGCTATTTGGTAAGGGTTCCCTCTTGGTCTTTTAAAAATACAAGTTTGATGACCAATCTATTCTTGATTATTTTAATTGGCTGACTAGAGTCAGGCCATTAAAACACAGTGCTTTTAGGAAATGCAGTACTAGAATGAACCTACCGATCATGGTACAAAAGAAGTAAGAAATAAAGAAGATAGCTGGCACAGAGAACTTATTTGATTTGTAGTTTATTCCAAGAATCAGTAATAGGGCTTGATGTTTCAATTCCTATGATAAGTCGTCACACTTAATGTTGGGACTGATGTGGTAAAAAGGATGGAGGTTAGGTACTGTATGTTATCGGGTAATCAGATGGGCACCCTCGTTTAAAGTTTCACTAATGAACATAATACAAGGGAGGGTTCCGGTTTTCCTGGGAGGCTGTTACTCCTGGGAGATATCCGGGGAAACAGGAGACTACAGTATGGGCTTCAGCAGCTGCTGGGCTGAGGTCCTGGAGAGGACTGCTAGAGGATTACATTTGCCGATGGGCAATGCACTAAAGTCCTGGGTCTGGAGAAGGATCTTGTTATCTCCCTCACCAAGAATCTACCCGTGCATGCTGGGTGGCAGACAGCTCCTGTGACACTGTGAGCAAAGACCTTCCTATGGACTATTAGCAGCGTAAGTGCCAGAAGGGAACTAAGTTCCAGAGGTTGCTATATGGACTGCTTCTGTAGGGTCCTAGACAGGGGCGGACTGACCATTCCGGCCCTTGGGTATTGCCCCGAGGGCCCAGGACCAGTAGGGGGCCCCATGGGAGGCTCCTCTACTGGACTTCACTGACTCCTACTTCCTACGAGGGACAAGGTGAGGAGGAGTGGGCTGACATAGGATGGGAGAGTGGCGGGTACGTGGAGACAAGGTAGGATCTAAGGCTGCGCCCCTCCCCCGGATTTCAGTGGCGTCCCCCTAGGCTGCTTCAGATAATGTGCGCACATCATCTGAAGCAGCCTAGGGGGGCGCCACTGAAATCCAGGGGAGGGGCGCAGCCTTAGATCCTACCTTGTCTCCACATACCCGCCACTCTCCCAACCCATGCCAGCCCGCTCCTCCTCATCGCAACCCTCATAGGAAGTAGGAGTCAGTGAAATCCAAGACAGGAGCCTCCCATGGGCCCCCTACAGCCGAGAGCCCGAATGGTCAGTCCACCCCTGTCTAGGACTATAAGTGTTCTAAGTGCTCCTAACTCACCTCCATCCTGACGATAAACCCCACTGCAGAGTGAGACATGGGGGCAGGGGAGCCGCAAGCACTGGCACCCAGAACATGTCGATGACGCCTGGGAGCTGATGCTGCCCACCGGCCGTGTTGCCTTGCACACTGCTGCTGTGTAAGAGAAGCAGAGCAGCCATTGTGCTGTGCCCCAGCTGGCCGCTGCCTAATAGAGCAGTGTTAGCTGCTGTAAGGAAGGATGGGTGGTAAGCTATAGAAGGGAGATTCATTTTGGAGCATGCAGCACAAAAAGAGAAAGCTCTTAAGGGCTGGTTAGTTCAGAGGTGAGAGCTGCAGATGGTTGGGGCTGGGTGCAAAAGTCACAGCTGTGAATAGTTGATGGATCTAAGTGCAGAGGTGATAGCTATGGATGGCTGGAGGCTGGGTGTAGAGGTGATAGCTGTGAAGGGAGATGGAGTGCTAGGTGCAAAAATGAAAGCTGTGGACAGGGACGCAGAGGGAAGCTGTGGACAGGAACGCAGAGGCGAGCTGCAGACAGGAATGCAGAGGTGAGCTGCAGACAGGGATGCAGAGGTGAGCTGTGGACAGAGACAAAGAGGTGGGCTGCGGACAGGGACGCAATGGTGAGCTGCGGACAAGGACGCAATGGTGAGCTGCGGACAAGGACGCAGAGGTGAGCTGCGGACTGGGACGCAGAGGTGAGCTGAGGACAGGAGGTGCAAAAGTGAGAGCTGCAGACAGGGATGCATAGGTGAACTGCAGACAAGGATGCAGAGGTGAGCTGCGGACAGGGACGCTGAGGTGAGCTGTGGACAGGAGGTGCAAAAGTGAGAGCTGTGAACAAGGACGCAGAGGTGAGCTGCGGACAGAGACACATAGGTGAGCTGCGGACTGGGACGTAGAGGTGAGCTTTGGACAGAGTGTGCAAAAGTGACAGCTGCGGACTGGGACGCAGGGGTGAGCTGCGGACAGGGACACAGAGGTGAGCTGTGGACAGTAGGTGCAAAAGTGAGAGCTGTGGACAGGGATGCAGAGGTGAGCTGTGGACAGTAGGTGCAAAAGTGAGAGCTGTGGACAGGGACGCAGAGGTGAGCCGTGGACTGGAGGTGCAAAAGTGAAAGCTGTGGACGGGAGGTCCAAAAATGAGCGCTGTGGGTGGGAGGTGCATAAGTGAGCGCTGTGGACAGGGACGTAGAGATGAGCTGTGGACAGGGACGTAGAGGTGAGCTGTGGACAGGGACGTGGAGGTGAGCTGTGGACAGGCAGGGACGCAGAGGTGAGCTGTGGCAGGAGGTGCAAAATTGAGAGCTGTGGACAGGGACGCAGAGGTGAGCTGTGGACGGGAGGTGCAAAAGGGAGAGTTGTGGACAGAAGGTGCAAAAGTGAGAGCTGGGGACGGGAGGTGCACAAATAGGAGCTGCGGATGGGAGGTGCACAAGTGAGAGCTTTGGACAGGGACGCGGAGGTGAACTGTGGACAGGGACACAGAGGTGAGCTGTAGACAGGAGGTGCAAAATTGAGAGCTGTGGATAGGGACGCGGAGGTGAGCTGTGGACAGGAGGTGTAAATATGAGAGCTGTGGACAGGAGGTGCAAAAGTGCAAGCTGGGGATGGGAGGTGCAAAAGTGAGAGCTGTGGACAAGAGGTGCAAAAGTGAGAGCTGTGGATGAGAGGTGCACAAGTGAGAGCTGTGGACGGGGACACGGAGATGAGCTGCGGACAGGGACGCAGAGGTGAGCTGTGGACAGGAGTTGCAAAAGTGAGAGCTGTGGACAGGGACCCAGAATTGAGCTGTGGACAGGAGGTGCAAATGTGAGAGCTGTGGACAGGGACACAGAGGTGAGCTGTGGACAAGGACGCAGAGGTGAGCTGTGGACAGGAGGTGCAAAAGTGAGAGCTGTAGACAGGGACGCAGAGGTGAACTGCTGACAAGGACGCAGAGGTAAGCTGCAGACAGACGCAGAGGTGAGCTGTGGACACGAGGTACAAAAGTGAGAGCTGTGGACAGGGACGCAAAGGTGAGCTGCGGACAGGGACACATAGGTGAGCTGCGGACAGGGACGCAGAGGTGAGCTGTGAACAGGAGGGTCAAAAGTGAGAGCTGCGAACAGGGACACAGGGGTTAGTTGCGGACAGGGATGTAGAGGTGAGCTACTGACAAGGACGCAGAGGTGAGCTGCAGACAGAGACGCAGAGGTGAGCTGTTGAAAGGAGGTGCAAAAGTGAGAGCTGTGGACAGTAATGCAGAGGTGAGCTGCAGACAGGGATGCAGAGGTGAGCTGCAGACAGGCACGCAGAGGTGAGCTGTGCACAGGAGGTGCAAAAGTGAGAGCTGTGGACAGGGACGCAGAGGTGAGCTGTGGACAGGAAGTGCAAAACTGAGAGCTGTAGACGGAGATAGAGGTGAGCTGCTGACAGAGACACATAGAGGTGAGCTGTGGACAGGAGGTGCAAAAGTGATAGCTGTGGACAGGGACGCAGAGGTGAGCTGTGGACAGGAGGTGCAAAAGTGAGAGCTGTGGATGGGAGGTGCACAAGTGAGAGCTTTGGATAGGGACACGGAGGTGAGCTGTGGACAGGGACGCAGAGGTGAGCTGTGGAAAGAAGGTGCAAAAGTGTGAGCTGTGGACAGGGACGCAGAGTTAAGCTGTGGACAGGAGGTGCAAAACTGAGAGCTGTAGACAGGGAGGTAGAGGTGAGCTGCGGACAGAGACACATAGAGGTGAGCTGTGGACAGGAGGTGCAAAAGTGATAGCTGTGGACAGGGACGCAGAGGTGAGCTGTGGACAGGAGGTGCAAAAGTGAGAGCTGTGGATGGGAGATGCACAAGCGAGGATAGGGACACAGAAGTGAGCTGTGGACAGGGACGCAGAGGTGAGCTGTGGACAGGAGGTGCAAAATTGAGAGCTGTGGACAGGGGCGCAGAGGTGGGCTGTGGACAGGAGGTGCAAAAGTGAGAGCTGCGGACAGGGATGCAGAGGTGAGCTGTGCACAGAAGGTGCAAAAGTGAGACCTGTGGACAGGGATGCAGAGGTGAGCTCTGGACAGGAGGTGCAAAATTGAGAGCTGTGGACAGGGACGCAGAGGTGAGCTGTGGACTGGAGGTACAAAAGTGAGAGCTGTGGACAGGGACGCAGAGGTGAGCTGCGGACAGGGACACATAGGTGAGCTGCGGACAGGGACACAGAGGTGAGCTGTGGACAGGAGGTGCAAAAGTGAGAGCTGTGGACAGGGACGCAGGGGTGAGTTGCGGACAGGGACGCAGAGATGAGCTGTGGACAGGGACGCAGAGGTGAGCTGTGGACAGGAGGTACAAAAGTGAGAGCTGTGGACAGGGACGCAGAGGTGAGCTGCGGACAGGGACACATAGGTGAGCTGCGGACAGGGACGCAGAGGTGAGCTGTGGACAGGAGGTGCAAAAGTGAGAGCTGTGGACAGGGACGCAGGGGTGAGTTGCGGACAGGGACGCAGAGATGAGCTGTGGACAGGGACGCAGAGGTGAGCTGTGGAAAGGAGGTGCAAAAGTGAGGGCTGTGGACAGGGATGCAGAGGTGAGCTGCGGACAGGGATGCAGAGGTGAGCTGCAGACAGGCACGCAGAGGTGAGCTGTGTACAGGAGGTGCAAAATTGAGAGCTGTGGACAGGGACGCAGAGGTGAGCTGTGGACGGGAGGTGCAAAAGGGAGAGCTGTGGACAGGAGGTGCAAAAGTGAGAGCTGGGGACGGGAGGTGCACAAATGAGAGCTGCGGATGGGAGGTGCACAAATGAGAGCTGTGGACAGGGACGCGGAGGTGAACTGTGGACAGGGACGCAGAGGTGAGCTGTAGACAGGAGGTGCAAAAGTGAGAGCTGTGGACAAGAGGTGCAAAAGTGAGAGCTGTGGATGGGAGGTGCACAAGTGAGAGCTGTGGACGGGGACACGGAGATGACCTGCGGACAGGGACGCAGAGGTGAGCTGTGGACAGGAGTTGCAAAAGTGAGAGCTGTGGACAGGGACCCAGAATTGAGCTGTGGACAGGAGGTGCAAATGTGAGAGCTGTGGACAGGGACACAGAGGTGAGCTGTGGACAGGGACGCAGAGGTGAGCTGTGGGCAGGAGGTGCAAAAGTGAGAGCTGTAGACAGGGATGCAAAGGTGAACTGCTGACAAGGACGCAGAGGTGAGCTGCAGACAGAGACGCAGAGGTGAGCTGTGGACAGGAGGTACAAAAGTGAGAGCTGTGGACAGGGACGCAAAGGTGAGCTACGGACAGGGACACATAGGTGAGCTGTGGACAGGGACGCAGAGGTGAGTTGTGCACAGGAGGGTCAAAAGTGAAAGCTGCAGACAGGGACACAGGGGTTAGTTGCGGACAGGGATGCAGAGGTGAGCTACTGACAAGAACGCAGAGGTGAGCTGCAAACAGAGACGCAGAGGTGAGCTGTGGAAAGGAGGTGCAAAAGTGAGAGCTGTGGACAGTAATGCAGAGGTGAGCTTCGGACAGGCACGCAGAGGTGAGCTGTGCACAGGAGGGGCAAAAGTGAGAGCTGTGGACAGGGACGCAGAGGTAAGCTGTGGACAGGAAGTGCAAAACTGAGAGCTGTAGACAGAGAGATAGAGGTGAGCTGTGGATAGAGACACATAGAGGTGAGCTGTGGACAGGAGGTGCAAAAGTGATAGCTGTGGACAGGGACGCAGAGGTGAGCTGTGGACAGGAGGTGCAAAAGTGAGAGCTGTGGATGGGAGGTGCACAAGTGAGAGCTTTGGATAGGGACACGGAGGTGAGCTGTGGACAGGGACGCAGAGGTGAGCTGTGGACAGGAGGTGCAAAATTGAGAGCTGTGGACAAGGGCGCAGAGGTGGGCTGTGGACAGGAGGTGCAAAAGTGAGAGCTGCGGACAGGGATGCAGAGGTGAGCTGTGCAGAGAAGGTGCAAAAGTGAGACCTGTGGACAGGGACGCAGAGGTGAGCTGTGGACAAGAGGTGCAAAAGTGAGAGCTGTAAACAAGGATGTAGAGGTGAGCTGCGGACGGGGTCGCAGAGGTGAGCTGTGGACAGGAGGTGCAAAATTGAGAGCTGTGGACAGGGACGCGGTGGTGAGCTGTGGACGGGAGGTACAAAAGTGAGAGCTGTGGACAGGGACGCAGAGGTGAGCTGCGGACAGGGACACATAGGTGAGCTGCAGACAGGGACGCAGAGGTGAGCTGTGGACAGGAGGTGCAAAAGTGAGAGCTGTGGACAGGGACGCAGGGGTGAGTTGCGGACAGGGACGCAGAGGTGAGCCTATTTGCCTGGGTGCTTGTTTGCCTGAGGGTACATCCGTATGAGCGTATTGACCCTGTACTGCATACATGAATGCATGAATGGCAGGAGCGCTTGTATACCTGCATGTTTGCATGCCTAGGTACTTGCATACCTAAGGGCTTGCATAGAGGTAAACCAACATGGTTTTAGGCCTGCATCCTTGGAGGATGTTTATTAGGTTACCTATTATACCAGTTAAAAGCGTGGATACCAGATGCTGTAAGCTATTCCCCATCGAGGTGAGGGAAGCATCTGACGCTGCTGTTTTTTTTTTTTTAGAGTATCTCAAGCCAGTAAGACTTAGGGCAGTCTCTGAGGTGGTTTGTTCCACTCAAATAGGAACATGAAGTCTATCTTAAGATCTCAACCCGCTGAACATCCTTCTGTTTTCAGTTAGGTAGACGGTTCAGTAATGACCTCTCTGCAAGAGATAGATTTCGGAGTCCATATTTATCTATAAACCCTCATCTTCATGGGGCGTTTTTTTTTCAGGCTCATCAAAGATTTCTGTAATTGCAGTGGAAAACAGTTTTCTCTGTGAATCTTCCCTTTGGGTTGGCCACAGCTCTGGAGGATTCTCAAAGCATCTAGCCCCAGTGTTTGGCTTGCTGAAGACTCCTAAATACTCTTTACCTCAATCTTGGCTCAAGAAGCAGTCAATTCCAGGGGTTCCTTTGATATATTTCTACAGGAGGAAGCTGTGTTTAGGTCAAAGCACGTTCTCCACATACAGCCCCACTCCAGGTCTTGGTAGAGGTTCATTCTCTGTCAGGAACTTGAGGATCCAGGCATTGCATTGCCAGAAGGCTCTGTTTCCAGGGTGTTGCAGAGCAAAGATTGATGCTTGATATTCTTTCTTTTCAGGAATTTGGAAAATAACTACTGATGCCAGTCTCTCTAAGCTGACTTAAGGCTGACTACAGTTCAGTGGGCTTGGTCTACACAGGGGAAAATACTGTCCAATAGCTTGGAACTTTTGGCCAGTATGCCTTGCTCTGAACCTACAACAAGTTTGTCCTATAATCCAATCTGGAAATGCCTCTGTTGGTATATATATATATATATATATATATATATATATATATATATATACCTATATCAACCACCAGGGCAGCACCAGAGGTCATGCAACTCAGGGAGGTGTACCACATTCTGTCTGGGACAGTACAAGTGCTGTCTTCATTACCAATACATACTCCAGGTATAGGATAGTGGCAAGGGGAACTCTGAAGTGGGATCTACTAGATTCCAAGTTCTACAACATTTGGGACAGGTGTGTCTAAGACAAGAATTCCACTGCCAATGGTGGTACATGTACTGATAGCACCTTAAGGTCTGGTTCTCCCTTATTTGATGCTTTTTTCCCTGTTTCGGATTCTGCCACATCTTTTGCGAAGAATCCATAAGGTGGTAACACTATTAGTGTTGGCCGAATTACCCCGTGGGGCTTGGTACGCAGACATAGCCGATCTTGCGGGGGTTACTCCTTTTGGACACTCCCAGTCCAGCAGGACCTGATGGTCTTGAGTCCTGTATCTCAGCTTTGTGGAGCCCCTGGAAGCCAGCTTCAGGGAACTACAATTACAGGACTTGAAAAATATTGTTTTGCCTGGCGTGAAGCCTGGACGTGGCACCCGCAGAAATATGTGGGTGGGAGCTGTTCTCTTTTTTTCTCCAATTGGTAGAAGAAAGGAGTTTGGCCTTAAGTACCGTTAAGGGTCAGGGTTTGTCCCTATCTATTTTTTCCAGGGGTTGTTGTTTCTCACTCCTTTTTTTCATACCTCATACAGCAGGTAACTTGGACAGTCCCACCTGTCAGGCCATTCTTGTGTCCTTGGGACTTGAATTGGTCTTGACTGTCCTTGCAGAGGGCACTTTTTGAACCAATCAGGGGATTCTGTTGGTCCTTTTATCTCAGAAGGTGGCTTCTTTGGTTGCTATAACTTCAAGAAGTGGAGTGTCAGTATTGGCGGCTCTTTCATGCAGGGAGCCTTTCTTGGTCTCGCATCACAAGGTAATGTTGCGTCCTCATCCATTTTTCGTGCTTGAGTGGTTTCTAGTTTTTCACTTGAATCAGGACAGTGTCTTGCCTTTTATTTTTCTCCTAATCCACAGTCGCTACCTACTCTAGAGGTAGTTCAGACGCTCAGGGTCTACTTGATTTGTCGTCACAAGTCAGGAATCCTGGTTTGTGCTGCCAGAAGAGCCCAGGAAGGGCAGGCGGCATCCAGGTCTAATATTTATCAGTGGCTTTGCCAGTTTATCAATGATGCCTATGGTTTAAATGGCAAAAAAATCATTTTTTTCTGGGGAGAGATTCTCTACCAGGTGTGGGAGTATCTTGGGCCATCCATCATCGGATGTCAGTGGCCCAGGTGTACAAGACCACTAATTGGTCTTTGGTTTATACATCTACAGGGTTTTTACCAGGTTGATATCAATCACGTAGAAAATACTGCCTTTGGCCTCAGCGTATTACAAATAACGAAGTAGGTCCTCCTTTGATGGCAGTTTCCATAACAATGCCTCCTTCCCCTCAGGGGCATTGCTTTAGGACATCCAAGATAGTCATTATTATGGTGCTCTGTGTCCCGTGATGTACGATAAAGAAAAATTTATTTTTTCTACAGCTTACCTGTAAAATCCTTTTCTTGGCGTACATCACGGGACACAGAGGTCCCTCCCCTCTTTTCTGGGATCTTCGTGGCTTGCTACAAAAACGGAGGTACTTCCTGTATGGGATGGGTTATATGGGGGGAACTTTCTGTCTATTGGTTGCCAGTGTAAAATCACCTATAGGTGACGTATAACCCAGATAGTCATTATTATGGTGCTCTGTGTCCCATGATGTACTCCAAGAAAAGGATTTTACATGTAAGCTGTAGGAAAAATCAATTTTTTAGTGCCTCGTTTGGGGGTGAGCACTACATATTTATAAAAAAGTCTGCCCATGTATGATACCGTATGCTGCTATAGTGTGTCACAAATCAGGAAGTCCCAGTGTGGCTATCAAGTGAAGGTCATAGTAATGGACCTTAAGCAGACAATAATACCAATATATCACTATCCAGCAATCCATATGAAAATACAAAAATAATGAAAGCCAATATTTAGCTTTCCCACAGAGCATGAAAAAGTCCCGAAACTCGACCAGTTTAACTATTCCACGCCAGATGCCTCAGGAGGATGCTTACTTCTATATACAGAATTGCTTAAAATATACACATTTAACTACTGTTGCTGAAAAGCATGTTTTTCTAAAGATATTATTTGAAATTTGCATCTTTTTGGTTGAATTAATTGTTTTTTAAAAATGAAATAAAAGTATATTGTGCATAGAAAGAAAGTTTTTTTTATTCTGGTTGGCTCTCATAAAAATAAAATTTAACAATTAAGCAATGTACAGCCTGCCATCTCCAAAGCTCTGCTGAATAAGCAGACAGATAAAGCATACAATAGGTCAGACTTAATGTATCTGTGGGTACTGGTTCTCATCTATGTCAGCTTAAGCAAGACACTATTGCTAATGATCTAGTGCAGATTACTGATAGAGAGTGAAACAACCCATTATTAGTGTCTGCTTCCTGTGACTAATGCAATGCTTAGCACAATATACGTCTCTATTTGGAGTTGGCGATAACTTGTATGCTAATGTGTCAATGGGAACATAACTCCAAAAATAACTTTGCTTAGCAAAATTCCCCTTCTTTCAAGTACAAAACATGATATGTCCCTTTCATTTTTAAATTCCATAGTGTTGGGTGTGTAGCGGGCACCTACTTTTAGGTAGGTGACCTTTTTGGTAGTTTACTATGTCAGGTAAATTTAGACAGGCTTGTGCTATTACAGCAGGCCTGTTTTTGTTCATTTCTCATTTGAGTGGCAGGTAGTTTGTATGCTAGTCTCAGCCAATCATTAATTTGCTTGGCAATGCCCGGGACTCTCATATAAAAGCGGGGTCACATGGTTGAGGGAGAGACTTCCTGTTCGAGCGTGGAGAAGCCAGCCTGGTTCCCGGAGGGGAGAGGTTTCCCCCTCCGGGAAGCCAACAGAGCTCCCCCCTTGCGAGAAGGGTGGGGAACCAGTCTCCATGGAGGAAGAGACCACATCTTACAGCATGTAGTCGCTGGTGTCGTTGGCCGCCCCTGCGGGCAGGGGAGCGGGCCATAAAGGAGGAAAAGATACTAAGTGAGGTTTGGATCCGGTTTAAAGACATTCATTGTGAATGGAGACTTGGAAGAGCGATTCACAAAGATAGAGTATTGGTGGTAAAGGCTGGACAAAATACCCGTAGCTACTCTATCTCGGTGAGAGGACCAGGGGACAGTTGAAAAAGGTTGCCTGACCCGAGGTACTATTTGTGAGTGGGCATGTTGAAGTTATTCACAAATGTATTTTATACCCAGATTGACTGCAGGATGGCAGATGGGTTAGGGTGGGTTTTCCCCAAATACTTTGCTCAGCAGGATACTCACATTCATGGTGCCTAACAAGGACAAAGTTATGGACACTAGGGTGTGTTGTCTCTGCTAAGTCCCTTTGCTGCACAAGTACTCTTATAAAGACTCTTGTTTAAAAGCCAAACAGAAAGTTTATTTGCCAACGGGCAGACGGATTGAATTGCTGAGCATGTCTGTTTGGGATGCGCTTTGCAGGGGGGCTGCTGGACTCCTTTCGAGGGAGCGATTATCCCAACAGAAACGTACATGCCACAAAGAATTGCATATTTGTTCAATTACCGGTAGAGGATGATTACCCCCTCTTTTTGGTAATGTGTGTGTAGTAGTTAGCATTTGTTAGAAATATTTTGTGTCTTCTTTTAGGAATATTGAAGATGTTACGGCTGTCTATCTCACAGATGAAGAAACACAAGGAAGGGAGGCGCCTCTGGGTGTAGTATAAAAGGCCGTTTTTTATTTTTAAAAGCAATATGCAAACAACTCACATTTTAGTAGTGTAAAAAAAGCATCTAGGAAGCCAGAGGAATGATCCATCAGGGGGCAGTTCATCCAGTGGGTCACAGTGGTGCTGGCAGGTCTGCGTGTAGCTCCTGGTATACCGCTAATGCCGGCCGCGGTGATGATGGAAATCCAGGTGAGGCTTGGAACGCAGATGGAGGGCAAGCGCACAGCTGTGACGTCAAAGGGCCGCGACGCGTTTCTTGAGCGTACGGGCTACGATATTCTGGTAGCCGCGCTCCTTCATCAAGCTATAGATAGATAGTAAGACTGGCTTATGTAGAAGGAAGGGAGGGACGGGGGAGGGAGAGAGGAGGGGGGAGGAGGGGCCGGAGTAAGCATATTAAAGAACGAATGTGATTTCATCTAAAAACAATGGACAATAGATCAGGACTGAACTGTTATTTTACAGAAATCTCTTTAAAAGTATTATAACGGGAAGAAGGCTGTTGTTTGGGGTATCTATATAAATATGGTCAGCAAAATAAAAAGTAAGATAAAAATAATAATAATAATAATAAAAATAAAAATAAAAATAGAAATAATAATAGAAATAATAATAAAAAACATAAAAAAAATAATAATGGACAATAGATCAGGACTGAACTGTTATTTTACAGAAATCTCTTTAAAAGTATTACTCACAGAAGAGGCTGCAGAGGAGGACGAGCCAAGAAACAACAAGAACACACCCAAATGCCCCAAACTATAAAAATATTTAATTTGTCCTCCTGTACCCTATCCCATGCAGACCTGTCCCTTTTGAGCCGTGGATTAAATTTTGCACCCACGAATAAACCCAATCCCTTTACTCTTTTCAAGGATCTTAATGGCTACATTTGAAACCTCACTTTAAAGAGGCATTTTCATATTCAACCTGAAAAAGAAAAAAAACACCATCAGCAATTGTAACTCTACTCTTCCTACTTCCACCATAACCCCATCCACATCAAATTCAGAACTGTCTTTTGATATTGACGACCTTGATGTATCCAATAGTGATGACTTGGTGCTTCGATCACTCTCGCAGCACCTCATGTCATTGCCTCCTATTGTTCATAACACACTCAAGCCCAAATCCATATTTTTTCCTACCCAGTCAAAAGGCCCATATATAGAAGCTTTTTACAGAGTTGTTTTTGCAGATCTCAAGAAACTCTGCGAACCCACCTCTGCTCCTAAATCCAACAACATATCACCCTCAGAGATAAAAGCACTTGACCAATTAATCCACAATGAAGATTTGATTATCAAATCAGCAGATGAAGGGGGCGGTATAGTACTCCAAAATAAATCTGACTATTTGAGGGAGTCATACAGACTACTGTCTGACACCACAACATACGTCAAACTCACCAAGGACCCCACAGCTGATTATGCTGCAGAGGCTGATCTATTGATTTCTGCTGCCCTCCAAGAAGGTATCATTACCAAAACAGAGAGTTCTTTTTTGCATAAGAACTTCTATCAGATACCTTACTTTTACCACCTGCCTAAGATCCATAAAAGCTTACAAGACCCTCCGGGCAGGTCTATCGTTGCAGCGATGGACAGTGTGACGACAGGCTTCAGCCTATATATAGACCAGTTCCTGCAACCTATAGTATCCCAATTGCAATCATACATTCGTGATGGCATCCACCTTTTGGAACTATTATCACCGTACAAGTGGGAGCCTACTTATGTTTGGCTCTCACTTGACGTGTGTTCACTATATACCTCCATACCTCACCACTTTGGCCTTATGGCTTTAGAACAGTTTTTGTCTTCTGATCCTCTCATCAATATGCGCCAGGCAAAGTTCATCGTGGAAGCCACCAGATTTTGCCTGACGCACAATTACTTCTCGTTCAATAACGAGTAATACCAACAAATACAGGGAACAGCTATGGGGGCAAATTTTGCCCCCTCATATGCTAACTTGGCCATGGGTTTATGGGAAAACAACTTTATTTACCAAAACAATCCCTTTGCAGCCAATATAATATTCTTTGGGAGATACATTGATGACCTGATAATTATCTGGGATGGAGACACTAAGTTGATTACTACTTTTGTCCAACATTGTAATAACAACCCATATGGGTTGTCCTTTACGTCAGCCACAGATCCCACCACAATAGCCTTCTTGGATCCTGAATTAGGACATGAAGGTGCCAATATCATTACTAGAAATTAGATCAAGCCTACAGCGGGGAATTCCTTTCTACACTTCGAGAGCTGCCACCTTCCAAAATGGATCACGAACATTCCAAAAGGACAGTTTTGCCACCTTCGGCAGAATTGTAGCAAAGATTGTGATTATGCCGAACGCGGCAAAACTTTAAAAAGAAAATTCCTTGAAAAGAAGTATCCAAAAACCTTAGTTGAGGAGGCTTACAATCATTATTTGCATGGGAAGCCTCCTAAAACCAATCAACCTCTACATGACTGTTCAAGCAGGTTTATAACTACCTTTCATCATAAATATAAACACATGGAAAAAATTTTGGAAAAACACTGGGGGATCTTATATCAAGATCCCCACCTAAAAACCTCTCTCCCTATGCGCCCAAAAGTTATCTACCGTAGGGCTCCGAATCTAAAAACTAAGATTGCACCAAGCAAACTAAAATCCACCCCAGTCACACAACCAGGGAATTCTTCAACTGCTCGTCAGACTTTGTCATCTACGGCCTAACTTGTCCTTGTGGCCTAATCTATGATTAGACAAAGATTCGGCGAGCACAGAAGACTAATCGAAGGGGGCACTGACCCCCATAGTGTCCCAAGGCATTTTGCTATGGCCCACCAGAGCTCCACGGTGGGCCTTAAAGTTTGGGTCATCGAACAGATTCCCAGATCCCTCTCGGCCGCAGAAAGATTCAAGAAACTTTGCGCCCGCGAGACCTATTGGATTTACACCTAAGTTGTACTTTCGCCTGGGGGTATAAATGAGAGCATTGAGATCGCCACGATATTATAAATAAACTTATTCTTCAGCATATTTCCATATTGCACTATGATCCTGAGAGTGCCTCTAAATAATCGCCCTAACCCAATAAATATTCTCCAAATAAACATTTAAACAAATACTTGCTTTTCCAAACAAAGATTGCTCACCCCCTTTTCTAAATAATGATTGTTCATTTTAATATGTTTTTAAATAATGATTGTTTATTATCATCATTATTTATCTCCGATTTTTATTTTCTATTTTTCTATTTTTTATATTTTTTTATATATATATATTTTTTTATATTTATTTTTATTATTATTATTATTATTATTTTTCATTTTCTTTATTTTCATTAAATTCATTTTATTTTATTTTTATTTTTATGTTTTTTATTATTATTTCTATTATTATTTCTATTTTTATTTTTATTTTTATTATTATTATTATTATTATTATTATTTTTATCTTACTTTTTATTTTGCTGACCATATTTATATAGATACCCCAAACAACAGCCTTCTTCCCGTTATAATACTTTTAAAGAGATTTCTGTAAAATAACAGTTCAGTCCTGATCTATTGTCCATTGTTTTTAGATGAAATCACATTCGTTCTTTAATATGCTTACTCCGGCCCCTCCTAACCCCTCCTCTCTCCCTCCCCCGTCCCTCCCTTCCTTCTACATAAGCCAGTCTTACTATCTATCTATAGCTTGATGAAGGAGCGCGGCTACCAGAATATCGTAGCCCGTACGCTCAAGAAACGCGTCGCGGCCCTTTGACGTCACAGCTGTGCGCTTGCCCTCCATCTGCGTTCCAAGCCTCACCTGGATTTCCATCATCACCGCGGCCGGCATTAGCGGTATACCAGGAGCTACACGCAGACCTGCCAGCACCACTGTGACCCACTGGATGAACTGCCCCATGATGGATCATTCCTCTGGCTTCCTAGATGCTTTTTTTACACTACTAAAATGTGAGTTGTTTGCATATTGCTTTTAAAAATAAAAAACGGCCTTTTATACTACACCCAGAGGCGCCTCCCTTCCTTGTGTTTTTTCTATAGATTCTGGAGCTTGGTTTCAGTTCCCTGGAAGGCAGCCCTGCTTGTGGACTATACATTTATCCCTTTTACATAGACTTGTTACATGGACCTTTAATGGACTATTCATGCTGATTTTTCCTTTTTACATTGTACATGTATCTTTTAAAATTGTAGTTTCTAAAATTGTATGCTGCTTACTGTGATGTTGCTAGATATTTTCCAGTTTTTTTGCGCCTTTTCCTTGTACATTCTATCTCACAGATGAAGGCCTGTGGTAAGCAGAGTATTCCTCCTGCGGGAGCAGTGCTTTGGTTCCACTTGTATGGAATGTTAGCTGTAGGGACCTACAGTCAGGCCATGTAAATTGTATAAAATATGTTATGTTGCCATTGTGTACAGAGATATTGATGTTATTGTTCTTCAAATTATTTTTCCTTTCACCCATTCCATTTGATGTAATGAGATGCTCTTTCCCCTTAAAATTAAGGGGGATACTCTGAATTAATTCCCCACAACTGGGGACAGTTGTAATTCAAGTGGGGGGTGTATGTAGCGGGCACCTACTTTTAGGTAGGTGACCTTTTTGGTAGTTTACTATGTCAGGTAAATTTAGACAGGCTTGTGCTATTACAGCAGGCCTGTTTTTGTTCATTTCTCCTTTGAGTGGCAGGTAGTTTGTATGCTAGTCTCGGCCAATCATTAATTTGCTTGGTAATGCCGGGACTCTCATATAAAAGCGCAGTCACATGGTTGAGGGAGAGTCTTCCTGTTCGAGCGTGGAGAAGCCAGCCTGGTTCCCGGAGGGGAGAGGTTTCCCCCTCCGGGGAGCCAACGGAGCTCCCCCCTTGCGAGAAGGGTGGGGAACCGGTCTCCATGGAGGAAGAGATGACATCTTACAGCATGTAGTCGCTGGTGTCGTTGGCCGCCCCTGCAGGGAGGGGAGTGGGCCATAAAGGAGGAAAAGGAACTAAGAATCATTGCAGGAGAAGTAGCAACAAAGCGGAAGGAAACTGAGCGATTGATCATTTATGAGTGGCACATGGACTTTTGATCACGTGAGTGAAAGCCCAAGGGAAGGGTACTGCCAGAGGCTGAGGGATGTTGGTACGCAATCAGTGAGACAGGCGGTGATGGCCTGTGACTTTGGGTTCAGCAATGCCCCGGGATTCCAATCAGAGGGAGAAGTTATTCAGAGTGACTCTTTCTCAGCTCAACTTGGAAGTACCATGCAGATGGGAAGTAGTGGTAAAAAGGTAGCGGTGAAGCTGCAAGCACACATATAGAGATACGGACTGTTCTTGAAAAGTCATGCAGATGAAGAAGTTATTCAGAGTGACTCTTTATCAATTATTCTCTATCAAATCTACTTCAATCTTCCCTGATTGAAGAAATCACACAAAGTGATTTCCTAATTATCCGCAAATGATTCTAGTTTTCCCGTAAGAGACAGTGAAAAGATGATACTGTAACAAAAGAGCATCTCAAAAGAAGTCCTTCTCCCATCCCAGTTCATGTTAGTTAATAAAGCAAGAGAAAAAGCATTATGGACTGTGTTTGGATTTTATGGGCTGAGATGAGTTGGGTGGTAAACGTGAATTACGGATATAACAATTATTTAGCCACTCCTTCGGGGGTAAGCGCTTCAGGTGTAAATGACCTTTACATGAAATTAAAACTAAAAGTGTCCTTCGCACTCGTCGAATGATGAAATACAAATACCAGTAGTACTAGGCTATTTTAAAGTGAAATTAAATCACATAGCAAATTGGTGACAATATTGCAGCAAAATGAGGGTGTTCACACCAACACTTAGTATAGTAAATGATCAAATAAATTTTGCGCAATATTAGTAAATAATAAATCAACGTGTGTAAAATCGGTGAGAAAAGCAAACAAAGTTATGACAATTAGGATAATGGTTAATGGGGCTACTGCTGCAAGGATCAAATATCTCTGTATTGCAGCATATAGCTATGGCCACTATCTTATAATTATGGTGATATATATTATATCGAAAATTACCGTGAATAAAAAACAAAAATTCCTGCAACCATTAATAATTAGTGATGGGTGATATGTGCAAACAATGCAATAAATATTACCATAAAACATCAAACATAATATCAAAAGGAATAGTGCAAAAAAGTCCACTTCAGTGCTCAATTAAAGTGCAAATACTAATGCCGCGTACACACGAGCGGACTTTACGGCGGACTTTGCCCGGCGGACTGGATTTCGTCGGACAATTCGATGTGTGTGGGCTCCAGCGGACTTTGTTTTCTCAAAAGTTGGACGGACTTAGATTTGAAACTTGTTTAAAATTTATCCGTTGAAATCGAGTCCGGTCGAAAAGTCCGCCGTCTGTATGCTAGTTCGACGGACAAAAAGCCACGCTAGGGCAGCTATTGGCTACTGGCTATGAACTTCCTTGTTTTAGTCCGGTCGTACGTCATCACGTACGAATTCGACGGACTTTGGTGGATTGTGTGTAGGCAAGTCCGTTCATTCAGAAAGTCCGTCGGAAAGTACGTCGAAAAGTCCGCCGGGCAAAGTCCGCCGTAAAGTCCGCTCGTGTGTACGCGGCATAAGAATGAAAGTTCTTAAAGGAGATAGATGGGTAGCAGCGTAGAAACAGTCTGTAAAAAAAATTCTTCTATTCAATTCTGGCATATAGAGTGTAATGGATATGTATACCTGCTGGTGGTGTCTCCTAATGTGGTCTCACAGGACCCTCACCTTCAATTTGTAGTAAACAGGCATTCAGTGGTTATAGGTTTCTGATGTAGCAGTTATCACTGGGATCCTCGCTTTCTTTGTTATTATTCCTCCATCGTTCTTTCTATATAGCTCCGATCTAGTTCTCTCAGCAGTGGAGGAGATAAAACAAATAGGGGAGGGGGGAGAAAAGAAGGCTCCACTAGCGTAATATAGTTTAAAATCAGAGGGGGGGGTATTTATTTTAGGTAATGCTCTTACATTTAATACTTTAAAAACAGGCAGAGTAATGAAAAAAAGGTCTGGCGTTCTCAGCGCCCTCTCACTTGTGCTTCAAAACGTGTGTACCGCTCCAGCCAATCCCTACGCGTTACGACACCATCACGTGTCTTCATCTGGGGAACCGGATTGGCTGTTGTGTGTTAGCTTAAATACTATAGGACCGGAAATTCTTAAGCCGCCATCTTACTTGTGGTTTGTGTTGGTTTGTTATAGCGGCCATTTTTCTTGAGTCTAGGGAAATTAAATATCCTCCATTTTGTTGAGGATGTATGTTGTTATTCCTCTATATTGCGAGCGTCTATGTGGGCGGCCATTTTTTTGGTGGCAGCTTACTTTGATAACATAGCATGTTTTAGCTGCAGTATATCGCAAGAGATGTTGTTTTACAGGGATTTATAATAAATTTATAACAGACTCCCATAAGATAGATTGTGATAATGATTTAAATAGCTCATGAATATTGGGGATACGTATATAAACACAGATATATATTGCGGCGTCTCCGGATTCAGTAATACGTCATAGGTATAGTTTAAAATTACTTAATTTTACAATGTATTCTTATGTGTAGATGAAGCAGGCATGAGAGTGCTCTGACAATCAACCCAATGGATCAATATTCATTCTATACACATGGTTATATGATTATAAAAAAATAGGTTGTTAAAAAACAATTAAAATAAAATATAATAATAAACATTTTAGTTATAAAAAATTCTAATAACTAATACAGGACACAGTATAATAAAAATAATTACATTATGGACTAGCCATAAGGTCACTAGTATTTAAATACTGGGATGGAAATACCAAATTTAATCTAAAATCCATATATGTTAAAAAATATCTATTCCATATCCAACCCTATGGAAAGGGCCATGGACATATTTAGTAAGGGTAAAAATTAAAAATTATTTAAAAAGCAGTTCAAATCGAACTCTACGTTCAGGCCCCCAGGTACAAGGGTTCACAAAGTGTGAATCCATTTGGATTCTTTGCGGCTAATGTCTCGAATCAGATGGCTTCCTCTCCATGATGGTTTGTGTTTTTCTATTCCCCAAAATTGGAGATGTGCGGGATCTTTATTGTGTACTAGTGAAAAATGTCTCGACACATTGTGTTTAGGGAAGCCAGATTTTATGTTTTGTACATGTTCTTGTATTCGTGTTTTGAGTGCTCTTTTTGTGCGGCCTACGTATTGGAGGTTGCAGCTACACTGCAACACATAGACCACTCCCTCTGTATGACATCCTATAAAATCTCTGATATTAAAGGTTTGTCCTGTATTGGTGGCTATGAATTCTTTGCGCTTTCCCTGACATTTTTGCGCATGGCGGCACGCATAGCAATTGCAACAGGGATAAAATCCTTTTCCTGAAAAGAATGTATATGTATGCACAGGGGGAGGGTCAATTACTGATTTCACAATTAGATCTCTGATAGTAGGTGCTCTTTTATATACTATATTGGGCCTTTCTGGTAGTATTTCTTTAAGATCCTTATCGTTTTTTAGGATGTGCCAGTGTTTTTGAATCACTTTTGCTACATCTTTATATTGCGTATTGAAGTCTAATATTATACTAGGTACTTCTTGTTGGAATCTTTTCTTGGGATGTTCTTCAAGCATTATCTTCCTATCCATTAGATTTACATGTTCGATCTGGTTTTTTATCCAATGATCATCATATCCCTTTGCCTTAAATCTTTCTCCAATCACCTGCGCTTGGTTTCGATAGTCCTCTTCTTTGGTACAATTTCTTTTAATTCTTGTGAGCTGGCCTTTTGGGATGTTATATAGCCACGGTTTGTAGTGGCAGCTATCTATTGACAGATAGCTGTTGGCATCTACATTCTTAAAATGAGTTTTTGTTACTATCTTCTGTCCCTCTAAGCTTATATTTAAGTCTAGGAAGTTTATTTCTTTTTCGTCTATTTTCCATACCAAACTGATAATTTTATCGTTGTCATTTAATTTGTTGAGGAACATTTCCAGAGTATTTTTGTCTCCGTTCACCACATCGTCTATAAATCTTTTGTATAAAGTTAGTTCGGCGGGAGTGTCTGTGTATACCGCCGTTTCTTCCCACCCTGCCATAAATGCATTTGCCACCCCTGGTGCAAATTTGGCACCCATGGCTATTCCTACTAACTGTTTACAATAGGTTTGATAGTGCCAGAAGTAGTTACACTAAAGAAAACCACACTGCTAGAACAACAAATAGAAGAAATTAAACAGAAAATGGAACCTTTTAGAGAAACTACGGAGTTCAAAAAACTGGCAACACAACTCAATAAAGATCTGATCGCTAAAGACCTAGAAGTACAAAATCGAAAAATGAAGAAATACCAAAGGGATATAACAGATTACAAGATGGACCAAGTCTCTAACCAGCCCCTCCTACATCCACATATTCAACACCGGAAAGGGAAGTTAGAATCCAAGATCCCACAACATCACATGTACTCAATCCACCAAGATGGGAGGAAAGAGAAAGACGAATAGAAACACCACGACCATACCGAGACAGACCTAACCCAAACGGCCCTAACCCCACAAGAAGAGAAGATAGAGATACATATGGAGGTACACCAAGAACCAACTATGGCCAAAGAAATAACTATGGGTATGAACAGTACACCCCAAAAAAAGTAGGGAAGAAACCCTTTAAGAAACCTTTTAAAAACAGAAATTGGCAACAAAATGAAAGAAATCCAAGGGAAAATAGGACACCACGCTACCAACAAGAATATTATGACGGATATGGACGTACTCCGATTCCCACATATAATAGATTTGATCCCATCAGGGATAATCAAGAGCAATATTATGAAAATCCGCATTATTATGGAAACCAACAAAATTACAACACACAAAGGCCTTAGTTTGAGAGAGAAGAGAATACTCCCCCCGAAGACCCCCGTAAGAGGTACACCATTCACCCAGGAGACGACCCCAAGAAGATCAAACAAGAAGTACCCCAGAACGAAGAGAGGACGGAGATCAGGGAAGAGACTCCAAAAGAAAAAGAGAGTAGTTGGAGAAAACGTGGCGAACATAAGCGGAAAACACATCACGACAGAAGAGCTAGCAGTGCTAGACAAAAGCCTTAAACACGCACCTGCAAATAACCTCAATAAATTTAATACATATATAGGGATACAAAAATACATTAGAAAAATTAACATCAAAAAATATGTGATGAATAACCCGTGGAAGCCAGAAAATTTAAGGATTGAAACTACCCAGCCAGGAGTACATAGTACACTACGGAATGCTTCATTATTTAACCTACAAATGTCTAACAACCAAAACGTGGAAGTTTTCAAAAACCTAGTTCTACAAGATATAGACTCTATAAAACCTAAAAAAGCCACAGACCCTATACATATGAAAAAGGGCATAAAACGCCTGACAGAAAGGAAAGATATTATAATTAGGCCAGCAGACAAGGGAGGTGCAATAGTTCTACAATCAAAAGAACAATATCTTACTGAATTAAATAGACAGTTGCAAGATGAAACAACGTATACTAGACTACTTGGGAATCCAACCACCAAATACAAGAAAGAACTGGAAGCTTTAGTGAATCTAGGGATGAAGAAGAATATACTCAATTCAAACGAAATAAAATACCTGATACCAGAAACTTGTAGAATCCCAATAATCTACACAGTCCCTAAAATCCACAAGAACAAAGATAACCCACCCGGAAGACCAATAGTCAATAGTATTGACTCCTTAACATCAAGAATGGGTCAATACATTGACTATTTTATACAACCAGCGGCCCAGCAAACCCAAGCTTATTTAAAAGATACCAAACATACACTACAACTTTTAAATACAGTGCCAGTATTAGAAGGAAGAACTCTACTGGCCACTGCAGACGTCACATCACTTTATACAATAGTGCAACACCATGATGCAATCTCAGCGACCAAATGGCTCTTAAGGAAATATAGTACCCTAATCTGTAAACAAAGGAAATACTTGATTAAATGCCTAGATTTTTGCCTTAAGTGTAACTACTTCTGGCACAATCAAACCTATTTTAAACAGTTAGTGGGAATAGCCATGGGTGCCAAATTTGCACCAGGGGTAGCAAATGCATTTATGGCACAGTGGGAAGAAACGGCGGTATACACAGACACTCCCTCCGAACTAACTTTATACAAAAGATTTATAGACGATGTGGTGATAGTGTGGAACGGAGACAAAAATACTCTGGAAATGTTCCTCAACAAATTAAATGACAACGATAAAAATATCAGTTTGGTATGGAAAATAGACGAAAAAGAAATAAACTTCCTAGACTTAAATATAAGCTTAGAGGGACAGAAGATAGTAACAAAAACTAATTTTAAGAATGTAGATGCCAACAGCTATCTGTCAATAGATAGCTGCCACTACAAACCGTGGCTATATAACACCCCAAAAGGCCAGCTCACAAGAATTAAAAGAAATTGTACCAAAGAAGAGGACTATCGAAACCAAGCGCAGGTGATTGGAGAAAGATTTAAGGCAAAGGGATATGATCATTGGATAAAAAACCAGATCGAACATGTATATCTAATGGTTAGGAAGATAATGCTTGAAGAACATCCCAAGAAAAGATTCCAACAAGAAGTACCTAGTATAATATTAGACTTCAATACGCAATATAAAGATGTAGCAAAAGTGATTCAAAAACACTGGCACATCCTAAAAAACGATAGGGATCTTAAATAAATACTACCAGAAAGGCCCAATATAGTATATAAAAGAGCACCTACTATCACAGATCTAATTGTGAAATCGATAATTGACCCTCCCCCTGTGCCTACATATACATTCTTTTCAGGAAAAGGATTTTATCCCTGTCGCAATTGCTATGCGTGCCGCCATGCGAAAAAATTTCAGGGAAAGCGCAAAGAATTCATAGTCACCAATACAGGACAAACCTTTAATATCAGAGATTTTATAGGATGTCATACAAAGGGAGTGGTCTATGTGTTGCAGTGTAGCTGCAACCTCCAATACATAGGCAGCACAAAAAGAGCACTCAAAACACGAATACAACAACATGTACAAAACATAAAATCTGGCTTCCCTAAACACAATGTGTCGAGACATTTTTCACTAGTACACAATAAAGATCCCGCACATCTCCAATTTTGGGGAATAGAAAAACACAAACCATCATGAAGAGGAAGCCATCTGATTCAAGACATTAGCCTCAAAGAATCCAAATGGATTCACACTTTGCGAACCCTTGTACCTGGGGGCCTGAACGTAGAGTTCGATTTGAACTGCTTTTTAAATAATTTTTAATTTTTACCCTTACTAAATATGTCCATGCCCCTTTCCATAGGATTGGATATGGAATAGATATTTTTTAACATATATGGACTTTAGATTAAATTTGGTATTTTCATCCCAGTATTTAAATACTAGTGACCTTATGGCTAGTCCATAATGTAATTATTTTTATTATACTGCGTCCTGTATAAGTTATTAGAATTTTTTATAACTAAAATTTTTATTATTATATTTTGTTTTAATTGTTTTTTAACAACCTATTTTTTTATAATCATATAACCATGTGTATAGAATGAATATTGATCCATTGGGTGGATTGTCAGAGCACTCTCATGCCTGCTTCATCTACACATAAGAATACATTGTAAAATGAAGTAATTTTAAACTATACCTATGACGTATTACTGAATCCGGAGACGCCGCAATATATATCTGTGTTTATATATACGTATCCCCAATATTCATGAGCTGTTTAAATCATTATCACAATCTATCTTATGGGAGTCTGTTATAAATTTATTAAAAATCCCCGTAATACAACATCTCTTGCGATATACTGCAGCTAAAACATGCTATGTTATCAAAGTAAGTTGCCACCAAAAAAATGGCCGCCCACATAGACGCTCGCAATATAGAGGAATAACAACATACATCCTCAACAAAATGGAGGATATTTAATTTCCCTAGACTCAAGAAAAATGGCCGCTATAACAAACCAACACAAACCACAAGTAAGATGGCGACTTAAGAATTTCCGGTCCTATAGTATTTAAGCTAACACACAACAGCCAATCCGGTTCCCCAGATGAAGACACGTGACGGTGTCGTAACGCGTAGGGATTGGCTGGAGCGGTACTTTTTGAAGCACAAGTGAGAGGGCGCTGAGAATGCCAGACCTTTTTTTCATTACTCTGCCTGTTTTTAAAGTATTAAATGTAAGAGCATTACTTAAAATAAATACCCCCCCTCCGATTTTAAACTATATTACGCTAGTGGAGCCTTCTTTTCTCCCCCCTCCCCTATTTGTTTTATCTCCTCCACTGCTGAGAGAACTAGATCGGAGCTATATAGAAAGAACGATGGAGGAATAATAACAAAGAAAGCGAGGATCCCAGTGACAACTGCTACATCATAAACCTATAACCACTGAATGCCTGTTTACTACAAATTGAAGGTGAGGGTCCTGTGAGACCACATTAGGAGACACCACCAGCAGGTATACATATCCATTACACTCTATATGCCAGAATTGAATAGAAGAATTTTTTTACAGACTGTTTCTATGCTGCTACCCATCTATCTCCTTTAAGAACTTTCATTCTTAGTATTTGCACTTTAATTGAGCACTGAAGTGGACTTTTTTGCACTATTCCTTTTGATATTATTTTTCATGTTTTATGATAATATTTATTGCATTGTTTGCAAATATCACCCATCACTAATTATTAATGGCTGCAGGAATTTTTGTTTTTTATTCACGGTAATTTTCGATATAATATATATCACCATAATTATAAGAAAGTGGCCATAGCTTTATATGATGCAATACAGAGATATTTGATCCTTGCAGCAGTAGCCCCATTAACCATTATCCTAATTGTCATAACTTTGTTCGCTTTTCTCACCGATTTTACACACGTTGATTTATTATTTACTAATATTGCGCAAAATTTATTTGATCATCAACCTTTACATGAACCCTATCTGGAAGCAATGGGAAGAAACAGGGTGGCTTGTATTAGGTACATTTCGGCAATTTTCCTTTCTGTGTGAAAAGTGAGTCAGAGATTAATGGGATTATTATTTCAATGTTTACCCCTGTCTTTCAAGTTGAGAAACTTAGCAATAAAGGTTCTGGGGGGGGCCCCCGTTGGTGGAGGTTTAGCTGGTATGCGGTGTGCCCTCTCCACCGCAAACATGGCAGAGAAGGCCTCTCTTCCAAAGTTTTGGATCAGGAGAGATTCCAGGTACTCAGCAGGATTGTTACCTTCCGCTTTCTCAGGTATGCCAATGAACCGGAGGTTGCAGCGTCTCAACCGATTCTCCATATCGTCCTGGTGAGCATGTAGCTAGTGGATTTGGTGCTGCAGTTCCTCCATGGTGTGATTCAGGGGATGCAGGATGTCTTCTGCCGCTCCGATGCGGGTCTCAAACTCGGTGACCCAATCCTTCACCTTGGACAGATCTTGGTGCAGCAGGGAGCTGTCTATCTTGACCTCTTCTATTTTAGCTGTGAGTGTCCCCTGTAGCGCCGCTATAGCATCCAGGACGTTAGCTGTGTCTGCGTTCTGATGCTCCGTGGCGGTGGCTCTTTGGCCTGTGGGTCTGGCTCCTGATGGCGGTATTTCGCCAGCTTGTCCACCGCCTCGGATGTCCGTTTAGGTGGAGACATGTTCCCACTCTGCTCCCAGGTGTGGGACACGGTTTGGGGTGTGAAATATCAGGCAGGGAAGCTTGCAGGATAGGTCTCAAGATATGTGGCAAGAGGAGCTCACTCAGTGTGCGTCCTACTCCATCGCCGTCCAGGCCACGCCCCCTTATTATTTCAATGTTAGAAGTAAAACTGACCTTACTGATAAGGAGTAATAATGACATTGTCTTGCACAGTGATTTCCAGCTGTAGTAGGTGACCTGCATCTCCTCAGTAGGTAGCACACTGCATGGCCACCTTGTATGTTCTATCACTGTGTTGTCAGCCCTGCCCAAGTTGTCCTCTGCTGAAGAACTCCACCCATCCCTCACTTCTCACTTTCTCTCTCCACATGCATACATTGATTTCTTTCTCTGTTTGCTTCCTGGACTCCCAAGAGCCTGCCAAGACACTGGGTAAAGGGAAAGGGCGCTTGGGAGATGTTGTTTTGGGGAATGTGGGGTCATGCCTACATTAATAGGAAAATAGCATACAGCAGCTGCCTCTGCTATGGATTGGAAGTTGAGGGGCAAATCTTAGTTTGCAGACAAATTATTCCATAGACATCTAGTACAGATAAAGCAGTGTTTTATTTGGTGGTACATGTGGAAATGTTTTATAAAGAGTTACAAGGTTTAGCTGTGGCGCAAAACTGAATAGAGTTTGGAAAATAATTCTCTAGGGGTAGCTCACTGGTTGACTCTTCCCCTGGGCCTGCTTATGTCCTAGCATAATGAGTAGTAAATAAGTAAACAAGAAAATAAACAATTAGTCAGCCAATCATGAAATTGTAGCATTTAAACACATACAGGTGTAGCCAATGGCTTTGTTTTCTATCCAGGCTTTGCTTATATACATCAGGGAGGGGCATAGATAAGAGATAGGGTCCATACACACCAGCCAGCTTTCACATTGTCAGTATGGCCAAGATAAAGACTTAGTGGGTGAAGGACTTATAAGGGTAGGGGCTAGATGAGGTGCGGTTAGTCGTCACGTCCTCCATGTTTCCCTCCGCATTGGGTGCCAAACAAGGGTCACATGGGAGGCCTACCCTGGGGTGGGTTCTTCTGGACTACGCTAGGCACTTTGAATAGGGTCACTGTCTTACACAGGGGGTACCTTTATTGAAACAACCTACTGATCTTTCTAAGGTATGTTTATTCTGTTCTGGGAAGTGGTTGCCACCATCCCTATTTCTGTACTTGAAATGGGAAAAAGATCCTCTTATGGGATTTTGAAAAAAAAGAATATGCATAACCATTTATATTCACACAATCGTATGAGATGTGCTAAGGAGCAGACCTGCAAAGCTTGGTTAGGGTGAACAGCAGTGAAAAATGGGCCTTGTGTAATTTTTTCCATGGTATGGGAATCTTTTTAATCCTTACATGAACTCACCCCTGCTCACAAGCAAGTGGAGATTGATATGGGCAGTCATCATGAGAAGTGGTAATATTTTTTTGATAAATTGAAAGGCATCTAATCATCCCTGAGATAGAGATTAATTAATAAATCTAGAAACGCTTTGGATGCATGATGCTCAAGCAAACTATCTGCTGAATATCAAACCCTACAAAGAGATATGTACCATTGCCAAAGTATCAACTGCATAAAAATGTAATGTGTACAATGGATCTTGGCCCAAATATGGCCATGTGTGTTTTTAACAAGGCTATGTCTTTTTGGAGTTTTGTAATAAAAAGTGGTTTTATATATAAATGGTTATGCATTTTCTTTTTTGGTTGCCTTCAAAATCCCATAAGAGGGTCTTTTTCCCATTTCACCTACTGATCTTTTATAAACTCTCTCGATTTTACTGTACATCACCACAGCCTATCACCGCTACCACAGCCTATCACCGCTACCTCATTCCCAGCAACGATATGGGATCAGATAGTGCACCTACTGTAGTGCAGATTCCATGCGTGCACTTGACTTATCTATTTCTGTTCCATACTGGTGTACAGGATGAGGGCCCTGGCGGTGCAGATCTGCTCCCTTTGCTATAGAAGATGGATCGCTGCTGAAGACATGGCGACAACATCTTTCTTGATGCAACATGCATGCATCTCACCTGCCACATGGTACACTTACAACTTACAACAGGCCGCTAGGGAGACCCTCGATACCCTTGGTAACCACTTGCACCTTTACACTGTATTAATTCTTGTACCATTATCTTCATGCCCCAATGTGTTTAGTGACCCAAACTGTGGACTATAAGTGCCAGTTACTTGCATTACACCCCTTAAGTAACTTTAGACCAGATAAAGGCAAAGTTTCAAACGCTTTACTTGAATAAATAAGCAAGATAGCAAATACAGACAACAGTTCAAACGAAAGTGCAGTCATTTCCCTAACATCTCTGGTCCTTAACTTCAGGCTTTGTGGCTGCCCCAGCATGCCTGCATAGGAAAGAGTCCATTCTTGGCAAAGTCCATGGACGGTATCTTCAGGAAGAACTGAAAGTTCCAGCAATCCCCTTAGGCAGTGGGAAGGGGTCTGGCCAAAACTAATTGTCCAGAACCGATCAGACAGAACAGAAAAACCCCTAGGCCCCTCGGGTCTGGGCCTCCATCCCTTTTATAGCACACAGGATCGGAGGGTTGGACCCAAGAAAAACCTGGTAAACACAATTAACTCCCAACTTTCCGGCTAAGCAGTGTTAACCACTACCTGCCTACAGACTAGCAGAGCTGACAGTAGCTTCTGTTCACTACTGACTGCTCCTCCCCACTTGGGCAGATAATGATCCTGCTAGCCACTATGGCTTTATCCAGACCAGACTAAGTATAAAAGGGTTAACTGGGTCTCCAAGGCACATAGAAAACATATGGTTATTAGCCATAATGCAGCAAGGTGTATTAGGTATTGATCCATCCACTGTAATCCTTTTTATTTGTGTACTTTCATTAATGGGCAGGTACCCCAGAATTACATCCTTGTTTCTACAGTAGACCGACAACTTGGATCTCCGAAGAGCGGCTGTCAATGTGTGCATGCTGATTCATCCCCCACGTGGATTCTTTTTGAGAGAGGACATTTCTTGTGTTGTACTGATGCTACATATGACCCCATACCTTTGTGAGTGCAATGATTTTAGCCTTTTGTTATTTTGCCATTGGTTTCATTAAATGTTAGACTATACTGGATCTTTTTTGCACTGCACCTCAGCGCTCCAAAGACTCTCTCCTGCATACCTGCTCAGTTCTCAGTAGCTGCCTGCTCAAGTGAGTCAGGGGGCTGCAACCTGGGTATTGTCTGCAGCAAAACAGGAGCTCTGGTGAAGATAGGATGCTTAAATTCTGTCCCTTGGCCCTTCTAAGGGCTGTCACCATTCCTGTACAGGCAGGCATTATGGGCTTGCCCTATGGTGCCAAAGGCTATCCTGCTTCTCCTGGCAACCAGGAATAGTAATAGCAACTGAACCTAAGCAGTGATGTTGGCCAATAGCTGTACTCTTAGCGTCTCCTCTATGACTATGACTAAACATACAGTAGTCATAGCGCTGATGTTGGCGTGAAACGCATTACCTGGAGTGCTATTTTCCAATTAAAGTAGTGTGGAAAGTCTTACTTCAATATGTCTAAATAAAGGTGATTTGTTTAGGTGTGTGGCCGACCAGATTCTTCACTTCTTATGGAAGCAACTTCCGCTTTTAATGCGAAACATGTCATTACTTTCACACCTGCAAATCTTGTAGTGTTTCAATCATTTTTCCAACCCCTGTATATCCTAATTTGTAAGCACATTTTATTATGCACAGGATTGCCCCATTCTAAATATACACACCCTTGGTAAAGAATCTTTTTTGCCATCTACTATGTCATTGCTCTCATCAGTAGTGGTGAAAATAGTACAAACAACACTCAATGCCAGGAAAGCCTCATAGTGTGATTTGAGGATGATAAATTATGTTTTCATTGCCCTGGCATATTAGCAGTCAGGTGTGCAGATTATTTTTCATCCAATTGATGGGTTAAATTGTGGCAGCTTTCACAGTGCCAGGTCCGTACTAATGACACTGCCAAGCGGAAGCAGGCGCACAGTAAAAATCAGCCAACATATGTTTATTGGAAATATTAAACTTCCATGTACACTTTAATAATATTAGAGCTTAGGGCTGCATTTCTACTCAATTACATGATTATGATGTGCTATTTTACAGTAACCACACACTTAACCCATCAGATGTCTTAGTAGTTTGTTGTTTCCATAGAGGCTTAGAGCTACCAATGATCCTAAAGACTATCAGGGGAATTTATTAATGGCATATTACTGGTGGTAGTTTTCTTTAGAACTACCTGCTCCTAATTTAGGAAAGCATTTGTATCAGTGTTGGTAACATTAACAACACGTATGCAATTTCGGGTAGTTCTTACTACTCCCACTAAAGTGAACCTGTCACTTTTATTGGCATTTATTGCTGTAACATAGGCGTATTAGACATAGTATATGGGATGCAATATATAGTATACTTCCATCGGCCCTGGGTAAGCCCATTTGTCGGGGGGATGGGGGGCGATGGGACGTTTCTCTGACCCCGGGGCTGCGATGCACAGCAGTCTCTCCCCTTCCCCCACTATCCCCTTGAATAGGTGTGGGGGCGGGGCCCTGCCTCCTGTGCATCGGCGTCATGATTGGATGCTCTGCTCAGTGTTTCAACACACCTGAGCATGGAGCAGATTCCTCTTTTCCACCAGTTGGAGCTTCATGACGTTGGTGGGGACCCGCCCTTTCCTGGGGATATAAGCTGCTTGGGTTAGCCAGCTGACCATTTCACATGGACCATTCACACAAGCAGGACTCTAAGCACATTTACAACCATATAATTATATACAAGGTAACTAAGATTTACTTATATCTTATAGTTTACCACCAATACGGTGGGTTTGTTCTGGATTCACCCATTGTGGGTACATATTGCACATTCTTTCTAGTTGTAGTCCATTTAATTAGTACATTTTACACTATTGCAGTAATTACACACTATTCATCATTTTCATTCACCCACAGGTATAGAATTGTCCGATTAATAGTATTTTCATTTCATATTGTCTTATATTTTTTTGCAGAGCAGTGTGGACTGTTAAGCATACATCAGACTTATATGGTTGTGACATGGTCACCTGATCTTTACCCAGCTGCTGTCCCTGGTCTGGATGCGATTCCTCACCTCAGCCCCGGGGGAGATCAATATTCCTGTCCTCTGCATCCCCTTGGACATAGGTTGGGTATCATTTTGGGCCGTATTGTAAGTTATAGACCTTTCTTTGAGAGATGTTTCTCCGTTTAAAGGGTATCCCATATTTATAGATATTATTGGTTTAATTTCAGAGCATTTTACTCCTGATGATTGGCATGAGCCATGAAATGTGCGTCGAGTATACATCCAACTAATGCCCAGACAAGTTTGGCTCACCATTGAGCAATTGCTTATGTTTTTTGATTTTATGAATGGATGAGTGTTTTTTATGCATTCGCATTGCTAACCATGTTGTATTTTACTCTATATAATTACTGTATATTGAAACAAGTGTATCATAGTAAACTGTGTCCTGTATCCCAGATTGACACTTTTTATGTTGTGATTTGTAATTGAAAAAACAATTTAATCAAAAATATAAACAAGGTATCCATTCAGTGACATGCCTTATATATAGTTCCATTTCTTTCTCTTTTCGAATGCTGTCGCTATGGCAGCATTAGGCTGTGCCCACCCCTAGTACAAAACTCCTCAGGAATGTGCCTGTCAGTGAGATGGGTGCAGCAAGGGCCGAAACTAGGGGGTGGCAGGGGGGAGCATGCCCCGGGTGACGCATCTAGGGGGACGCCACCAGGGGTTCCATCACCCCCACCTGCACTGGGAAGCACTGCTCTAAGGTTGTCACTGCCGCCCGCTGCATAATTTGCCAAACACCAGAGAACCAAATAGGAGGGAGACTGTACAGATGCACTAGCACTGAATCACTCTGCTTCTTCCGCCCGCCAGCGCAATAGAAAGGCATACCAGAACGACGATTAAGCATGGGAGCCTTTGTGGAACTGGCATTTATTAGGACAAGGAGAGGGGTTTGTGTGCAGAAGGCCCTGGACTAGGAAGTTGAGTTTGGCATGGCAAAGGATTGGGGGGCCTGGGGGGGGTGCACAGAAGGCCCTGGACTGGGGGGGCAAAGGAGGCCTTGGACTGGGGGAGGGGGGTACAGAAGAGGCCCTTGACTAGGAAATGGTGGTTGGTGGGGGTGCAGTGGGGGCCATGGGGTGTGCGGAGTAGACACTGCGCTGGGGGGGGGTGCAGAGCAGGCCCTGGAATGTAAGGGGGGGTTTAGAAGAGACCCTTGACTAGGAAATGGTGGTTGGTGTGGCAAAGGCCTCTGGATGGTGGGGGTATAAGGGAGATACTGAACTAGGTGAGGGGGTGCCTGGAGGTCCCAGAATAGGAGAGGGGGTGTCTGGAGGCCCTGGACTAGGACAGCACGTGTCCGGAGGCTCTGGACTATGAGAGGGGGATAGTGGAAGCCCTTTGGACTAGGAAGGAGGGTGCCTGAAGGACCTGCCAGCTTCAGGAAGAAACAGCCTGGATCTAAAGCCTGGTCTGCGGAAGAGCCTGCCTGGGCCCTGGAGGGTGAGTTTATAACATAAAAAGGGACATTTATCAATTGTCACAAGTAATGCCAAACAGGAGCAGAGAGACAGGTCATGTGATAGATATATTGCTTGTTTGGCTGTACTTCTCCTATGGATCACAGCAGTGCAGATCGTTTTGCACTCCTGTGACCCGTTTTCAGCTGACAGCAGGCTGTTGGCTGATGTCATCAAGCCGGTCCAGGCTGGGATCGCAACCTTATGGTCGGGATCCGCTCACATGCCTGGAATGGCACCCAACTCAGCCTGATCCAGCTGCTCCCCTCCACAGCCCAGTGTTTCTGTGAGCGTGGGGAGGGCAGAGCAGAGAGCAAGAGACTGACAGTAACCAGCTCTCTGCTCAGGGAGCATTGAGAACTCAGTGATCAGAGGTGTTTGATTACTAGGTACGCAGCCTTAGAGCTGGCGTGGGGGGGGGGGGGGGGCAGATGCAGCCTCCACCTACGTAAGTATGATTAAAAATAATAATTCTCATACCCGACATCTCCTCTTTCCTGCTATCTGGCCCACATGACAATTAGGCCTCATTCAAGTGGAGCATAAGCGTCCATGCCCAGTGTGATGGTCGTGTACCGTGTGGGGATGCATGGTGTTCTGTGCATCCCTGTGCAGACAATCCAGTCAAAGTCAATTGGAAGGCAGTAGCTGTATGGACATAGTCAAATGTCAAAATTTGATATGCAGACAGGAAGGAATGCGTATATCTGAACACATAGTGTCTGCATTCGGATCTGTGCACCATCTTCTATAGGTGAAGCTCTCTGGTGGATGCAGATGCAGCAAAAAAGAGAAAAAGAGGATCTGGGCTGCTCTGTGCAAAACCATTGCACAGAGCAGGTAAGTATGACATGTTTGTTATTTAAAAAAAAAAAAAAAACAAGACTTTAATATCACTTTAAGGTTAAGGTTAAAATGAGTGTACTGAGGTTTGTACTGTCTGTTACATACTCGCTTGTGGCACAGTCGTTAAGGCTACTTTCACACTGGGGGGGGGCTTTAGCGGTAAAGCGCAGATAGTTGTAGCAGCGCTTTACTGCTGTTATAGCAGTGCTTTTTTCGGCCGCTAGCGGGGAGCTTTTAACCCCCGCTAGCCGCCGAGGAAAGGGTTAAAAGCACCTAAAAAGTGCTGCTGCCGAAACGCTTTGCAGGCGCTTCGGCAGCACTGCCCATTGATTTCAATGGCAGGGGTGGTTTAGGAGCAGTGTTTACACCACTCCCGCACCACCCCAAAGACTGCCCCAGTGTGAAAGCACTCGCTATATTGCCACATACCATTTTTCTTGGGGGGTGCAAAAAAATTACCAGCCCCGGGAGCCAGATGTGCTAGCTACGCCACTGGTTACAGTGTCCAGGGAAGAAGGGAGCGGAATGAGTGAGTGTCAAGTATGTCCCTGTTACGTAGTTAGAAAGTAGGTAAGGTTGAATAAAGACAATAGTCCATCCAGTTCAACCTGTGTAGGTGTATGTATGTCAGTGTCAATAATCATTTCCCATATCTCTGTATGTTGTGTTCTTTAAGATGCAGGTCCAAGATTCTTTTAAAAATATCAATACTCCCCGCTGACACCACCAATTGTGGAAGAGAGTTCCACATCCTTATTGCCCAGACAGTGAAAACCCCCTACGCAGCTTAAGGTTAAACCGCTTCTCCTCCAATTTCATTGTGTGGCCCCATGTCGTCTTACATTCCCTGAGACTGAATAGTTTTTTCCTACGCTCAGATCACCATTGAGTTTTTTGTAAATCGCTATCATGTCCCCTCTCAAGCGTCTTTTCTCCAGCGAGAATTAATTTAGTGCTTGTAGTCGTTCCACGTAATTAAAGTCCTCCAGTCCCCTTATTAATTTCGTTGCCCTTGTTTGGACTCTCTCCAGCTCCAGCACATCCTTTCTGAGAACTGGTGAGCAGAACTGATCGGAATACTCCAGATGTGGTCTAACCAGAGTTTTATAAAGTGGCAGGATTATAATTTTATCTCTGGAGTATATCCCCCTTTTTTTATGCATGCTAAAATTCTGCCGACTTTGGTAGCTGCAACTTGACATTGCATGCTATTGCTCAGTCTGTCTTCTACTAGGACCTCCAGATCTCTCTCCATCCTTGATTCCCCCAGAGGTTCTCCCCCAAGTCAGTAGTTTGTGTTTATGTTTTTAGACCCCAAGTGCATTCATTACCTTAGATTTCTACACATTAAACCTCATGTCTCTGACTGGTACATGAATCGGGTACAAGCACTAGTTGTTTCAAGGGAGTTCTAAAGGGTGTCTGACACTCTTTATGAATTCCCCTTTGGTTTTGGATGGAGTAGGGAAGGATTATAATCCCTGTCATATTTTTACTGCTGTCTGTGTGCCTGGTAGATGTATTCACATTCTCTTTTCTGGTGTCCATTGTTAGACAGAAACAAGAGGGAAGGAAAAATCTTCCAATGAGGACAACTTTTCTGAGAAAAAAAACTAGTAGACAGGTAGAGGTTACTGCTGCTCCAGTGGGAAGTTAGTGGTTAACTGCAATTACCCTGGTTTTTGGTGGGTTTTCTTGAGTCCCTCTGGTCCTGTGTTTTATAAAAGGGACAAGGACTGGATGCACGGGAGGATTTCTACACAGAGAGAGAGATGTTCTGCCTGATGCCATTGCCAGAGTTTAGACGGCATTTACCCTGCCGAAGCTGGAGCTAGACTCCAGATCTGGACTCAAACAATGTTGGACTTTTGTTTGAATATGTACAGTATACTGGGGTAGCCACAATAAGGGACTAGGGATGGGACCAAATGTTTGCACTTTATCGTGGACTGTTGATTGTCTTTGTCATTATGTTAAGTGCAAGAGTTAATACAGGGTGAAGATACAGTATTAGCCGGGGGTAACAAAGGTTTCTCTAGCAGCCTGTCGTAAGCTTGTACATGTGGCAGGTGAGATAGCCTCTTGCAGCGAGGAAGATGTTGTTGGCACTCCTTCGGGTATGATCTGTCTCCCATAGCAATGGGAGCAAATCTGCACTGCGAGGACCCTTATCCTGTATACAGCTACGGAAGAGAGAGAGAGAGTAAAGTTAAGTACACGCACGGAGTCCGCACTAGGTGCATGGCGGGACCCCATATCACTACTGGGAGTGAGGTAACGGTGATGCACTGGACAGGAGGAGAGGGCATTGGCTCTGTGTGTCCCTGCTAAATGCACGCCCCTCCCTCCTAAAGTGGGCGTGTTGGTGTAAGTGACATCAAGATAGCTTACTAGAGTTCGTTCATGTTTAGTCATCTGTCCGGGATGTGATCATGGCTCAAGTAAAGGTACCCCATGTGTATGGCAGTGACCCTGTACAAAGTGTCTAGCGTAGCCCAGAAGAACCCACCCTGGGGTAGGCCTCTCATGTGATCCTTGCTTGGCATCCAAAGAGGAGGGAAGCATAGAAGATGTTACAACCACCCTGTTGCCATGACCTGCCTACCCTTGCCAACAAACTGCCTAAGAGGAGATTTCCTCCCACTTTGTAAAGATTTCCTGTCAAGGAAAGCTTCCCAACTGGACACAGTGCAAAAAATAATCTGCCAGGGGTAGTAACCTTTTCCACATCTATCCAAAACTGAAAAAAGTTTTGGCTACACATACAATTAAAGTTTTTAAGCACAAATCAAAAGTTTAGAGGTGTTTCAAAAAGTTGGTTGAACCATAGACAGAATAAGGTGTGGTCTGCATTCGTGAGTATGTTGTGTGGGTGGATAAGGGATGGCATTTATCTTGTCCTGGCTTTAGTACCACACTACATATAGTCTGGTTTGGAGAATGCAGTTCTCTTTTGTGGTAGCTCTCCCTCTCTAAAAAGGTTAAAAAATGACTGGACACATACAGAGGCGGCTCTAGGCTTTGTGAGGCCTTCTTAGTGAGGCAAATCTTAGACATGAGGCCCTACTCACGTCCATAATGGGAAAAATAGTTCAAACATTTTCCTGGCCCCCACCCCTAGCAATTTCGCTCCCCATCCCAAAAAACAAACGCAGATAGACTTATCTAAAAAAAACTTTAATAATGTAAACATAAAGATCTGGTTCACACTCACCGATTGCTCCAGGCTCAACGATTGATTGCTAGAGGTCACTGCACATCATCACAGCTCAATAATTGGTTGCTAGAGGTTACTGCACAATATTACCATTCGATGATTGGTTGCTAGAGGTTTATGCACAGGTTTGGCCTCTTAGGCTATCTTGATTGAATGGCATAGGAGTTAATTCATCCCAACACGCGGAAGGTGCTGGCATTGTAAACTGAGCTGTGTGTGCACACTAAAGAAAATATTGAAAAGAAATGTAAGAAGCTTTTATTGCAAAAGAAACATATTATGTATCTTCTGCAATAAGGTAAAAACCTAGACTCTAGATTTCTCAGTATTTTCAACCTATAGCATGACATTTGCCCTCAACAAGGGTTCTTGTCTTCTTCAATATAAAATTTGGTTTCTTCAAAATTTGCTGTTATTTATGAAAACACAGATGTTACATTCCCCAACAGAATTTGCCCATTGACACCCAACCCCAGGGGCGCCATTTAGAATGAATGGCACTGCATCGCACAGCACAAAGAGCAGGTGCATTGCCATGCGTTATGACAATACATATTAATGCGTAGAACACATTGCCACAATACACAAATATAAATGGGCAATAAATGTTTTCTCTGTTGTGTGGATTTAGATCATTACCGCTCACCCCACTGGTTGCTAGAGGTTACTGCACATCATTACCGCTCACCCATTAGTTGCTAGCGGTTACTGAACATCATTGCCGCTCATTGATTGGTTGCTAGAAGTTACTGCACGTCATTACTGCTTACTCATTGGTTGCTAGAGGTTACTGCACATCATTACTGCTCCCTGATTGGTTGCTATAGGTTACTGTATATTGTTACTGCTGACTGATTGGTTGCTAGAGGTTACAGCACATTATTACAGCTCACTGATGGATTGCTAGAGGTTATTGCACATTATTACCGCTTACTGATTGGTTGCTAGAGGTTACTGCACATCCTTACCACTTACTCATTGGTTGCTAGAGGTTACCACACATCATTACTGCTTACTGATTGGTTGCTAGAGGTTACTGCACATTATTACAGCTCACTACTGGATTGCTAGAGGTTACTGCACCTTTATTACCGCTCACTGATGGGTTGCTAGAGTTTACTGCACATTGTTACCGCTCACTGATGGGTTGCTAGAGGTTACTGCACATCATTACTGCTTACTCATTGGTTGCTAGAGGTTACTGCACATCATTACTGCTCACTGGTTGGTTGCTAGAGGTTACTGAATATTATTACTGCTCGGTTGCTATGGGCTACTGCTTATCATTATTGCTCACTAATTGTTTGCTCACTGAGTGGCAGGGTGGTATTATGGTGTGTGATGCAACTATTGGGGTGCAGTTGGTTGAGAGGCTGAGATCATATCTCCCCTATAATGATAGGAGGTAGGGTGATAGGATGCCAGAGGTGGGGTACAGGAGGGATGAGGATGATAATGACAGGAGGTAGGGTGGTAGGATGCCAGAGGTGGGGTACAGGGGGATGATGATGATAGGGGGTAGGATGATAGGATGCCAGAGGTAGGGTAGAGAGGGATGATGCGGATGTTGATGACAGGTGCGGTGGTAGTATTTCAGCAGTGGGGTACTGGGGGGGATGATGATGATGATGATGTGAGGTGCTAGGCAGTTGACAGTGGGGTATAGGGGGAATGAAGATAAGGATGATAACGGGGCAGGGTGGTGGATGCTAGAGGTGAGGTATGTGGGGATGATGATGACAGGAGGCAGGGTGGTAGGATGTCAGAGGTGGGCTATGGGGGGATGATGATGATAGGGGGTAGGATGATAGCATGCCAGAGGTGGCGTAGAGAGGGATGATGGGGATGTTGATGACATTAGGTGCGGTGGTAGTATATCAGCAGTGGCGTGCAGGGGGGGATGATGATGATGATGACGTGAGGTGCTAGGCAGTTGACAGTGGGGTATAGGGGGAATGAAGATAAGGATGATAACGGGGGCAGGGTGGTGGATGCTAGAGGTGAGGTACGTGGGGATGATAATGACAGGAGGTAGGGTGGTAGGATGCCAGAGGTGGGGTACAGGGGGATGATGATGATAGGGGGTAGGATGATAGGATGCCAGAGGTGGGGTAGAGAGGGATGATGGGGATGTTGATGACATTAGGTGCGGTGGTAGTATATCATCAGTGGGGTATAGGGGGGATGATGATGACGTGAGGTGCAAGGCAGTTGACAGTGGGGTATAGGGGGAATGAAGATAAGGATGATAACGGGGGCAGGGTGGTGGATGCTAGAGGTGAGGTACGTGGGGATGATGATGACAGGAGGCAGGGTGGTAGGATGTCAGAGGTGGGCTATGGGGGATGATGATTACAGGGGGTGAGGTGGTAAAATGCTGGCAGAGGGATAAGGGGGGATGAAGATGATAGGGGGTGGGGTGGTAGGATACCAGGCACAGGAAGATTATGATAAGAATGGAGATGATGATGATGGGGTAGGTTGTTAGGAAGCTGACAGTGGGGTACAGGGGGGATAAAGATAAGGATGATAAAAGGGGTAGGGTGGTTGATGCTAGAGGTGGGGTACATGGGGATGTTGATGACAGGAGGCAGGGTGGTAGGATGCCAGGGTTGGGATATGGGGGGATGATGACAGGGGGTGGGGTGGTAGGAAGCTGGCAGTGGAGTACCAGGAGGGATTAAGATGAGGACGATGACAGGGGGTAGGGTGGTAGGATGCCAGAGGTGGGGTGGAGAGGAATGATAGGAATGTTGATGACAATAGGTGATGTGGTAGGATGTCAGCAGTGGGGTACGGGGGGGTAAGGAAGACGTGGGGTGGTAGGCAGCTGACATGGGGGTACAGGGGGATGAAGATAAGGATGATGATAACGGAGTAGGGTGGTGGATGCTAGAGGTGGGGTACATGGGGATGATGATAACAGGAGGCAGGGTGGTAGGATGTCAGAGGTGGGGTAGGGGATGATGATGACGGGGTGAGGAGGTAGGCATCTGACAGTAGGGTACAGCAGAGATAATGGTAGGGTGGTGGGATGCCATGAATAGGGGGATGAGGATGGAGTTGATGACAGGGGTAATTTGGTAGGAAGCTGACAGTGGGAAGTATTACAGGAGGTAGGGTGGTAGGATGCCAGGAACAGGAGGATGATAATGATGATGGCATGGGATCAGTAAGTGGCATCATATGCCGGAAAGCATGCATATTATCACTCAGGGCTGTGTGTGTGAGGTCACATGGGCGGAAGGCAGCGGTAATTCTCCGGGCGCCCTCAGTCAGAAGGTAACGTCATGGGATGTGTCGGGCATGGGCATGACCGTTATGCTGTACCTTTAAGGCTATTGCAGATTGGCACCTGGATGATCACCGGGCACCAGCTCTGGCAGGTCCTCCATTTCAGATTGTCCATCCTGTAGAGGAGATCAGGGAGCTGCTCAGCCGCTGCTCTGCACATAGCCGGAGGTCTGCGGTGCACGGCAGGAGGGGAAGAGCCGGGGGAGAGAAGTATATGGTGCCACCCACTGTCCCTGGGACCTCAGGCAGTGGTCAGTGACAGTCCGCCCCTGGGCGGGGAAAACTAGCTGCGGCCCCGGACGCAAGACGGGGGGACATTACCTGCAACTCCCACACACACATTAGGCGGCCAGGAAGCCCCTGGGAGTACGAGGCCTTAGGCCAGTGATGGCGAACTTTGGCACCCCAGATGTTTTGGAACTACATTTCCCATGATGCTCAACTACACTGCAAAGTGCATGAGCATCATGGGAAATGTAGTTCCAAAACATCTGGGGTGCCAAGGTTCGCCATCACTGCCTTAGGCGGTCACCTACTTTGCCTAATTAGAGAGGCGCCTTTGGACACATACATCCTTTACCTATTCGCCTGCAATAAATGTACTCTGGATTCTGTACTGCTTCTACGAATAGCAGCCACAATAAAAATGTACACAAGCTACTGTTCTGCTTCCCCCTAATCTATTTTTACTGTTTTTTTTCTTTTACATGATCTATGATCTACAGAGAGTCTCCTCAAGACACGCATTTTTAAGTGGTTGCTCTTTCATATTTTAGCTATTTTGTTAAATATAGAGATTAGTAGATTGGCCACTAGAGAAAACACACACTCAGTTTGGAATCCCCCTGCCTCCTTATTTACCAACTTGAGAGGTAAGATATCAGCTACATATAGAGTGCATCGTTTTCAAAGAGTTAGCTGACTCATAGACCTGCATTATGAAGAGAAGCAAAGCAAAACTATTGTGTAGCCCCGCAAATCAGTAAGTAGAGCCTATGTATGTAAAGAACCAAATTAGGTGTCTCTATGTACATAATGTACAAACTATACTTACATCTGAGGTTTAAAACATTAATTAAAACATTATTAAGATAAAGCTACCCTCTGTCATGTCCATATCTAAAAAAACATGGAAAGATCATACATTCCTGTTATTACTAGAAGGAAAAACTACTATGTGGCAATCAGGAATATGCATGTTTTTTTTAAGGTTTAGATTTATGGGGGAATAGTCAAAAGACTTGCTTCTGTGTAGCCTCTACTTGCTTCCTGCGTTTCAATCATTACTCCCATGGTATTAGTCACAATGTCGCTTCCTAAAAACTTTTTTCCACAAATATTATTATGACAAATTCCTGTAACAGCATACCAGAATATCACATGGTCCTAAGTATTCAGACCCTTTGCTCAGTATTTAGTAGAAGCACCCTTTTGATCTAATACAGTCAGGAGTCTTTTTGGGAAAGATGCAACAAGTTTTTCACACCTGGATTTGGGGATCCTCTGCCACAGAGGCGGCTCTCTAATTAGGCAAATTAGGCTGCCGCCTAAGGCCTCGCATTCACAGGGGCCTCGCAGCCGCCTAATTTGCCTATGCTCGATCACTGGACTGACCAACAGGCTCCATGTGCCATCTGTAAAAGCCGTGCGGGCAGCCATAGAGTACACCGGGCGGGCTGCAAATCCATGTCCAAGTCCAGCACGGGCTACTCCTTCAGCCCGCGCTGCTCATCTGGCCTCTCTGCATCTGGCCGGCTGCCTATTCGGGTCAGGAGTTGAGCCAGGCAGCGGAAACTATCCCTGCCCTATGACTGTCTGTGAAGGGGAAGGAGGAGCTCCGGTAGATGGATCCCATCCCAGCGCCTGCTGCAGCCTGGCCGACCGCCCAGAGAGAACGTGAGTGCCCGGCCGTGCCGCCCTCCTGTGTGCCTGGATAGGAGGAGCGGCAGGGACAGCTGCATATGGAGGAATTGATCTTTTCATGTTCCTCCTGCAGCCGCTGAATGACCGCTTCTTCTGCGGGCGTTCATTGGCTGCAGAAAGAATATGGAAAGATCAATTCCTTCATATGCAGCTGTCCCTGCCGCTGCTCCTATAGAGGCACACAGGAGGGCGGCACGGCCGGACACTCACGTTCTCTCTGGGCGGTCGGCCAGGCTGCAGCAGGTGCTGGGATGGAATCCATCCACCGGAGCTCCTCCTATCCAACTCTTTTACTGCCCCGTGCTCCCTGGTTCCTCCCAGTTCTCCCTGCATACCCCCTCTGCTCCCTGGATCCTCCCCCCCAGTGCTCTCTGGTCCCCCGTGCTCCCTGGCTCCCTGGCTCCCCCACTGTACTGTCCGGTCCCCCCCCACTGCTTCTCAGCTCCCCCCATGTTCTCTCCCCCCACTGCGCTGTCCAGTCCCCAATTCCTGTGCTCCCTGGCTCCCCCACAGTGCTGTCTAGTTCCCCCCACTGCTTCCCAGCTGCCCCCCAGTGCTCTCTGGTCCTCTCTGTGTTCCCTGGATCCCCCAATGCTCCCCCTCCACTGTGCTGTCCAGTCACCCCCCCCCCACTGCTCTCCACCTCCCCCCAGTGCTCTGTGCTCCCTGTCTCCCCCCATACTCCCCCCCCCAGTGCTCTCCGACCCCAGTGCTCTCCAGCCCCCCAGATCTCTCTCTTCCCTGCGTGCTCCCTAACCCCTCCCAGTTCTACCTGCACCTCCAGTGCTCTGTGCCCCCTGTGCTCCCTGGCTCCCGCTGTGTTTTCAACTTCCCCCCGTGCTCTCCAACTACCCCCACAGTGCTCTCCAGCTCCCCCTTGTGCTTTCCAGACCCCACTTTTCTCCCTGGCTCCCCTCCATGCTCTCCACCCCACTATGCTATCCAGCTCCCCCCCCCCCCCAGTGCTTTCCAAATCCCCCACCCCCCTGTGCTCCCTGGCTCCCCCCATGCTCTCCACCACACTGTCCTACCCAGCTGCCCCGGTGCTCTCCACCCCCCACCCTCCCTATGCTCTTCTGCCCCTCCCCCAGTACTCTCTGGCCCCTATGCTCTCCAACACCCCCCATGCTCTCTGCCCCTGCCAGGCTCTTCACTCCTGCCAGTGCACCCCCCTAGTGCTCCCCGCCCCCCTGCTCTCCACTCCCCCACTGCTCTTGCCCCCCACACTCTCTGCCCCCCTCCCTCTGCTGCTTTCATCCTCACTCCCGTGCTCTTCCCCACCCCTGTTCTCTTTTCTGGCCTCCTCACCCCTGGGCAGCTCTGCTAGGTTCCCCCCTCTTTTCACTCCAGCTGCTGCGGGGGTCTCTGAGGCTGGGGAGCAGGGAAGGGACCGCTATCATGGGCTGCTCAATCTATTTTTTGTCCCAGTCCGGGCCTGGCGGGCAAGTTGAGCAGCGAGGCTTGCAAGGATTGATAGTCCTGGAGGGAGAAGAGCTCTAAAGACCTCCCGGGACTGGAGGACAGGCTGACTGGGGCCGGAAAACGAGGACGGGTGGAAGGTAAAGGTGACCAGGGACGACTCCATCTCAAAGCAAACAGATCCTCTAGAAGGAGCAGGACACTGTCCCCACCCAGAATGAGAATGGACCCTGCCTGCTGCTGACCGTAGCGAACATCCTGCTGGCATGGAAGGTACCGTACCAAGCATCACACACAGCTTCCCACAGACAGGCACTGGGACATGGTACACAGGAGGGGCTGCAGACAGGAACGGGGCTAGAGATCTCTCTCTCCCCCTTCCTCCCTCCCTCCCTCTCTCTCAACCTCCCTCCCTCTCTCTCAACCTCCCTCTCTCTCTCTCCCCCTCCCTCTCTCTCCCCCCCTCTCTCTCTCTCCCTTTCTCTCTCTCCCCCTCTCTCTCTCCCTCCCTCTCACCCTCCCTCCCTCTCTCTCAACCTCCCTCCCTCTCACCCTCCCTTCCTCTATCCCCTCCCTCCCTCCCTCACTCTTTCTTCCTCCCTCACCTTCCCTCACTCTCTCTCTCCCCTCCCTCTCTCTCTCTCTCCCCCTCCCTCTCTTTCTCTCCCTCCCTCTCACCCTCTCTCTCTCTCTCTCCCCCTCCCTCTCTTTCTCTCCCTCTCTACCCTCCCTCTCTCCCCCTCCCTCCCCAATCCCTCTCTCCCCCCTCCCTCTCTCCCCCTCCCTCCCCAATCCCTCTCTCCCCTCCCTCTACCCCTCCCTCCCCAATCCCTCTCTACCCCTCCCTCTCCCTCTCCCTCTGTCCCCCTCCCTCTCCCTCTCTCTCCCTCTCTCTCCCCCCGCTCTCTCCCTCCCTCTCTCCCTCCCTCTCTCCCCCTCCCTCTCTGTCTCTCCCCCTCTTCCTCACTCTCCCTCTTTCATTCTTCCACTCTCTCTCCCCCCTCCCTCTCTCCCTCCCTCCCTCTCCCTCCCTCTCTCTCCCCTCCCCCTCTCCCTTACTCTCTCTTCCTCTCTCTCTCCCTCCCTCTCAACCTCCCTCACCCCCCTCTCTCTCTATCTGTGCTGGGATACCCCCACTCTCCTTCCTCTGTGGATATGGAATGATTCAGTGACACCCCCTTCCCATTCTCCCAAGGCACAGGGGAAAATCCTAGAGGGGTTGTCACCTTGCTGGGTCCCAGATGTTGTATTGGCTGCATATGTCTGATGGGTGAGGAGGGTGCCCTGAAAGTGGTGCTGATCGCCTGTGTGCTAGATCCACACATCTTTCTGCAGCCATTTTTACTTGCTTGAATTTTTTTTATCCATTATGGGTGTCACTGGGGCCTCGGGTCTAAATTTTGCCTAAGGCCTCACAAAGCCTAGAGCCGCCTCTGCTCTGCCATTCCTCCTTGCAGATCCTCTCCAATTCTGTGAGGTTGGATGGTAAACGTTGGTGGACAGCCATTTTTAGGTCTCTCCAGAGATGCTCATTTGGGTTTAAGTCAGGGCTCTGGCTGGGCCATTCAAGAACAGTCACAGAGTTGTTGTGAAGCCACTCCTTTGTTATTTTAGCTGTGTGCTTAGCGTCATTGTCTTGTTGGAAGGTAAACCTTCGGCCCAGTCTGAGGTCCTGAGCACTCTGGAGAAGGTTTTCGTCCAGGATATCCCTGTACTTGGCTGCATTCATCTTTCCCTCGATTGCAACCAGTCGTCCTGGGCCTGCAGCTGAAAAACACCCCCACAACATGATGCTGCCACCACCATGCTTCACTGTTGGGACTGTATTGGACAGGTGATGAGCAGTGCCTGGTTTTCTCCACACATACCGCTTAGAATTAAGGCCAAAAAGTTCTATCTTGGTCTCATCAGACCAGAGAATCTTATTTCTCACCATCTTGGAGTCCTTCAGGTGTTTTTTTGCAAACTCCATGCAGGCTTTCATGTGTCTTGCACTGAGGAGAGGCTTTCGTCGGGTCACTCTGCCATAATGCCCCGACTGGTGGAGGGCTGCAGTGATGGTTGACTTTCTACAACTTTCTCCCATCTCCCGACTGCATCTCTGGAGCTCAGCCACAGTAATCTTTGGGTTCTTCTTCACCTCTCTCACCAAGGCTCTTCTCCCCCGATAGCTCAGTTTGGCCGGACGGCCAGCTCTAGGAAGGGTTCTGGTCTTCCCAAACGTCTTCCATTAAAGGATTATGGAGGCCACTGTGCTCTTAGGGACCTTGAGTGCAGCAAAAAAATTTTTGTAACCTTGGCCAGATCTGTGCCTTGCCACAATTCTGTCTCTGAGCTCTTCAGGCAGTTCCTTTGACCTCATGATTCTCATTTGCTCTGACATGCACTGTGAGCTGTAAGGTCTTATATAGACAGATGTGTGGCTTTCCTAATCAAGTCCAATTAGTATAATCAAACACAGCTAGACTCAAATGAAGGTGTGGAACCATCTCAAGGATGATCAGAAGAAATGGACAGCACCTGAGTTAAATGTATGAGTGTCACAGCAAAGGGTCTGAATACTTAGGACCATGTGATATTTCAGTTTTTCTTTTTTAATAAATCTGAAAAAATTTCAACAATTCTGTGTTTTTCTGTCAATATGGGGTGCTGTGTGTACATTAATGAGGAAAAAAATGAACTTAAATGATTTTAGCAAGTGGCTGCAATATAACAAAGAGTGAAAAATTTAAGGGGGTCTGAATACTTTCCGTCCCCGCTGTACATAGAGGTCAGGATTTCTGCTGAGGTGGGGGGTTAGTTCTGGTCAAACCACTTTATTGGCCACAATGGTCGCTGACATCTTGGGACTTGGCATACATGTTCTGCCCACTAACCTGCATCACCCTTGGATAATATAACCTGCAGCATCCAAGGATAGAGTTCCTGGTTCATTTACCAACCACCATGGTGTTCTGTGTGTGCTTCTGCCTATCATTATACTGTATAAACTAAATTTAGAACCCTGTCAGGGAAAGTAGGATTATCTCATAATGGTCATGACAGATAAATCTAGGAGCAAAGCTTACAGATCCCATCTCCAAAGTCTCCAAGATATGTAGGAAATTATTTAGGTGGTTTGGTTTTCCATTATCCCCCAAAAGAAATATGTGGTTCACGAGATATATATATATATATATATATATATATATATATATATATATATATATATATATATATATATACAGTGCCTTGCAAAAGTATTCGGCCCCCTTGAACTTTTCAACCTTTTGCCACATTTCAGGCTTCAAACATAAAGATATAAAATTTTTATTTTTTGTGAAGAATCACCAACAAGTGGGACACAATTGTGAAGTGGAACGAAATCTTTTGTATTTTTGAAACTTTTTTAACTAATAAAAAAATGAAAAGTGGGGCGTGCAAAATTATTCGGCCCCCTTGCGTTAATACTTTGTAGAGCCACCTTTTGCTGCGATTACAGCTGCAAGTCGCTTGGGGTATGTCTCTATCAGTTTTGCACATCGAGAGACTGAAATTCTTGCCCCTTCTTCCTTGCAAAACAGCTCGAGCTCAGTGAGGTTGGATGGAGAGCGTTTGTGAACAGCAGTTTTCAGCTCTTTCCACAGATTCTCGATTGGATTCAGGTCTGGACTTTGACTTGGCCATTCTAACACCTGGATACGTTTATTTGTGAACCATTCCTTTGTAGATTTTGCTGTATGTTTGGGATCATTGTCTTGTTGGAAGATAAATCTCCGTCCCAGTTTCAGGTCTTTTGCAGACTCCTACAGGTTTTCATCCAGAATGGTCCTGTATTTGGCTGCATCCATCTTCCCCTCAATTTTAACCATCTTCCCTGTCCCTGCTGAAGAAAAGCAGGCCCAAACCATGATGCTGCCACCACCATGTTTGACAGTGGGGATGGTGTGTTGAGTGTGATGAGCTGTGTTGCTTTTACGCCAAACATATCGTTTTGCATTGGCCAAAAAGTTCGATTTTGGTTTCATCGGACCAGAGCACCTTCTTCCACATGTTTGGTGTGTCTCCCAGGTGGCTTGTGGCAAACTTTAGACGAGACTTTTTATGGATATCATTGAGAAATGGCTTTCTTCTTGCCACTCTTCCATAAAGGCCAGATTTGTGCAGTGTACGATTGATTGTTGTCCTATGGACAGACTCTCCCACCTCAGCTGTAGTTCTCTGCAGTTCATCCATAGTGATCATGGGCCTCTTGGCTGCATCTCTGATCAGTCTTCTCCTTGTCTGAGCTGAAAGTTTAGAGGGACAGCCAGGTCTTGGTAGATTTGTAGTGGTCTGATACTCCTTCCATTTCAAAATGATCGCTTACACAGTGCTCCTTGGGATGTTTAAAGCTTGGAAAATCTTTTTGTATCCAAATCCAGCTTTAAATTTCTCTACAACAGTATTACGGACCTGCCTGGTGTGTTCCTTGGTCTTCACGATGCTCTCTGCACTTTCAACAGAACCCTGAGACTATCACAGAGCAGGTGCATTTATACAGAGACTTGATTACACACAGGTGGATTCTATTTATCACCATCAGTCATTTAGGACAACATTGGATCATTCAGAGATCCTCGCTGGAGTGAATTTTCTGCACTGAAAGTAAAGGGGCCGAATAATTTTGCACGCACCACTTTTCAGTTTTTTATTTGCTAAAAAAGTTTAAAATATCCAATAGATTTCGTTCCACTTCACAATTGTGTCCCACTTGTTGGTGATTCTTCACAAAAAATTAAAATTTTATATCTTTATGTTTGAAGCCTGAAATGTGGCAAAAGGTTGAAAAGTTCAAGGGGGCCGAATACTTTTGCAAGGCACTGTATATATATATATATATATGCATACATACACACACATATATGCGTATATATTATACGTAGCACATAAATACCTTGCGTTTTTGTCAATGAGTTTTCATGCCCTTAACAATAGCTTGATAAACTGATCAAAAAAATAATTGGTACTTTTACAGAAACCAGTCATCCTTCTGTATTACAAACCAGCTGCTTAGTCCCCAGCCAACTTGTGGTGCACTGTAAATGATATCTGAACTAATTGAGTTATATAATAATATTAACTTTAAGACCTGGGTGAAGTAAGGACATGTGGGTTTCTGCAGGTTGCTTCCAGATGTATATTAAATAATATAACTAATTAGCGCAAACTCCCCTATTCCAAAATACTCAAATTAATATGCCTTATCCCCCTGGCTAAATTGCCGCTAACACTTTATCGGTGCATTCACTTCCAACAACCACGCAAATCTACTAAAAAACTATATAAATAAATGCAGCACAGCAGGTATGTGAATGAATGCACACAAATGAAATAATAATTAATATTGCAATAAAGTGTACCACATAATAACATAAATGTTAAGTGTCCTCTTTACTGTGGTATCACTCCACTAAACTTATATACACAAACACCGTAAAATACTGTGAGCGAAGTCCCATAATAATTGTGAAAACCACTGTGTACTAATTGTACGAAAAATACTGCTTTCAAAGCGATTGTACAATAATCTGATTGTTAATACACAGCTTTCGAGAAACGATCACGACAGTTCATCCAATATACATAGTTACATAGTAGGTGAGGTTGAAAAAAGACACAAGTCCATCATGTCCAACCTATGTGTGTGATTATAAGTCAGTATTACATTGTATATCCCTATATGTTGTGCTTGTTCAGGTGCTTATCTAATAGTTTTTTGAAACTATCGATGCCCCCTGCTAAAAACCACCACCTGTGGAAGGGTGTGGCCACGTGTCTTATTAAACCCCCTTCCGCGAAAAGTTTTGTCCCTATTGTGGAGTCAACAGTATGGTATTTGTGAATTGAAATCATATCCTCTCTCAAGCGTCTCTTCTCCAGAGAGAATAAGTTCAGTGCTCTCAACCTTTCTTCATAACTATATCCTCCAGACCCTTTATTAGCTTTGTTGCCCTTCTTTGTACTCGCTCCATTTCCTGTACATCCTTTCTGAGGACTGGTGCCCAGAACTGGACAGCATACTCCAGGTGAGGTCAGACCAAAGTCTTGTAGAGTGGGAGAATTATTGCTTTATCCCTGGAGTTAATCCCCTTTTTAATGCATGCCAATATTCCGTTAGCAGCAGCATATTTGTTAGCAGTAGCTTGGCATTGCATGCCATTGCTGAGCCTATCATCTACTAGGACCCCCAGATCCTTTTCCATCCTAGATTCCCCCAGAGGTTCACCCCCTAGTGAGTAGACTGCATTCATATTTTCCAAATGCATTATTTTACATTTTTCTACATTAAACCTCATTTGCCATGTAGTTGCGCAACCCATTAATTTGTTCAGATCTTCTTGCAAGATTTCCACATTCTGTGGAGAAGTTATTACCCTGCTTAGCTTAGTGTCGTCCGCAAATACAGAAATTAAGCTGTTTACCCCCATCCTCCAGGTCATTTATGAACAAATTAAACAGGATTGGTCCCAGCACAGAACACTGGGGGACCCCACTTCCCACCCCTGACCATTCCAAATATTCCCCATTTATCACCATTCTCTGAACTTGCCCTTGTAGACAGTTTTCAATCCATGTACTCACCCTATGGTCCATGCCAACGGAACTTACTTTGTACAGTAAATGTTTATGGTGAACTGTGTCAAATGCTTTTGCAAAATCCAGGTACACCACTATGGGCCTTCTTTTATCTAGATAGCTAGAATCTTCATTACTAAAATCTTGTATATAGTCCCTTATCATCCCCTCCAAGAGCTTGCATACTATTGATGTTAGGCTAACTGGCCTGTAATTCCCAGTGATGTATTTTGGCCCTTTTTTAAATATTGGTGCTACATTGGCTTTTCTCCAATCAGCTGGTACCACTCCAGTCAGTAGACTGTCAGCAAAAATTAGGAACAATGGTCTGGCAATTACTTGACTGAGTTCCCTAAGTACCCTCGGGTGAAAGCCATCTGGTCCAGTGATTTAGCAACGTTAAGTTTCCCAAGTCTATTTCTAATCCTGTCCACTGTTAGCCATGAGGGTGCTTCCTGAAATGTGTCATGAGGACAAACACTGCAGTTTTGGTTACTGAAGCCCCCCGATTCCCTCCGGAAGACTAAGGAGAAGAATAAATTCAATACCTTCGCAACCTCCCCATCCTTTGTAACCAGATGCCCTTCCTCATTATTTATGGGGCCAATATGGTCTGTCCTCCCTTTTTTACTGTTTATATACTTAAAGAATTTTTGGGGATTTTCTTTTGCCCTCCTCCATGTGTCTTTCGTGTTCTATCTTAGCCGCCCTAATTGCACCCTTACATATGTTGCATTCTTTGTAAAGTCTGAATGCTGATGATGATCTCTCAGCCTTGTATTTTTTGAAGGCCTTCTTCTTTGCTTTTATATGCATTTTTACATCAGAGTTAAGCCATCCAGGACTTTTGTCCTCTCTTTAAAATGTATTTCCCAATGGGATGCACTGGCTAATGCCCTTATTTAATATGCTCTTAAAGCAAACCCATCTCTCCTTCGTGTTTTTTGTTTCTAAGATTTTATCCCAATTTATATCTTCTAGCAAGGTTCGTAGTTATATGATGAGACAAGCAATTTATCTCGTACGATGCCAGATCGTACGATTTTTGTTTAGTCAGTATAGTATTTGTCCCAAAATACAATACAATACAATACATCACTTCCAAATTTTTGTTCTATCGTATGAGAATTTTCATCGTAACCTCTTCATTTTCGATATGAGATTAGCATGCAAAAAAAACAGATGATCATTAGTCCAATAATCTCATTGTGTGTACCAGGCATAAGAGAAAAACAATTAGCCAGCGTGCCACAGTGAGTTGTCTGTGTGAGGGGCTTAATATGAGAAGTGTGGGGTTTACAAAAAACAAACATCTATACTCACCTCCACGCTGCAGCATTGGTGTGATCCTGCAGCTGTCCCCCACCTCTCAGCCTGAAAACAGAGATCACATGGCTGCTGATCGCTCAGTTCTTGGTCTGTCACTCCCCGCTCTGCCCCTCCAGCGCTCACTGGAGCACTGGGCTGTGGAGGTGATGGGATTGGCTAGCTCAGGCTCTGAGAGCCGCACTGATAGGTTGGGCCAGCTGCCAATCAGGCATCTGGGTAGATCCTGACATTGTTGTCGGGATACTTCCAGAGCCTGGAGTGGCTCTGTAATGTTAGCTGACATCAGGCTTTATCCTGCTGTTGGTTGACACTGGATCACAGGAGTGCACAAATAAGTGCATTCCTGTGATCCATAAGAAAAGTTTGGCCAAAAATGCTTTGTCCATACTTCTCTTTAAAATAGAATTCCAGACAAAATCTAACTACTCTTAAAAATGCCCCCTTCCCCTTCTAACACCTATTCTGGCTAACCTGTGTTACATATAGTTTTTTGTGCACAGCCTACCTTAAAGACGAGCTTTCCTAACATAGTCACTGACTACTGAGCAACCAGTAACTGTTGTACAATATGGCATACAGAGTGCAGTGGCCAGGAGTATGAAGTACACAGCATATTGTATGCAGTGCATGGCTCAGGAGTGCTTAATGCACAGAGCACAGGGATCAGGAGAACGTAGTGTACAGGCCAGTAAACAGAGTCAAACAAAAAATTACCTCCTTCCTCAAGCCAAAATTTCCCCCAGTACAAACTCTGCCCCCCCCACTAGATCTTTCAGAATTGCTCCCCCTGTAAAGATTTTTTCTCACAGTGCAGATCACTCCCACAGAACATATTTCCCCCCTCACTAGAAATTTCCTTCCAGTGCAACCCCCCCCCCCCCCCTCCCCTCAATACAGATTTTCCTCTCACAGTACAGCTCTCCCCCCAGTACAGATCTCCTCCTCCATGAAGTGTCATTTGACTGGAGCTAAGGAGGAAATGAGAAGAGACTCCCTCTCTCTGAACTGCTGCGGCCTATGTTTAAAATCTGTTGGCAGCAGATGGGGGGATTTGGATCCCCCTTTGCCCCCCATATCTACACCTGCGCTTTCATATATTTGGCTGAAATATTTACAGCCTGGACGGAACTAGAGAAGAAACATTCCAAATACTCAGCTGTTCACTTTTCTTTTAAAATAAACGAAAATGTTGTTATTGGTTCACACTGAAAAATAACTAACCACCTAAATATGTTGTATCAACAGTTATAAAAAATGAAATTAAAGGAGAAGAGCGGGATTGAAAAAAAAAAAAAATGCCTATATACTTATATCCCTGCTGCAGCAATGGTCAAATTCTGCAAGCTGTCCCCTGCCACTGCTAAGCTTGAAAGCTTAGCGATTGTGTGATATCTGATTGCTCAGTTCTTGGGTCTACTCTGAGTAGAGTGGGGTGACTGTCAATCACCATCCTCTGTTTTGCACCTCCATTTCTCACTGGAGTGCCAGGCTGTGGAGCGGGCAGGCTCCTCTTTGACACTGGAGCGGGTCTGTGACATCAGTCAAAAGCAGACTTTAAACTCATCGCTCAATATACATAGATGGTTCCCTACAGTTCTTGACCTTTGCTGGCGTTGCAATCAGGAGAAAGGCACTTTACAGCATATATGGTGGGAATGCGCCCTGATTCAGTCATTCTGGAGACAGGTCTGTGAAATCATAAAGCTTATAACAGAGACAGTGATTCAATTAAATGCAGCATGTTGCTTATTACACATCACCTAACTGTTCAATGTAAAAGTACAAGAGATCACTGACCAGATTTCTACTCACAGCTGCGAAGGCAGTGATCCCCAGACACTGGAGAAATACCACTACCCCTACAATCAAGGAATGGCTAGAGGAGGTTCACCTCCTTTATAAAATGGAAAAGATTAGGGCAACAGCTCACGAAACGACCAAAAATTGTAATAAAATATGGCAACCCTGGGTCATTTTCAAATATTCAAAAACATGAGTCCTTGTTATAGAAACAACCCCAGATAGCCTTGGGACCTTCGCTTACTACCTCCTTACTATCTATTTTCTTACCACTTCTTTTCTTCCCCTAATGCCACCCTCTCTTGGGTCTGATATTTTTTCTATCCAACTCAATTCCTCATGCAACATACATGTAAATAGAGCGTTCGCCAAATATATATACCAGAGTAATGATCGGCCGATCATATCATACTATTTTTCTACTTTAAAAATGGATACCGCATACTGAATTCATATTGATACTGGAGAAGACAAGAATCCAGCTATGGTTTGATTGATTACTACTAAAGAGAGCTCTAATGTTACAACATAATACACTTATTGTTGAAATTACAATATACAAGCTATACTTGGCACAAGGTTACAGAGTTACTAGAGAAAAAAACAAGATTGTTTCATTCCAATCTGTCCCTTTTTTAAAAAAATGTTTGTAACTTTTTGTGAGTATATACTGCATGTTTGTCCTAAGCATGTGTAAATTCACTTTCTGTTGACTGCCTCTGCTGCAGGTCTGTTCCAAACATTAACTACTCTAATGCCCTGTACACACGACCGGTTTTCCCAGCGGAATAAACTCTGAAGGTTTTTCCGACGGCGTTCCGACGGAATTCCGCTGAAACTGTCTTGCGTACACACGATCACACCAAAGTCCGACCGTAAAGAACACGGTGACGTACAACACGTAGGACGGGACTAGAAAACGGAAGTTCAATAGCCAGTAGCCAATAGCTTCTGCCTCGTACTTGCTTCAGAGCATGCATCGTTTTTGGTCTGTCGGAACAGCATACAGACGAGCGGGTTTCCCGATGGTTCAGTCGAAAATATTTAGAACATTTTCTCTTTCTAGGTCCGTCAGAATTTTCGACGTAAAAAGTCCGATAAGGCATACACACGATCGGAACATACGATGAAAAGCTCCCGTCAGACTTTTTCTGATGGACATTCCGCTCGTGTGTACGAGGCATTAGTAAAACAAGGCTGTGTCACACATCTTCATTTAGACTATAAGTCCAATAATAATTAAAAAATATCGCGGTTTAATTAATTCAGAATCATTTCCTTGAGAATTGTTCCAAGACATCATGGCACACATCATCCTGCAATCTTATCTTGAAAGGAGCAGTAAGCTTAATAAAAACACATCTTCCATTCCCAGAATTTGCAGTATACTTGCTTATCATAGACATAATGGAACAGAGATTAAAAATAAGTTTCCCGGGGGGCGTGTCCGAATGGCGAGGTGAATGGACGCACTGCAGAGGAGCTCTGTCTAGCCCTCTGCAATCCACTGCCATCCGGCATCCACAAACATCAAAAACTGCCCCAAAGCCTATCTAATAACCACTGGGCACTAGGAGAGCCTTTTACTGAGGACATTGGAGCAGATTAGCCGGCGGACTACTTTGTTTTCAGGCCGCGGCCGGCCTTCTACAATCTACAGCCATCCGGCATCCACAAACATCAAAAACTGCCCCAAAGCCTATCTAATAACCACTGGGCACTAGGAGAGCCTTTTACTGAGGACATTGGAGCAGATTAGCCGGCGGACTACTTTGTTTTCAGGCCGCGGCCGGCCTTCTACAATCTACAGCCATCCGGCCTCCACAGACATCAAAAGCTGCCCCAAAGCCTATCTAATAACCACTGGGCACTAGGAGAGCCTTTTACTGAGGACATTGGAGCAGATTAGCCGGCGGACTACTTTGTTTTCAGGCCGCGGCCGGCCTTCTACAATCTACAGCCATCCGGCCTCCACAGACATCAAAAGCTGCCCCAAAGCCTACCTGGTAGCCACTGGGCACTGGAGGAGTCCTTCCCTGAGAATATTTAAGTAGATTGGCTGACGGATTGCTTGTTTTCGGGCCGCGGCCGGCCTCACTCCACAGACGCCGGCCGCCATCTTGCGGCCTACGAGACACACAGAATCCCCGGTCTCGGGAGCCGCGGAGGGCGATCGGGGGCCCTGGGGCCGGGAGGGCTGTATCCGGAGCGGAGGGGACACCAGACAAGGCAGAGAAAGCAGGCACTGGATGCTTGCGGCAGGCCCGAGGCCTGTGAGGCCCCCAGCATCGCCGCATCTTGGCGCCACGACCGGAGGTAAGGGGGTCATATAATTCACCCTCACTTAAAGTGGCCCCCCCTGGGCATATCTGACAAGTTTATAGCCAGCTCAGACCCATCGCTGACCCCGGTAACACTAGAGACTTCCAGTGACGGCTGCCATCTTACCATCTTGCGGCCTAGCTTACAAGACGGGCCCGCACTATCAGAAACTGTGCCCTGGCTGGACGGTGCTCTCCCCCTTGAACCCATACGGTGTCCCAGCCTTGCGCCCATGTTAATAGGGTGACACCGCTGCTCCCGCAGGCCTGGTCACCCTCCCCAGTCCCCCTCATCTCCGTGGAAGATAGGTTTTGATGGAGAGAGACTAACTATGGATGGCTGAAGACCCGCACCCCTGAGTCCCGTGCTATCCCGACAGCTACAGGCTATTTACATAGCATAGCACACCCACATAATACATGGCGGCAGCTAGCTCACACTCCACGGAGCTTACCAACCCCCAACAAGGCACCATACAGAGGTATCTACTTAGAACTACGCCGATTGATCCCCGAACTCCCAAAGACAAGATGGCACCCGGCCGCAACCCGGGGAAGACCAAGCCTCCCGCCTCAGCAGCAGCTCACACGGCAGAGGACAATAATGAGAGACTTCAGAATTCTACGGGAGAGCCCTCAGCCTCCTCCACAAGGTCAGTCTCATCGTCCGACACAGGCACCGGGGAATCCCAGTCTGCTACGCATCCCCTATCAGGAGAACCCATTAGATCGGAAGCTGCTGCCCTCCTCTCTGCCTTCAGAATGGATTTCGAATCCTGGGCAAGCAAAATGGAAGATTCCCTCCACGTGGAGCTGAACGCCCTGAGGCAACAAGTCACAGCTAACGAGGAAGCAGTATCGGTCTTAACCACGGCTCAGGATGACCACGAGGCACGTATAACAGCCCTTGAATCCTCATCCGCGACACATCTTAGGCGCATACGTCACCAGCAACTCCGCATAGAAGACAGCGAAAATCGCAGTCGCAGAAATGACATTAGACTGCAAGGCATACCGGAGGCAACATCTGGAGCAGAATTGAAACCCACTGTCATAACTATCCTCAATAAAGCACTGGGAAGAGAGGCAACATCACCAATTGAACTGGATCGGGTTCACAGAGTAGGAGGACCAGGGGGGGCCCGAGATGGTCGCCCCCGCGATGTTCTATGTCGGGTCCACTATTACACTTTAAAAGAAGAGATCATGCGAAAGGCATGGAACTTGGGTCCTGTTGACTTCTTTGGTGCCCCTATTCACCTATACCCTGACCTATCTCGCAATACGCTGTATATGCGTAGAGTGGTGCGCCCTCTACTTGACCTTATACGGCAAGCTGGAGCTACCTATACATGGGGTCACCCCTTCAGCATCAAGGTGACACGGGGCGGCAACAGGTTTACGCTCTCTGATCCAGACCAACTGCCCGACTTTTTCCTCTTTATCGAACAAGATCCAGTGGAAGTTTTGAACTGGTTAGACCCTCCAGAGGATAGATCAGGCCAGGTGGGACTTGGTCCACTTCCACAGCGCCGCAGACGTCCTAGGTCCAGATCAGTTTCCTCTGGCCCAGGGATAAGAAGACCTACTTCCCCAGAAGATTAACTCAGTTAATTAGAGACTGATGGCTTGTTTTGTCTCCACTGGTTCTTTCCCTGCTCTTTGCCAATTTACAATTTGGCTGGGGTTCGGGTGAGAACATAGATTGGAGTCAATCTTATGCCTCTCATTATGAAGAGCGTCAGGTAATGCGAATGTCTACCAATGCTATGTTTTTGTGTTTTTCTTTTTTCCTTTTTATCTGACGTTTTTCTAAAGATGTTTTGCATTGTCTCAGATTGATTCCTCTCACCTTCCCATGATGATATATGCAGTGGGGGAGGTGTAGCGGGAGTGGGGGGATACCTTCCTCGGAGGGGGGTTTGGTACCCGGTTTTACTCGGTCTCTGCTACAGAGAATATAGGGTTTAAAGGACGTTACACATGGAGCAGAGGATTGCCCCCATGGGGGGATCCCCCACTCTCCCTGCCCTCCATATACCCACCCAATTGTCTTGGCGCAATAACTTTCTTTATATACATGAGACAATGCAATAGTTTTATATATACCTCAGGGTTACTTATTTAAATCCAATGCACACACTTGGTTGATTGTTATCATTTGTTGTGGTTAAGCTGCCTTATGCCCCACACTCGTTTTAAATATCAAGTGTGCCACACATACTACTTGCATGCCTGATATGCTGTCGGGAACACGGCTCAGACCCATTCATCTCGACTTTTCCCCCACAATAGGACAGGCACGGTTTGTGCCTAAAACGTGAATTTTCACGCAGTGTTCTGCGTTCGCGGACACATTAGTTTTCCAGACACATCTTTTTAGGTGTCTTTTCATTTATATCGTATTTCTTCCATTATCCTCACGCTCCTTTCATTTTTCTTCCTCCCCTCCCTCTCTTCCCCCCCTTTGTCTGTTTATCTTTTTCTTCATCTCTTCTTTCTTTTTCTTTCCTGCTCCCTATACCTTTCCTCCATATCTTAATACTTTCTCCCTTTTACAGCTTTTGGCACTCCAGCATGGCTCACACGGTGACTTTGCGCCCACACCTGAAACTTTGTTCGTATAATGTAAACGGACTTAACATAGCGTCGAAACGTGGGCAAATTCTATATCAGATGCACAAAAGACAGGTCAGCATACTCTTGCTGCAGGAGACCCACTTCCATTCTGACTCCACTCCTTCCTGCTCCAATAGATATTTCAATAGATGGATACACAGTACCAACCCGACACAAAAATCTAAAGGAGTATCTATTGCGTTTCATAAAACACTCCCTATTGAGCTGCTTGATCAGGTGACGGACCCCCAAGGCAGGTATGTCTTTGTAAAAATTTTATTATGGGGGACTAAATTTACAATAGCCAACGTATACTTGCCTAACACACACCAAGTCCCATCAGCCTTGCAATACCTAAAGATTTTGGCGGGTTTCACGGAGGGCAAGCTCATACTCGGAGGGGACTTCAATACTCCCCTGGATCCACTTTTGGATTCATCGACATCCCGTTCGTCTATATCCTTTCCAAAAATACGGGCCCTAAAACGTACCATCTACAATATGCATCTCATAGACGTATGGCGAATACTGTACCCGGACTCACGAAACTACACACACTTCTCCAACATCCACCAATCATACAGTCGTATAAGTCGTATAGATTATTTTTTAGTCGAGCACGGCTGCTTAGATTGGTCCCCCAATTGTGAAATAGACCCTATGGTTTGGTCCGACCAGGGCCGGTACAAGGCAGGGGCGGAAGGGGCGGATGCCCTGGGCGGGACAAATTACTAGAGGAAGGGGGGCGCAGGTGAAGTGGCTGGACTGTACACACAGAATACTGCACAGCCAGTCAGAGCTGCTATGATGTCTGTGCCATGCGCTAGTGCACAGCGAGGACGAGCCCTTCACTTCCCTGTCAGACAGAGCAATCTCCGCCCGACTGCCGTTGTTCTGACAAGAAAGTCCCCCCCCCCCTATGGGATAGTGTTGGGCAGGGCCGGATTAACATAGGGGCTGGTGGAGCTGCAGCTCCAGGCCCCTCCCTCAATATAGGCCCATGGCAGTGGCTTATGAATATCTGTGTGCCTTCCTGAAGGAAGAGGAGGAGCCCTCTGTGCTCACATGGAGGAGACAAGAGTCAGTGCAGCCGAGTCCTGTCTCTGTCCATGCCTGACTCCTATCACAGGATCTGTTCATTCACACAGATCGTCCTCAGTGTCTGGGAGCTGTCTGGGGGAGGGGCGCTGATGTCCTAACCAGCAGGAGCCCGGGAGATAAGGTTAGTACATTTGTTAGGGAGGTGTTTTATTGCGCTAGTGGAAAGACTGCTGCTTCCCCCCATGTAATGTGCTCTTGTGCCCAGTGCCCAGCATGTCATGTGCATTGCAGTGCCCCATATAATGTGCTGTGCCCACCATGTGCTGTGCATTGCAGTGCCCCCATGTAATGTGCTGTGCCAACCATGTCATGTGCTGTGCATTGCAGTGCCCCCCATGTAATGTGCTGTACCCACCATGTCATGTGCCTTGCAGTGCCCCCATGTAATGTGCTGTGCCCACCACGTCATGTGCTGTACATTGCAGTGCCCCCATGTAATGTGCTGTGCCAACTATGTCATGTGCTGTGCATTGCAGTGCCCCCCATGTAATGTGCTGTGCCAACTATGTCATGTGCTGTGCATTGCAGTGCCCCCATGTAATGTGCTGTGCCCCCCATGTAATGTGCTGTGCATTGCAGTGCCCCCATGTAATGTGCTGTGCCAACTATGTCATGTGCTGTGCATTGCAGTGCCCCCATGTAATGTGCTGTGCCCCCCATGTAATGTGCTGTACATTGCAGTGCCCCCATGTAATGTGCTGTGCCAACTATGTCATGTGCTGTGCATTGCAGTGCCCCCCATGTAATGTGCTTTGCCAACTATGTCATGTGCTGTGCATTGCAGTGCCCCCATGTAATGTGCTGTGCCAACTATGTCATGTGCTGTGCATTGCAGTGCCCCCATGTAATGTGCTGTGCCCCCCATGTAATGTGCTGTGCCCCCCATGTAATGTGCTGTGCATTGCAGTGCCCCCATGTAATGTGCTGTGCCAACTATGTCATGTGCTGTGCATTGCAGTGCCCCCCATGTAATGTGCTGTGCCAACTATGTCATGTGCTGTGCATTGCAGTGCCCCCCATGTAATGTGCTGTACCAACTATGTCATGTGCTGTGCATTGCAGTGCCCCCCATGTAATGTGCTGTGCCAACTATGTCATGTGCTGTGCATTGCAGTGCCCCCCATGTACTGTGCTGTGCCAACTATGTCATGTGCTGTGCATTGCAGTGCCCCCATGTAATGTGCTGTGCCCCCCATGTACATGGGGGCACTGCAATGTACAGCACATTACACGGGGGGCACAGCACATTACATGGGGGCACTGCAATGCACAGCACATTAATGTGCTGTGCCAACTATGTCATGTGCTGTGCATTGCAGTGCCCCCATGTAATGTGCTGTGCCAACTATGTCATGTGCTGTGCATTGCAGTGCCCCCATGTAATGTGCTGTGCCCCCCATGTAATGTGCTGTACATTGCAGTGCCCCCATGTAATGTGCTGTGCCAACTATGTCATGTGCTGTGCATTGCAGTGCCCCCCATGTAATGTGCTGTGCCAACTATGTCATGTGCTGTGCATTGCAGTGCCCCCCATGTAATGTGCTGTGCCAACTATGTCATGTGCTGTGCATTGCAGTGCCCCCCATGTACTGTGCCAACTATGTCATGTGCTGTGCATTGCAGTGCCCCCATGTAATGTGCTGTGCCCCCCATGTAATGTGCTGTACATTGCAGTGCCCCCATGTAATGTGCTGTGCCAACTATGTCATGTGCTGTGCATTGCAGTGCCCCCATGTGATGTGCTGTGCCAACTATGTCATGTGCTGTGTATTGTAGTGCCCCCCATGTAATGTGCTGTGCCCACTATGTAATTTGCTGTGCATTGCAGTGCTCACTATGTAATGTGCAGTGCCCACCATGTAATGTGCTGTACATTGCAGTGCCCACCATGTCATGTGCTGTACATTGCAGTGCCCACCATGTCATGTGCAGTGCCCACCATGTAATGTGCTGTGCCCACCATGTCATGTGCAGTGCCCACCATGTAATGTGCTGTGCCCACCATGTCATGTGCTGTGCCATGCAGTGATCCCACCAAGTAATGTACAGTGCCCACCATGTAATGTGATGTGCCATGCAGTGATCCCACCATGTCATGTGCAGTTCCCACCATGTCATGTGTTGTGCCCACCCTGCCATGTGTGTGCCTAGCATGTAGTGTGTTGTGACCACTGTGTAATGTACTGTGCTGTTCAGCAGTGCCCACCATGTCATGTGCAGTTTCTAACATGTAATGTGCAGTTGCATTGCCCATGAAATGTGCTATGCCATGCAGTGCCCACCATGTAATGTGTTGTGCCATTCAGGGCCCACCATGTAATGCGCTGTGCCCACCACATCATGTGCTGTGCCATGCAGTGCCCACCATGTAATGCACTGTACCCACAATGTAATGTGCTGTGCCATGCAGTGCCAACCATGTCATGTGCAGTGGCCACCATGTAAATTACTGTGCAGTGCCCACCCTGTCGTGCTGTGTTGTGCCCACCATGTCATGTGCTGCACCATGCAGTGCTTACCATGTAATGTGCTGTAAATTGTCCACCATGGCATGTGCTGTGCAGTACCCACAATAGAATGCCCTATGCAGGGCTCACCATGTCATGTGCGGTGTCCACCAATTAATGTGCTGTGCTCACAATGTAATGTGCTGTGTCATGCAGTGCCCACCATATCATGTGGTGTCATGCAGTGCCCACCTTGTCATGTGCTGTGCAGTGCCCACCATGCCATGTGCAGTACCCACCATATCGTATGCTGTGCCCACCATATAATGTGCTGTGCAGTGCCCACTTGTAATGTGCAGTGCCCACCATGTAATGTGCTCAGCTGTGCCCGCCATGTCATGTGCTGTGCCCACCATATAAGGTCCTGTGCCCACCGTGTGCATGTGCTGTGTTGTGCCCACCATGCAATGTGCTGTGTTGTGCAGTACCAACCATGTCATGTGCTGTGCCCACCATATAATGTACTGTGCCTACCTTTGTAATGTGCTGTATTGGGCAGTGCCAACAGTGTAATGTGCTGTGCCCGCCATGTAATGTGCTGTGCTTCGCCCACCATTAAATGTGCTGTATCCATGTATCCACCATGTAATGTGTAGCGCCAACCATGTAATGTACTGTGCTATTCCCCCCCCCCCCCCCCGTGTAATGTACTATGCCACAGACTCACCCCCTCACTCTCACCCCCCTCTCTCTCTCTCTCAACCCCTCTCTTTCACCCTGTTCTCTATCTTGCCCCCTTCAACCCCCTCTTTCCTACTACCCTCTCTCTCTTTCACCCTCTCTCTCTCTTTCACCCTCTCTCGTCCCCTCTCTCTCATTCAACGCCTTTCTCTCTCTTTTCCCCTCCCTCTCATCCCCACTCTTTCAGCCCCCCTATCGCGCTATAACCCCCCCCCTCTCTCTCTCTCAACCACTCTCTCACACCCCTCTCTCTCTTTAATTTAATTCAACAAAGAATTGTTTGCGTTTTTCATTTTATTTATTTTCATAAAAAGGCCCACCAAAATCCTTAGCACCAGGCCCATGTTGCTCTTAATCTGTCCCTGGTGTTGGGCTGTCCGCCCTGTACTGCGCAGGCGCAGCGCTGTTCCGACGAGAAAGGTCCGCCCTGAACAGCCGTTCATCTTCGGAGACTTTCGGCGTCTCCTTTGTGCGCATGCGCAGTACAGGGCGGACACTATCAGATAGGGGACGTTTCTCGACAGGAGCGAGTGTGATCTAGAGGAGGAGGAACCGAGCAATAGTAAGTAAGCCATCTGCAGATGAATTTGTTAACTCCTTTTTTGGGGGGCGGTTGATATATTACCAATGGTATTTTTTTAATATGCATGAAGGGTAGTTAATGTGTATTATCAATGCTGCATTAGTGACAAGTGGCAGTTATTTAACCCCTTTGGGCTGCATTAGTGGCACCAGTGTCAGTGTTAATTAACCCCTGCATACTGCAGCAGTTAATTATCAGTGATGCCACTAATGCAACACAAAGGGGTTAATTAACTGCCACTTGTAACTAATGCAGCATTGATAATACACATTAACCCCTTCATGCTGCATATTACAAATACCATTGGTAATTAACCACTTGCCAACCCGTCTCACCCATTCGATCTGATTCCTGTCCGAATCCACAGTTCGCACCGCAATCTGCAAACCGATCCGGGGGTGTCATTAACATTCTATTGACACCCGCAGCGGTTCTCAGAGGGCAGCGTGAACTGCCTGCGGGAGAGATGCGATGCGGGAACCAGCGCTGGAATCGCACTGGTTCTCACATTGCTATAGTGTGAATCTAGGCTTAGGGTTTCGGGTACATGCCCCTGCCCGCCTACTCCCCTGTGATTTGACACAGTGGGAGTATGTCAGCAGATCCCAACCAGTGATTCATGGCCGGGACCTATTGACTGGCTGTGTCACAGCCCAGAGCCCTGTGTTGACAATCAACACAGGGCTCTATACAAAGGAAATGTTCGCTTGCAAAGCAGGGAAAATAAACAAGCCAGTCAATGGTAAAAATCAGTACACACATTACACATTGTTGGGCACACAATTAACCCCTTGGATGCCCCTAGATATTAACCCCTTCTCAGCCGTTGTCATTAGTACAGTGTCGGTGCATATTATTAGCACTGATCAGTGTATAAAGCTACATTCATGACCTAGGTATTCCAGAGCTTCTTTTGGGCAACAAGCGTCCCGCAATTTTGTCGCAATTTGTTGAGGGACAATTGCCACAAAATCGTCTGTGTCTGTGCGTCAATTTGGAAATTGCAGGCAGAATCACAGCAATCCGGAATGCCTAGGTGTGAACTGAGCCTTAGTGTCACTGGGTCCCACTATAAGTCGCTCCTTCTTTACAACCGGGGGGGGGGGGGCGCAGTTTGCCATCTTTGCCCTGGGCACCAGATGACCTTGTCCCAGCACTGGGTCCGACCACTCACCCATATTCCTGACGCTTACAATCCCCTCTACTCCAATAAAAGAATGGACATGGAGGTTAAATGACTCTCTCTTGACTGAACCAGGGTTTGAAACACAGATAGCAGAGACGATATCAAACTTTTTCACAGATCACACATCTGATGACACCTCACCACCCATGAAATGGGAAGCATTGAAGGCGGTATTACGGGGTAGGTTTATTCAGATGGGTGCTCGCATGAAAAAAGAACGTTCCACTGCGATAGTTACGGCAGTACATAAGCTAAGGACACTAGAAACTACTCATAAACGCTCCCCGACGGTTGAACTGCTTACGGAGGTTTCTTCTGCTCGCACCCAGCTTAGAGAGTTATATGAGGCATCAGCCCGCACGTTTGCGAACAAACTAGCTTTTCATCAATATAAATTTAGAGATAAATGTGGTAGATCCCTGGCTCGCACCCTCCACACCAAACAACCTAACTCCTTTATACCTCATATACGGGACAGCTCTGGGAAAACTGTTTCATCACCTTCCGAGATGGGACAGGTGTTCCGGGACTTTTATCAATCCCTATATAATATACCTGCAGCGAGCTCCACTGATCCTCCCCTCACTACAGCGGAAACACAAGCCTTATACATCGAGCAAACTGCATTACCCACTCTAGATGGCGAGACGATAGAGGACCTTGAGGCCCCGATTTCGGAAGACGAGGTTGCCCGCGCCATTACTTCTACCCCATCTGGTAAAAGCCCGGGTCCTGATGGCTTTACTCCGAAATTCTATAAACAATTTGCTACCCTTCTTACTCCCTTCTTGACAAAAGTATTTAACTCCATCTCTGAACGATCAGTGTTCCCACCACAAACCTTAGAGGCACATATTACCCTCATCCCCAAACCAGACAAAGACCTGAATGTTTGCGCTAATTACCGACCTATTTCGCTAATAGGAGTAGATCTAAAGGTGTACGCAAAAATTTTAGCTAATAGGTTGCAACCATTGTTACCCCGTTTAATACACCTAGATCAGGTTGGCTTTGTGAGTGGAAGGGAGGCGCGTGACAACACCCTAAAAACACTCCTCATTGCGGATTATGCTCGGGCCCACAATATCCCATTGTGCCTTCTCACAGTCGATGCGGAAAAAGCCTTCGACCGTGTCGACTGGCAATTTCTCCGCTTATCATTACAACAACTAGGTCTAGGCCAAAACATGATCTCCAGAATAATGTCCCTCTACACATCTCCTTCCGCTAGGATTAGACTAAACGGCTCCCTATCCCCTAAGTTTACTATACACAACGGAACGCGGCAGGGGTGCCCCTTGTCCCCCATTCTTTATGTAATTGTCATGGAACACCTAGCCATTGCCCTTAGAAACAATCCGGCCATACATGGCGTTAGAGTAGGCCCACTACACACTAAAATTGCCCTATTTGCTGATGATCTACTCATATTTGTAACCCAACCACAAATTTCTCTACACTCCATTATGCAGGAGTTTCAGAGGTATGGAGAGGTTAGTAATTTTAAAGTTAATCTAAATAAGTCAGAAATCCTCAACATTTCACTCCCAACAGCGGCTCTACAACAGCTTACGACTTCCTTCCCTTTTAAGACAAGCTCCACATCTATCCGCTATCTAGGAATCCATATTCCAACAGTCTCATCCCAACTATTCTCCAGCAACTTCACCCCTTTACTTACCAGAACTCAAGCGGATCTGACCACATATGCCTCTAAACAGCTCTCCTGGCTGGGTAGGGTGAATGTCTTGAAGATGGATGTTCTCCCTCGATTCTTATACCTTTTCCAGACCATTCCTATCTATATCCCCACCTCGTTCTTCAAAAGGCTCCGTCAGATCTTCTCTAAATTTATATGGCAGGGACGTCGCCCCAGGATAAAACATGACACAATGATTCTCCCGAAAGTCAGGGGGGGTGCGGGGGTCCCAGATGCCTCTATATACCATAAGGCAGCGGTACTCGTGCGTATAGTGGATTGGTTCCACCACTCTTCCTCCAAACTTTGGGTTCAACTAGAGAAATATCTTAATGAGGCTGATCTTTGCGCCCTGCCGTGGACCCCTATGGCTGGGCGTGGGGACGGCTTATTCTCCACTGCTCTTACTCGCCAAACTCTCCAGATTTGGGACCGCATGATCTCAGCGAGTAAATTGTCTAAAATCCAGGGCCCAATGACCCCTCTCTTCGGGACTCCGGCTTTCCCCCCAGCAGTTAAGATTTGGACCCTGGAGTAGGGATAGCCATAGACGTTTAGCACAGGTCTTACGCGCTGACCCATCCTTGAGAACGGACATACCCTCTCGGACGGAATTAGGGACCTCAACAATGTGGTTACAAAGGGGTCAAATAACGTCATACATACGCACTTTCTCATCCATCTCAGAGATACTGGCCGACCCATCAGACTTTGACGAACTGCTTTTACAACCAGACCCACCAATACATGTAGTATCACTGTTGTATTCCCTACTACTGAACGAATATGCCCCTGACCTTCCAACATATACACAGAAATGGGAAGCGGAGCTGCAACACTCCATCTCCCCCACTGATTGGCAAAAAAGCTTTATCCTAACGCATAGGATTTCCCTGGCAACCAAGAACCAAGAAAAAGGGTTTAAATTATTAACGAGGTGGTACAGATGCCCAGTAGATATTAAAAAGTTTAACCCCTCTTTGACAGACGTGTGTTGGAGATGCCTGTCCTCTAGCGGGACAATGCTTCACATCTGGTGGGCTTGCCCTCCAATCTGGAAACTATGGCAAAAGGTCTTTGATCTTTACAGCAGGCTGATGGCGACATCAATCAAACCCACACCAGAGATAGCCCTATTATCTATACTCCCAGGCCCCCTCAAGTCGATTAAAAAAGATGTACTGCGCCACTTTCTGGCAGCAGTTAGGACAGTGATCCCCCGACATTGGAAAACGACAGATGTGCCTTCCTTGGGAGAATGGGTGGTTGAAGTGGACCAGATAAGAGATCTGGAGCGCCTGTTGGCGGAGGAAGTGGGAAAGGAGGAGCAGTTTACCGCCACCTGGACCTCATGGTCCATGTTTCGCTATTCTGATGAGTTTTCCCTTTGGGTCAGAGATACCCCACCCTTACCCGCCGATTAGCCATGCTGGAGTGCCTGGTGCCTCAGGTACCATCCCACACTTCTACTCACGTTCTTATTTCTGACTTTTTCTGTCTCCTCTTTGTTAAGTACTGAACCGACCACTCACATATATAGTTAAAGATCATATCTTTGGACTAGCTAAATGACTTGATTATCTATAATAGGTGAATAAAAGACTTCTACAGCAGTCTAATTCGTTGAGAGGGAACCCTCAGATAACACCAACCCGCGAAACTACAAGGTTCATTATATGTTGGCCCCCACCCGCATATTATTCCTCTCTTAGAATAAAGATTTCAATATACAATATGATATACCAGTAGTTCACCGAAAGCTGTATGTTAAAATGATCACTCCTGTTTATACATGGGTAAAGTACACCTCACTATTCTATGTATAATATATGTGTTGCCAAACTGTAAAGAATGGTATTTTTCTGTTATATTCTTTGTGTTCTTACTTTTGAAAATAAACTAAGATTGAAAACAAAAATAAGTTTCCCCAGTTTCTCATTCAGTGACCTTACATTTCCCATTTACTTGACATCATTGACTGAACTCATTCTTGCCCAACATTTTCCTGTCTTCCTCTATTAAAAATGTTTTGTTATTAAAGTCTATTTCTGACAGACTGCTAACAGCTGTACACAGCATAGTGAAAAGACATGGAGGCTGTGGATGATATGCAAAAGAAAGGGTCGGTCTGCACAAAAGATTCAGTTTTGTATCTTGATACTAGACTAAGACTAGTTATTTTCGGTGTAAAATTTTAAAAATTGTAAAAAATCTAAGAGTGGCAGGGAGTCATCTTTTAACCCTTTCACTGCTGGATATATTTTTGCGGGTTTTTTTGCACGCGTTTAAAAAATATCAGGCCTGAAGATTAGTTAAAACTCCCCAAACATTATATATTTTCTGAAATCAGAGACCCTGGAGAATGAAATATTGGTAGTTTCAAATTTTTATAATAACACAATGATTTATCGAGGGCAAGTTGTCAGTAAAAAATACATTTAAAGTGGTTGTATAGACAGAAGGTGTTTTACGTTAATGCATTCCCTGCATTAAGGTAATACAAACCTTCTGTGTGCAGCTAGCCCCCCCCCCCCCCAGCCCACCCTTATGTGCCCATGAGCAGTCGCTCTCTCAACTCTCTCTCTCTCCTCACTGGATAGAGAGGCAGAAGTGGGGGCATTGGTTCCTGTTACTGTCAATCACAGCCAGTGAGCAGATTGCAGGGGGGGGGGGGGGGGGCTTGTTAAACTGCACTCCATGTGTCAATGAACACAGAGTGCGGCTCAGAATTGAGCCCACAGATGTGCCACAATAAGAAGCAGCTTCCCATGGTGACACAGAAGAGGAGGAGCCAGGAGCACCGGCGAGGAACCTGAGAGAAAGGAGGATCAGGGTTGCTCTTCTGTGGAAAACCATTGCACAGAGCAGGTAAATATAACATGTTTGTTTTTTTAAAAAAAATGTTTAGGTTTACAATCACTTTAGGTTAATTTTAGGGAAAATAAATACTTTTACCAATCTTGGTAAATTGGAAAAGATGAGATTGCATTGAGTAATTAGATACAAAACACATCAAGCCTTGAAATTGCATGTGCCTCTGAAACCAACAAACTTTGAAACCTAAAATTTTCTATAGGTGACACTTTAAATGCCCCTACATGTCATCTGTTTAGTAAGTCACTGCTGGGTGATACCTTTCTAGTTGTTTCTTTGGAGCATGATTGTACCAAGCTATAGATATGTTGTATTATTCACACTAACTTGCAAAGGACAGATTGGTTTAATAGTGCATGAACCTACAGTATATTGTACCATCCAAGCCTTGAGTTTTTTAAACCTTTGTTAGGACTGTTAACACCTCAATTACAACTGTTAATGAAGATCTGTCAGGACAATACAGACAGGGTTAATTATGGTAAACATTAAGTGATTGTAAACTCAATTTATTTTCCTTTTTTTTTTTTAAATAACAAACAGGTTTATACTTACCTGTGCAATGGAATTTCACAGAGCAGCCTAAACCTCCTCTTCTCAGGTCCCCCACTGGTGCTCCTGGCTCCACCACTTCTTGGTGTGTCCCCAAAGCAAGTCGCTTACTATGGGGCACACCAGATGGCTCACTCTTAAGCTGCACTGTCTGCATCTATAGACATAGACAGCATGGCTCAGCCCCACCCCCTGCTCCTTCATCACAGGTTTTGACTGACAGGAGCGAGAGCCAATAGCTTGTGCTGCACACTGCTACCTAAACAATTTTTACTTTAATGCAAGGAATTCATTAAGGCAAAAATGTTTAGACTTTAGCACCACTTTACCCTCCAGCCTCCTCTTTAACATTTTATAGAAGGTGATACATTCAATTATATACCATATATATTTTGTTATATAAATAATAAAAATACCGGGGGGGGGGTATACCAATGTGCCTCATTTTGGGTTCAGGTGTCATATTAAAGGTCCAAAGACGGTTAGTGGAGGTAGGGGACCTCGGTGGAGAGTGGAACGCACATTATGGCACATGCTGTACACTGTGGCTCTTGCTTTTAATTCCTTTGTACAGATTCACTCTAAGGTAAACATGTAGCATTTACTTCCTGGAATCCATCTGCCCTTAGCCCAGACATGCAGACGTGTGCTTAGCTAGGAAAGACCTTCCTCTCCTCTTCCAGATGAAAGAAGAAAAAAAACCATTAGGAGCCCTGGGATGTATGGCATCATTTTGACCTAGGCAAGTAAACAGGAAACAGCTGAAAACATTTAAATATATTATACCTTCCTATCTCTTTACTAATGCTAGCAGCATAAGGTTAAAAAATATTTAATGTTGATTGAGAGTTTAGTTCCACTTTAATGATTAGGAAATATGGGAAAATTAATGAAACTATTATGCCGCGTACACACGGTCGGACTTTTCGTCTACAAAAGTCCAACGGACGCTGACGGACTAAAGCTGGCTGGTAATCCGATCGTGTGTGGGCTTCTCCGGACTTTCAACTGACTTTTTTAGCCTCAAATCCGACGTACTTTAGATTTGAAACATGCTTCAAATCTTTCCGACGGACTCGAGTCCGGTCGAAAAATCCGCTCGTCTGTATGCTAGTCCGACGGACAAAAACCCACGCTAGGGCAGCTATTGGCTACTGGCTATGAACTTCCTTATTTTAGTCCGGTGTACGTCATCACGTAAGAATTCGACTGACTTTTGTGTGATCGTGTGTAGGCAAGTCTGTTCGTTAGAAAGTCCGCCGCAAGTCCGTCGAAAGTCCGCCAAAAGTCCGTCGAAAGTCTGTCGGACAGGCTGTCAGACTTTTGTAGCTGAAAAGTCCGACCGTGTGTACGCGGCATTAGATTGTAAATGTAGTATGTATCTCTCATCTACATCCTTTCTGTGGTTGGAATTCTGAAGTCATTTATTAGTGGCTAAACAAGTCGTATGTCTGCATGCTATATATCTGACTGCGCAATCTGCTATAAAAGATGCTTTAGCTGGAAACATTTAAACCTGGTTTATTTAATAGGATGATGTTTTCAATAGTGATGAAACACTACCAACTTAACGCAATATTAAACACAAAAGAAAAATGTATTATACAAGTATTGCAGCTTACAAATTCTAAGATATGGGGGCTGAATTCCTTTTCTTTTTTAAACTTTTTTTTCTTTCTGTTCACTGGTTGACTCTTCCAGTAAGTCTGTTATTTTTAACTTCCTTTTACAGACCAAGCTGTCTAAAATAAAAGTAGCAGTTAGAAGGTTGAGACAAACCATTTACCATTGATGCTGGTGCTTAAAATGATCAGCTTTTATTTAAGTAAAACATTTATGCCAAAAGGGGGAAACAAACTGTCTCTGGAATTGTTTAAAAAGTGTTAGCTGGAGTTTGTCTTTAATTCGTTAGTTAAATCCATCTTTACTAGTACGTCCAATAGGGATGGGCCGAATGACCCCCTGTTCGGTTCGCACCAGAACTTTCGAACATTGCAAAAATTCCGTACTGAAAAACAAACCCCATTGAAGTCTATGGGACCCGAACTGTAAAAATCAAAAGTGCCCATTTTGAAGGTATATATGAAAGTAATTGGGCATACAATGGTTATGGGGGTCCGGGTACTGCCCTGGGGGACATGTATCAATGAAAAAAAGTTTGTCAAAAACATCACTTTTAAATGAGCAGTGATTTATTGATGCTTAACCACTTCAGCCCCAGAAGATTTTACCCCATTCCTGACCGGAACACTTTTTACAATTTGGCACTGCGTCGCTTTAACTGACAATTGCGTGGTCATGTGATGCTGTACCTAAACAAAATTGACGTCCCTTTTCTCCCACAAATAGAACAATACAAATTTCTTTTGGTGGTATTTAATTGTGCTATAAACACTATAAACAAAAAAAGAGTGACAATTTTGAAAAAAAACAATATTTTTTGCTATAATAAATATACCCAATTTAACGAAAAAAAACCCCCACATTTCTTCATCAGTTTGGCTGATATGTATTCTTCTACATATTTTTGGTAAAATAAAAGTGCAATAAGCATATATTGATTGGTTTGCGCAAAAGTTATAGCATCTACAAACTATGGAAAAGATTTATGACATTTTTATGGAATTTTTATTTAATTAATTTTTTTACCAGTAATAGCGGCGACGTAAACCGCCTGATTTGTGACATTGCCACCAGGTGGAAATCGACTTTGGCAATGCTGCAGCAGCTGCACATGCAGCAGAGGGCCGTCAACGAGTACCTGTGTGAGTATGGCACAACGATAGGCTCACGGCCCGGCTTTTTTTTTCCACGCCAATGGCTAGTAATAAAGGATGCACGCACTGTACTGTCACCATTTGAGGAGGCCACAAGGATAGTGAGCCGTGACAATGTGAAAGAATATGGAATAGACTTGTGCGCTACTCAGTGTATAGATTACAATTATAATCAAGTGATAAAGTGCGGTGCAAGGGCAGGTGGAATTCCTGCCGATTTCTGCTTTAGCAGATCTTCCAACCCTGGGTACCTATTTAGGAAACGCTGCACCACCAAATTGAGGACATGTGCAAGGCATGGCACCTGGCACCTGGCTCCAGCTGGTGTGGACCACCTCTGGGCCTGCCCCTGCAGAGCGGCAAGAATCTCTGCTCCGGTGTGGTTCCTTTCCCCTAGACACACCAGCTGAAGCAGTGCATGGCACCCTTTAGCCTGACTCATTAAATAGCCCCTTGAACGCTTAGGGGGTACTTGTGGTTCATAGGATAATTCAGCAGAGAAGGGCATGAAGGAGGAGGAGGTAGAGCTGACAAATCTCGCATCATCACCACTAGCTGTATGGAGAAGTGGGGGCACAATAAGCTGCAGCACCAAGCCCTGTCCTGCATCCAACCGAGTTGCAAGCAGAGTTACGCAGTGTATTGTGAATTAAATATATCGCCCCTGACCATGCTTGCTGGAACACGTGTCAGCAGTAACGTGGACCTGGGACACCCTGCGCTATACCATTATCCCTGTCAGTGGAGGCTGCTGAGAGGTCATGAGGTATAGCGGGGCAGACTGAGGTGAGTAAGGAGGAGGAACAGGTTTGCACCCCTTTTGTGTGGCTTTCAGGTGCTCTTGCCAACGGGCTGGTGGGAGGTTAAATGCCTTGTCAAGCAAGTAGTACCAAAATGGCTGGGTTTTTTTCCTACGCTTGATGTGCTTGAGACAAAGTTTGCAAATTGCAACAGTGCGATCAGCTGCACATGTTTTAAAAAAGGCCCAGACAGCTGAGCTGTTGAAAGTGGGCTGGGAGATAACAGCTCCACAATGTGATGGAATAGGGTTTCTGCTCTCTACTCTTCCATGATGGCTGCCTCGTTGGGGTTGTGCCTCACCCTCGCTTTCCTCCTCTGCTCTATCTGGCACCCAAGTCGTGTCAGTGACCTCATCATCATCTCCTCACCACTGGAGACAAATTGGCTATATGCTGCGGCTGTGGGAACATAAGTACCAATTTGTGTACCAGTGTTCTCTCCTCTCTGTAGGCATATTTTCTGCCTTCCTCAACCTCAGAACCAACATCTGAATCAAGTAATGGCTGTGCATCGTCAAGGTGCTAGTGGTTGAGGCTGTGTTTAAATATCTCAGCTGACACCTCCATGCCTGATGCTGGGGCTATGGCAGAAATAGCTGTGGACAAGGAAGCAGGTTTAGCCACTCTGGCAGCTGCAGTGGACTGCGCACTAGTCTCTGCTTGGGTGACGGAGGATGAGGATGGTTTAGTAAGCCTGTCCAGAACCTCCTCTGCATGTTCTGGCTGGATTGCACAGGCAACATCACTAAACAGAGGAAATGATGCCCTGCCTGAGGACTGGCCACGTCCACCTTTGCCAGTGGACACATACTCTGCTGGCCCCCTCACAGTGCCATGGCAACATCTGCCTCTCCTTGTTGTCCTCCCAGACATGATGGGGGGGCTTATTAACAAAATGTAATAAAGATGTGGAAATGTGTACGTGGATGCACGTTAATCAATGGAAAGTGATGTTTGGTGCACTTTAACTTGAGTACTCACTACACACACACTCTCCACTGATACACTATAATATACTGCAGTAAATCTGCACTGACGCACTGCAATATACTACGGCAAACGTGCAGTAAAGCACAGAAATATACTGCGTTAAACGTGCAGTAACGCACTGAACTATACTGCGTTAAACGGAAGGTAACACACTGAAATATACGGTGTTAAACTTGCAGTAACACACTGAATTATACAGCATTAAACTTGCAGTAACGCACTGAAATATACAGCGTTAAACTTGCAGTAATGCACTGAAATAGTGTAATGGTGTCCCTTGCGCTGGTCGAATGTGGGGATAAATAAATAAAATAAGTGGCAGAGTGCCACAAATAGACGAATAAAAGTGACCAATAATATTGCAGCAAAATTAAGGTGTTTTCACACAACACTTAATAAGAATGTAGGATAAAAAGATTTCGCGCAATATTAAATAGGAATAAAGTGAATAGACAAGAATAAATAAGAATAAATAGTAGATGTGTACCATTAATGTGCAAGTCACATGATAAAGTGAATTGTGACAATGGTGTTGTTGATAAATAGCTAGTGGCTGCTAGGGATGCAGATCTCAATAGCGTGGCGTCTAGCTGAAAAAATTATCCATAAGTGGTAGGTGTATCATAAATGTGCAAAAAACGCATAAAAAGTAAACAGTGACACTAGTAATGTTAGTAGTGGGCTAATTGGTGCCTCGAATACTAATCTCAATACGTGGCGTCTTTCTAGGAATAATAACCATACATATTAAAGTGAATAATCATATAATGTGTATCAAACCACACAGGTAAGAAAAATCGCATGAAGGTCATAAATGAAAATAGAAGTAAAAGAAAATAAAAAAGATAAAAATAACATGTGCAATTCTAAAGTGCTGGTGCAGGTGTGTTTACAATATCACACTTAGGACATCACTCAGTGTTCATAAGATCTATATAGTGGGTAGCAGATCATAAGCACTCAATAAGCATGAATAGTGCTACTGGGAGATAGTGGGTTAATGAGAAAAGTCTATGAATGGATGCCGTTTTCCTGTTCAATTAAGGATGCATGAGGTGGATAGGGTGTATAATCCTATTGCTGTTGGATCCTCTAATGGTCTCTTAGGACCCTCACCTTCATAGTGTAGAAAAGACGGCATTCAGCAATGCAGCATGGGTGGTTCTGGCAGCTGTCACCGAAGTCTCTGCTTTCTCTGTGTTAGGTCCTTAATCCTTCTCTCCCTGTATCTCCAGAGTGGCTCTCTCAGATATGGGGGAGATAAAACAGAGATTGGGGAGGGGGAGAGAGAATGGAGGCTCCACTAGTGTATTAAAGCTTTTTCTTAAACCGGGAAATTTATTAAAAGGTAGTGCTCTTACATTTATAAAACATATAGCAGGCAGAGTAATTGTAATAAAAGCTGTGGTGTCCTGAGCGCCCTCTCACTTGTGCTTCAAAATGTGTTGTACCGCTCAGCCAATCCCTACGCGTTACGACACGGTCACGTGCCTTCATCTGGGGAACCGGATTGGCTGCTGAGGGCAAGCTTAAATATAGTGGGACCGGAAGTTATCGGGCCGCCATCTTGCTTATGGTTTAGGAATTTTCGTCCAGCGCCATTTTGCTTGAGTCTAATGGGAGTGTTGTGATCTCCATTTTGTTGAGGATACCTGTTGTTGTGCCTCTATTGTGGGTTACAGTGTGCGCGCCGCCATTTTATTGGTGGCATATTAGTTAAAATGACATGGCTTATATGCATTGCGATCGGACAGAGAAACGTCACATCATGCAAGATAACCCTGGGTTCAAATTCAATATTAAATGATCTGATTCCACTGGGTAATGATTGGTTGGAAATGGTGGTATAAATAATAAATATTTAATCAAGTTGAGCTACAGCGTCCCTGAGTTTCATGGCATACAGTCCTTAGAGTATTATTCATTATTGGACTGCATAAATAGTGTGTACATGAAGCAGGCATGAGAGTGCTCTAAAGAATTACCTCATATCTACATGGATTTTTTTTTTTTTTTTAAAAACATAAATCATTTTACATTTAATTCAAACATTAAAAGATGCTGTGGTCTTTTAAAAAAGGATCCCGAATAGGTTAATTTAAAAACATATATAAATTATATGTATATGAACAAGTATTTCATCAAACAATAATCGAGTCCTCATAGAAATATTACTTTTACAAATAAGGCGTTAATACAATAATAATAAAAAATATATAAAATATAAAGAATAAAATTGGAGGTCAAATAAAAATCAAATTGTAGTTGAAAATGAAATGGGAAGTACATTATTATATTGGCTATTAAATAGAGGGACTAATTACATAAATAGACAATAAGGCTAACATGTTATTGTGTACACCAGAAGACTAAGGTATTAATATGGCACAGAATACCCACTTATGTATGGGATATCACAATATATTAATACCTTAGTCTTCTGGTGTACACAGTAACATGTTAGCCTTATTGTCTATTTATGTAATTAGTCCCTCTATTTAATAGCCAATATAATAATGTACTTCCCATTTCATTTTCAACTACAATTTGATTTTTATTTGACCTCCAATTTTATTCTTTATATTTTATATATTTTTTATTATTATTGTATTAACGCCTTATTTGTAAAAGTAATATTTCTATGAGGACTCGATTATTGTTTGATGAAATACTTGTTCATATACATATAATTTATATATGTTTTTAAATTAACCTATTCGGGATCCTTTTTTAAAAGACCACAGCATCTTTTAATGTTTGAATTAAATGTAAAATGATTTATGTTTTTAAAAAAAAAAAAAAAAAATCCATGTAGATATGAGGTAGTTCTTTAGAGCACTCTCATGCCTGCTTCATGTACACACTATTTATGCAGTCCAATAATGAATAATACTCTAAGGACTGTATGCCATGAAACTCAGGGACGCTGTAGCTCAACTTGATTAAATATTTATTATTTATACCACCATTTCCAACCAATCATTACCCAGTGGAATCAGATCATTTAATATTGAATTTGAACCCAGGGTTATCTTGCATGATGTGACGTTTCTCTGTCCGATCGCAATGCATATAAGCCATGTCATTTTAACTAATATGCCACCAATAAAATGGCGGCGCGCACACTGTAACCCACAATAGAGGCACAACAACAGGTATCCTCAACAAAATGGAGATCACAACACTCCCATTAGACTCAAGCAAAATGGCGCTGGACGAAAATTCCTAAACCATAAGCAAGATGGCGGCCCGATAACTTCCGGTCCCACTATATTTAAGCTTACCCTCAGCAGCCAATCCGGTTCCCCAGATGAAGGCACGTGACGGTGTCGTAACGCGTAGGGATTGGCTGAGCGGTACAACACATTTTGAAGCACAAGTGAGAGGGCGCTCAGGACGCCACAGCTTTTATTACAATTACTCTGCCTGCTATATGTTTTATAAATGTAAGAGCACTACCTTTTAATAAATATCCCGGTTTAAGAAAAAGCTTTAATACACTAGTGGAGCCTCCATTCTCTCTCCCCCTCCCCAATCTCTGTTTTATCTCCCCCATATCTGAGAGAGCCACTCTGGAGATACAGGGAGAGAAGGATTAAGGACCTAACACAGAGAAAGCAGAGACTTCGGTGACAGCTGCCAGAACCACCCATGCTGCATTGCTGAATGCCGTCTTTTCTACACTATGAAGGTGAGGGTCCTAAGAGACCATTAGAGGATCCAACAGCAATAGGATTATACACCCTATCCACCTCATGCATCCTTAATTGAACAGGAAAACGGCATCCATTCATAGACTTTTCTCATTAACCCACTATCTCCCAGTAGCACTATTCATGCTTATTGAGTGCTTATGATCTGCTACCCACTATATAGATCTTATGAACACTGTGTGATGTCCTAAGTGTGATATTGTAAACACACCTGCACCAGCACTTTAGAATTGCACATGTTATTTTTATCTTTTTTATTTTCTTTTACTTCTATTTTCATTTATGACCTTCATGCGATTTTTCTTACCTGTGTGGTTTGATACACATTATATGATTATTCACTTTAATATGTATGGTTATTATTCCTAGAAAGACGCCACGTATTGAGATTAGTATTCGAGGCACCAATTAGCCCACTACTAACATTACTAGTGTCACTGTTTACTTTTTATGCGTTTTTTGCACATTTATGATACACCTACCACTTATGGATAATTTTTTCAGCTAGACGCCACGCTATTGAGATCTGCATCCCTAGCAGCCACTAGCTATTTATCAACAACACCATTGTCACAATTCACTTTATCATGTGACTTGCACATTAATGGTACACATCTACTATTTATTCTTATTTATTCTTGTCTATTCACTTTATTCCTATTTAATATTGCGCGAAATCTTTTTATCCTACAATGCACTGAAATATATTGCGTTAAGCGTGCACTAACGCACAGAAATGTACTGCTTTAAATGGCATGTAACATACTGAAATATATGGTGTTAAACTTGCAGTAACGCACTGAAATATACTGCGTTAAACGTGCAGTAACGCACTGAACTATACTGCGTTAAATGGAAGGTAATGCGCTGAAATATATGACGTTAAACTTACAGTAACGCACAGAAATATACTACATTAAATGTGCACTAACACAGTGAAATATACAGTGTTAAACTTGCAGTAATGCACTGAAATATACTGCGTTAAGCGTGCACTAACACACAGAAATGTACTGTGTTAAACGGCACATAACGCACTGAAATATTCAGAGTTAAACTTGCAGTAACGCACTAAATTTTACTGCTTTAAATGGAAGGCAACGCATTGAAATATACGGCGTTAAACTTGCAGTAACGCACTGAAATATACTGCGTTAAATGGAAGGTAAAGCACTGAAATATACTGTGTTAAACGGAAGGTAACGCACTGAAATATACAGCGTTGAACTTGCAGTAACGCACTGAAATATACTGTGTTAAATGGCACATAACGCACTGAAATAAACAGCGTAAACTGCAGTAACGCACTGAAATAAACTGCATAAAATGGCACGTAACACACTGAAATATATGGCGTTAAACTTGCAGTAACCCAATGAAATATACTATGTTAAACGGTCACTACATCACACTGACTGAACTATCCCTAGATTCACACTAATGTAAAGATGAATGGTGGCCACTACACTCACACTGACTGAACTATCCCTAGATTCACACTAATATAAAGATTAATGGTGGTCACACTACACTCACACTGACTGGATTCACACTAAACTGATATTCTACACTGACAATAGAATCACAATAGCATACTATAGCACACTGATGTCTAGTAGCGCTGAACAGAACCCTGTTCTATCTCTCTCCATGCCGATATCACACTAAAAATGGCCGCTATTGAAAGAATACTTTTTATAGTGTGGGGTGGGACTAAGAGCAATGAGCCATGATTGGATAGAGTCAACATGACAGCGTCCAATCATGGCTCTAAAAGTGCTCTGTGCCCTGATTGGGCAAAGCTTTCATTGCTTTAGCCAATCTGGGCTTTTAATGCACTGTGCAGCGGCGCAGTGCATTGTGGTCATTCGGCGGGCCGAACAAACGATCGAAAGCCCCAAAAATGTGGGTGTTTGTCGAACATGCAAATAGCCAATGTTCAGCGCAAACTCATGCTCCCGTTCGCCCATCCCTAACGTCCAACATTGGCCCTCTCCCTAGACTGACAATGCTGTGTTCAAGGGTGTCTCCATTGCTCCTCAATAGAGTAGACACACCCTAAGACAGGAAGTGTGTCACTGGCCAAATCACAAGTTGAAAATAAAGGAAAACAAGGAATAAAAAATAAATCAAATTCAGTCACAAATTTAAAGTGGTTGTAAAGGCAGAAGGTTTTTTATCTCAAGCATTCTATGCATTAAGATAAAAAGCCTTCTGTGTACTGCAGCCCACCACAGCCCCCCTAATACTTACCTGAGCCCTATCTCGATCCAGAGATGTTTCATGAGAGACTCCGCTGTCCAGACTCTCCCTCCTCATTGGCTGAGACAGCAGCGAAATGCCATTGAAGAAAGGAGATAAGTTTGGGATTTTATATGTGATGTGTGACACACAGAGAATAAAATTGATGCACAGTGACACATTTAATAATTCATGAAAATAACATAAAAAACATGGTATATAACAAAGACAGAGAATATTGAACCTATTCACATCAAATTGTAAAAACATGATTTTGCCCAAATTAGTGCTGCCCATCAGTGCCACCTATCAGTGCCAATCAGGGCCCATCAGTGCTGCCTATCAGTGCCAATCAGTGCTGCAAATTGGTGCCAATCAGTGCCACCTATCAGTGCCACCAAGCAGTGCCCATCAGTGCTCCCAATCAGTGCCACCCATCAGCAGCCATCAGTGCTGCCAATCAGTGGCGTCTATCAGTGGCAATCAGTGGTACCTATCAGTGCCCATCAGTGCTGCCAGTGTCACCTTTCAGTGCCAATCAGTGCCCATCAGTGCTGTCAATCAGTGCTGCCCATCAGTGCCCATGAGTGCTGCCTATCAGTGCTGCCAACAGTTCCCATCAGTGTTGCCAATCAGTGCCTATCAGTGCACTGAGTGCAGGGATGGGGAGATGAACTCAGCAGACAGGCATATTGTCCACAGGGGGCTGGCCTGGTGGGGCACAACTGAAATCCGTCAATGTTTATTAATGCCACATGCCGAACTTTAGTATAATAGGTAATCACCTATAAATTTACAATAAACTACTGGAGGTAAAATAAAAAAGTGTCAGTAAAAGGCTTGCTGCTAAGCACTGTTACTGTATGTGTTCCCACACACTAATGTATGGAAATTTCAATAAACTTCAATATTACCACAATACTGGTCTCTGTGATATGTAACGTCACATATAATACACATCAGACTGAAAAAAAGACATACAAAATTAAACTTAGCAGGAATGGTGGAAAGCCCTCCTATAGATATTTGCCATACAGCTTAACTTCAAGTGCAATAATTCCAGTGATATGTGATTTCACATGTAATACACATCAAAATGAGAATAAGACATCATTTTTTTTAAACTTAGCAAGGATGGTGGAAACCCCTCTACAGATAATTTAAAAACAAATTAACTTCAGTGCAACAACTTTTTAGTTGGGAGGTTCACATCATTATAGCACTTTGGAATTTTTATTTTTTAGATTGTTACACTTAATTTTATATGTTTTTGTTACTATTATAATGGGAATTTGTGCACTTGAAGGTAATTTTCCACCACCCTTGCTAACTCCATGTCTTTATGGACTTTGCTTTGTGCACTGGTGCACAGTCATGTTGGAACAGAAAGGGGCCATCTCCAAACTGTTCCCACAAAGTTGGGAGCATGAAATTGTCCAAAATGTCTTGCTATGCTGACACCTTAAGAGTTCCCTTCACTGGAACTAAGGGGCCAAGCCCAACCCCTGAAAAACAACCCCACACCATAATCCCCTCTCCATCAAATGATTTGGACTAGTGCACAAAGCAAGGTCCATAAAGACATGGATGAGCGAGTTTGGGGTGGAGGAACTTGACTGACCTTCACATTAGAGTGGAGACTGCAAGCCAGGCCTTCTTGTCCAACATCAGTGTCTGACCTCACAAATGAACTTGTGGAAGATTGGTCAAACATTCCCATAGACACACTCCTAAACCTTGTGGACAGCCTTCCTAGAAGAGTTGAAGCTGTTATAGCTGCAAAGGATCGGCTTCCAGTTGAGACAACTCAATTTTGAACCCTACGGACTAAGACTGGGATGCCACCCTCTTCCCCCAGGCGGCCTTCTCACCGCATTTTGTGGTGGAACGTGCCCACAGAATGCCATCCGTTTGCGGCTCTCCTGGTACACCTCCCCCCCACCTTTATTCTTCGGCTGATGAACTTCAGAGATCGTGACTTGGTTCTCAGGGAGGCCCTGAAGAAAGATGTAATGCGCTATGAAGCTGCAAAGCTTATGTTCTTTCCAGACTTCTCAGTGGATACTCAGAAGTTCCGCAAATCCTTTGATTCGGTCAATCAAACCCTTCGCACCAGAGGAATTAAGTATAGCATGCTGTTTCCTGCTCTCCTATGGGTGATAGACGGGGAGGCAATGCATTTTTTTCACTTTGCCTACTGAAGCTGCTCAATGGGTTACTACTCTCCCTCCCTAGTGATGTTGAATGCTCTCACTGTTCTGCCGGTAGGAGCCATGTGAGTACTGCCCTTTTTGTTTAACCTTGATCCCTGCACTGCAACGGCCCTGGCTTACCGCCATGTTTGTGGATTTGTTTACCACCTTGATGCCATGTGGCCCGCACGGGAATGGTTCATACTCTCCTTATACAGACTTATGCATTGTTTTTGTTTACTCCAGTCCCCTATTCTGTCGAACTGAATGTTTGTTGGAGGACTTCTCCTGTTATCCACAGAGACTGGAACATTAACTAGCCTATATTATGGATGTCGGCTACCTAACCTGCCTCTCAGAGACTGGTTGCAGCTATGCTACTTTTCATGTCAGGTGGGCCCGCTGGATAGCTCTATCCTGCATTTCACTGGTTCCTGTTCGTGATACTTTGCTCATACACCCTTCTGCTCTTACCTAAGTTAGTGGCCTCGGCCGGGTGAATCTGATCGCCCTGTGTCTTCTGCCCAGTGGCAGCTGGTGCTCAAAATGTTTTGTTTTTTTTGGGGGGAAGGGGGGGCGCAAACAAGCTAAAAAATTCTGAAAAATACTGAAAAAAAACCATCAAATTCAGCCACTGTGCCCATCAATTGCAGCTACTGTGCCCATCAAATGCAGCCACTGTGCCCATTAAATGCCGCCACTGTGCCCGTAAAATGCCCCATCAAATGCAGCCACTTGTGCCCGTTATATGCAGCCACTAGTGCCCATTAAATGCAGCCACTGTACCCGTCAAATGCAGCCACTGTGCCCATCAAATGCCGCCACTGTGCCCATCAAATGCCGCCACTGTGCCCATCAAATGCAGCCACTTTTGCCCATGATATGCTGCCACTTGTGCCCATCATATGCAGCCACTTGTGCCCATCATATGCAGCCACTTGTGCCCGTCAAATGCAGCAACTTGTGTCCGTCAAATGCAGCCACTTGCGCCCATCAAATGCCGCCATTGTGGCCATCAAATGCCCCATAAAATGCAGCCACTTGTGCCCATCAAATTCAGCCACTGTGCCCATCAATTGCAGCTACTGTGCCCATCAAATGCAGTCGCTGTGCCCACTAAATGCCGCCACTGTGCTCGTCAAATGCCCCATCAAATGCAGCCACTTGTGCCCATTATATGCAGCCACTTGTGCCCATTAAATGCAGCCACTGTACCCGTCAAATGCAGCCACTTGTGCCCGTTATATGCAGCCACTGTACCCGTCAAATGCAGCCACTGTGCCCATCAAATGCCGCCACTGTGCCCATCATATGCAGCCAGTTGTGCCCATCATATGCAGCCACTTGTGCCCGTCAAATGCAGCAACTTGTGTCCATCAAATTCAGCCACTTGTGCCCATCAAATGCAGCCACTTGTGCCCATCATATGCAGCCACTTGTGCCCATCATATGCAGCCACTTGTGCCCATCATATGCAGCCACTTGTTCCCATCAAATGCAGCCACTGTGCCCATCAAATGAAGCCACTGGTGCCCGTCAAATGCAGCCACTGTGCCCCATAAAATGCAGCCACTTGTGCCCATCATATGCAGCCACTTGTGCCCATCAAATGCAGCCACTTGTGCCCATCAAATGCAGCCACTTGTGCCCGTCAAATGCCGCCACTGTGCCCCTCAAATGCATCCACTGTGCCCATCAAATGCAGCCACTGTGCCCCATCAAATGCAACCACTAGTGCCCGTCAAAAGCTGACACTGTGCCCTTTTAAATGCAGCCACTTGTTCCCCTTAAATGCAGCCACTGTGCCCCCCCCCCCCCGCCCGCACGCTCGCTGCCTGACACTTACCCCATCTTGGTGGGGAATCAGGCAGTGAGTGACGGCCGCGAGCTGTGAGATGAGCAGCGGGTCAGGGGGCGGCTCCTGTGTCCTCCATTTGTCTCATCTTCCTTCTGCTAGGCGCCCAATCGGAGCCTTCAGCCAATCAGGTGATGGGTATTAGACGTGCGCCTCCTGATTGGTTGAGAGGCGGTTCAGTGTTAGAAAAGTGAATATTAATTTGCTTTTCTAACACACCTGGGTGGACTGCAAGTGCAATGCTTTGCGCTCCAAGTCCACCTTTTTTGACCCCTATTAGAGCCTATGGCTCTAATCAGGTGCTTCAAAAAAAAACACTGTAGTAAGAAATGGAGAGGGGTTGTGATTGTGCAGGTTGAACTGGAAAAATGAAAAACACAAAGCATTAAGAAGCAAGCAGAACAAATTGTGTCAAAATACATATAAACAACAATACCGCCCTAAATACAAAATTAATAATATAACATGTAAACTGAAATAAAGTGACAGTAGTCAGTCCATAAAATTTCCATATAGGTCCATACAGAAATAAAGTGATATATTGTTGCAACACGTGTCCAAATGATAGTGATCGACCGTACACCCAAGTGCGCCTTCCATCATATAGATACGAGCCCTTACCAGATAGCTAGACTCCACATTATAGGAGGCTAATCATGCATGGAATCACACATTCCGTAATGTGCTGCAGACAGTGGCACCCATGCCGTCAATGCCGTAATGTGCTGCAGAGACAGTGCCACCCATGCCACCAATGGCATAATGCCATTGGCAGCATGGGTGGCACATTACGGCATTGGCTGCACAGGTGGCACTGTCTGCAGCACGTTATGGCATGGGTGGCACTATCTGCAGCACATTACGGCATGGGTGGCACTATCTGCAGTACATTACGGCATTGGCGGCATGAGTGGCACTGTCTCTGCAGCACACTACGGCATTGGCGGCACGGGTGGCACTATCGACCATAACGCATGTGCTACCTGCAGACAGTGCCACCCATGCCGCCAATGCCATATTGTGCTGCAGACAGTGCCACCCATGCCGCCAATGCCATAATGTGCTGCAGACAGTGCCACCCATCATGTTAATGCCATAACGCATGTGCTACCTGCGGACAGTGCCACCCGTGCCGCCAATGCCATATTGTGCTGCAGACAGTACCACCCATGCCGCCAATGCCATAATGTGCTGCAGACAGTGCCACCCATCATGTTAATGCCATAACGCATGTGCTACCTGCGGACAGTGCCACCCGTGCCGCCAATGCCATATTGTGCTGCAGACAGTGCCACCCATGCCGCCAATGGCATAATGCCATTGGCAGCACGGGTGGCACTGTCTCTGCAGGCAGCACATGCGTCATGGCATTAGCGTTATGGGTGGCACTGTCTGCAGCACATTACGGCATTGGCGGCATGGGTGAGAAAAATAAATATCCCTTGTAGACAAACCTGCACTTTGTTTCAAGGTGGAATCTTGGGAGGGGCCAGGGGCAGGGCCAAAGGAGGGACCAGGGGCGGGACCAGGGGTGGAGCTGAAGGGGGCCCCGTCAGGTAGGCTGTACGGGGCCCCGTGATTTCTATCAGCAGCCCTGACCATGTACTTGTATGATAAAGTATCCTGTTGTCATGGACGTACTGCGCATGGATCTGCAACTGGCTGCGGGCGCACGGGTCCATTGGGATGTGTTTCAGTCCAGAGGCATTCAGCAGTGAATGCGCGTGTGCAGACCGCGGACGTGCGCACAGTAACGCAGCTTTGGCGCCCAGTGATCCTTAAAAGGGGCCTCTTCAGAATGCATCCTTGCTGTCTGATCTGCAGCTCATCCTGTACCTGATCCTGAACCTGCATCTGCTCCAGTGTTACCCGGCTTCTCCTGACCTCGCTGCTGTCTGCAGTCCTGACCCCTTGGCTTGCCTTTGACCTGCTCTGTGTTCCTGTTTGTTTGATCTTCTGTTGCCGATTCTGCCTGGACTTTGACCATTCTCTGCCTGCTGCTTCTGTCTGATCCACTGCTGTGACCTGGCTTGTCTGACCCTGCATCTGCCTACCAGTCCTGCATCCGTGTGCATCTGCCTACCAGTCCTGCATCCGTGTGCATCTGCCTACCAGTCCTGCATCCGTGTGCATCTGCCTACCAGTCCTGCATCCGTGTGCATCTGCCTACAAGTCCTGCATCTGTGCTCACCTGCCTGCTACTTCTCAGCATTCCTGCATCCGCAGCAATCAAGCCTGTTCCTGTCTCCGCCAAGCGGACATCATCTCCAGTCAAGTGGACCCTGAGCCGTACGAGAGGTCTCCCTCTGCACGTCAGGCTCACCTCCAAAGTACATGTCACCTGTTTTCTTTGTATTGCTTCCGTTGTGTGAAATCCCTGCCGTTCCTGCCAGTCCCTCTGCTTTCCTATTAAAAACTGACCATACTAAGCAGGAGAACACACTGTTTATTTAGCTATGCTGGGAACGCAGTCTGCTCTCCTCCAATCATCAGACTTTTCTTGGCACGCCCCCCCTCCCCCGTGACCCTGCACAGCCATTTATTGGGAAGTGGGCTGCTGTTTTTCATCCCCCCCCCCCCCCCCCCGCACTTATACTCTTATACAGCTGAGAACTGAAGGAATGTGATCACTTATAAAAAAAAAAAAAGGGGAAAAGGTATTTATAATGTTTTTTATATCTATACACAAATGTTTTGCCTTCCATTTTTATTTTACACTGCATGGGATTACATGCAGCAGTGGTGGCTGGTGGTTTTCTGTATGGGTAATGGCAAACAACCGAACCCCTCCAGGGCAACTCAACCCCCCCCCGCTGTCCCTAGGTCGGTCCACTGGCACTTACCCCATCTAGGTGGCGGGCATTGGCAGGCAGCCGAGGAGCAGCGGCGGGGATTGGGCATCCAGGCATTGTCAGGGCCAGCGGTTCTTCTCCTCCTCGCTTCCACTGTATGTCTCCTCCCCTCCTCCTAGGTGTCCAATAGGATTGCCTGTCCTTTCAGCCAATCAGGTGACAGGTATCAGACCTTCCTGATTGGCCGGGAGGAGGATCAGTGTTGCAACAACGAATATTCATTCGCTGTTGCAACACACCTGAGTGGGCTCTGGACGCATCCTCTGCCTATTAGAGCCTTATCAGCCTTACCTCTGGCTCTAATCAGATGTTTAAAAAAAAAACCCTGGCCACAGTAATTCATGCACCCCGTGCCCTGAAGGGGGCGGCTGCAGCAGCCATGAATAGATTCATGCTATGTATGAATCTATACATTGCATTTAGGGGGTGGCCTGGAGAGAGGGGGTGGCGCCCGGGAACCCCTAATAGACGGGCCGCTCCTGACATACAGTATACTTTAAGTAGATCTATTATGTTCTTAAAAAAAAAAACACACTTCACAGATTTTCCCCAAAACTGGAAAAAGAACATTATATCTATACGTGATCAGGTAGGCATGGCACTAGATTCTGATAGTTTCTGATAAATTTATAGAAGATTTTCAATTGCTGCCTAATTAACTGATGAGTCCTCCTGTGGATGTTTTACACTTGTGGGACCTGGATCTCCTCTCACCATCCCAGGGTGCCCACCTACCCCCTACCTCATGTTTCTGCTTCCCTAGCATTACTCTTGTTCCATGTGTAACTTTCCCCTGCTTTTCTCCTAACATCATAAAACAGTTTCATAATTCTGGTATTACTCTGTGTAAATGTTCCAGCAATGTATGGTTATCCTACACTCACCAGTCACTTTACTAGGTACACCTGTTCAATTGTTTGGTAACACAAATGTTAATCAGCAAATCACATGGCAGCAACTCATTGCATTTAGGCATCTAGACTTGGTGAAGACAACTTGCTGAAGTTCAAGCCGAGCATCAGAATGGGGGAAAAAAGGGTATTTAAGTGACTTTGAACATAGCATGGTTGTTGGTGCCAGACAGGCTGGTCTGAGTATTTCAAAAACTGCTGATCTACTGGGATTTTCACGCACAGCCATCCCTAAGGTTTACAGAAAATGGTCTGAAAAAGAGAAAATATCCAGTGAGCGGGAGTTGTGTGGATGAAAATGCCTTGTTGATATAAGAGGTCAGAGGAGAATGGGCAGACTGGTTTGAGATGATAGGAAGGCAACAGTAACTCAAATAACCACTCGTTACAACCAAGGTATGTAGAATACCATCTCTAAACACACAACACATCGAACCTTGAAGCAGATGGGCTACAGTAGCAGAAGACCACACCGGGTGCCACTCCTGTCAGCTAAGAACAGGAAACTGAGGCTACAATTTGCACAGGCCCACCAAAATTGGACAATAGAAGATTGGATAAACATTGCCTGGTCTGATGAGTCTCAATTTCAGTTGCAACATTCAGATAGTAGAGTCAGAATTTGGCGTAAACAACTTGAAAGCATGGATCCATCCTGCCTTGTATCAACGGTTTAGGCTGGTGGTGGTGTAATGGTGTGAGAGATCTTTTCTTGGCACACTTTGGGCCCCTTAGTACCAATTGAGCATCATTAAAACACCATGGCCTACCTGAGTATTGTTGCCGACCATGTCCATCCCTTTATGACTATATTGTACCCATCTTCTGATGGCTACTTCCAGCAGTATAATGGACCATCTCACAAAGCTCAAATCATCTCAAACTGGTTTCTTGAACATGACAATGAGCTCACTGCACTCCAATGGCCTCCATAGTCACCAGATCCCAATCCAATACAGCACCTTTGGGATGTGGTGGAACGTGAGATTTGTATCATGGATGGGCAGCCTACAAATCTGCAGCAACTGTTATCATGTCACTATGGACCAAAATCTATAAGGAATGTTTCTAACACCTTGTTGAATCTATGCCACGAAGAATGAAGGCAGTTCTAAAGGCAAAAGTGGGTCCAACCCGGTACTAGCAAGGTGTACCTAATAAAGTGGCCAGAGAGGGTATATACACAACAAGTCTCTTTTGTCTTTTCACTGCTGGCTGTAAAATATGGACACTTTTGTTAAAACATTTTGAACAAAAAAAGTTATACAGTTATCAAGCGTGGCCAGTGTTGCTGTACTGATGAATAGGGGTGGGAAAAAACATTCTAAAAATCTTTTTTCTAGAAATTGTCTTGAAAGGAATGTTATGTTAACGTGTTTTATAGTGTAATAAAAGTTTCTTCGCCATGTCTCTCCTTTGATCTCATCCACTCATCTGGTGGTCTCCTCATATAACATACATGCAAAGTTGTTACTCAATAAAATTACTCAACTGTAATAAAAATTCACACCCTGGCCACATTTCCTTCAAGTAAGATATATTCTGATGTCAGGTCATGTTTAGTAAGAGGAAAAAGATAATAGTTTTAAAGTTAGAAAATACATCTGGAGCTTCCCTGGCACCAATAAATTTACATGTAGAAATATATAATAAGTTACGATTCCTCAAACTCAATAAACAAAGGGGCCGGTTCACTGTCCTTTAGTACCTCATCAATGGTGCCAGTGGGAGAAATTATAGCCCATTGTTGGTGTCAACGAAAGGAATTGTGCCCTATTGTTGGTGTCACTGGGATGGCTAGTGCCTCATCATTAATGTCAGAGGAAATAATTGTATTCCATCTTTGGTGTCAGTGGGAGAAAGAGAGCCTTATCAATACTATCGGCGGGAGGATTTTTCCCCGATCGTTAGTGTCAATAGGAGGAATAGGGCCTCATCAGTGGTGTCAGCAGAAGGAACTACTGTGCTCCATCTTTGGTGTCAGTGGAGGGAATTGTGCCCTAAGGGCTGGTTAAATGTAGCACTTTGGGGACCACTTTAGTATTTGTTAGATCCTAGGTGACATCTATAGTCCACTTTCTATGATTTGATCAGGCCTGCATTCAACGCTGTATCCTGGCCTAGGCCGACAAGGCCCAGGCCTAGGGCAGCGCTTTGCAGGGGGGCAGCACGGAAAGAGTCCCCGCTGGCTTGCACTACACTGTTAGTGTAGCACCAGTCCTATGGGGCAGACTGGGCTGAGAGGCATGCGGGCGGCCGGCATTACGCAAATGTGGGGGGGGGGGCGCCGCTTCTAATTTTGACTGCCCCATCACCCTGGACCACAAACCTTCCTCACTGTGCTCTATGTTTTCTGCTGCACCATTGGCATGGTTATATCTTCTTAGTCCTCTCCATAAAATTATCAGAAATTTGTGCTTAAACTAGAACTATAGGCAACGCTTTTTTTTTTCCCGTTTTGGATAGAATAAGGGAGGGTTATAGCCCCTGTCAGTTTATTTTTTACCATCCCTGTCCCATTACAGAGATTACCCTTCACTTCCTGCCCCATAGCCAAACTGGAAGTAAGAGGAAATCTATGCAAATTAAGGGAATCCATTGCCCTCCCCCCCCAGGCCCTCAGAACTAGTGTCCCCACTCGAAAATTTCAGGGCGGGTCTCAAACAGCAAGGGGTGTGGCCTTGAAAGAAAGGGGTGGGTTATATTTAAATTAGGGGGTGCACGAGTTTAGTCAGGCCTAGGGCAGCATAAAACCTAAATACACTACTGCTTGCATGTACTATAATGGCACTTGTGGGCAGTCAGAAAAGGGGGGGCAACAAGCCTCGAAAAAGTGATAGTTTTTTTCCTAATTTAGTTTCCATCTCTGGCGATTCAGTAAGAGAACTGTATAGGGGATGGTGTGTGGGGGATGTTTAGAAGGCAGAAGACTTCTTATAGTGAAGGTAACTGTTCCTCCTTTCTGTTTTTTGTTTGTACATTTTAAAAGTAGTTCTGCATATAAAGCAGATTCCATGCTTTCTCCTATAGCAAAGTCCGGCAGTAGCTTTAATTCAGATAATCACATGACATTGGTATGTAAAAAAGAGTGTAATCATTCAGGTGTGTCTAGAGAAGTGGGATATCTAAATATGGCTCTAATGATGGGTAATTACTTCATTCAGTGGGAAACATTAATAATGAAGAAAATTAATAACACTGGGAATGAAAATTTGGGAGCTGTACAGGGGCAGAAGAGCACAAGACATGGGGGCCACATGCCACCAAGAGATGGGGATTGAAGCCTTTGCTGTTAGCTTCTGTGGAGAGTATGGATCATTGTTGTAACATTTCAGAAGCATTCACAAACTTCACTAAGAGTATATAAAAATATGAGCTTTTCCCTGGGTAAAAATTCTTATTTCAATGTGGTTTTCAAAGATTGTTGGACAGTGTTTTAAAAGGCATTAGGTAGAAATTAAATGTAATAAGTGAGGCGTTACTTGTGAAGCTCATCAAAATGATTGTAATTTTTCTACTATATATATTGGCTCTGTAGTATTCTGATGGCATCACACTCAGCAGCTTATAGGCTCACAACATCACACTCAGCTTATAGGCTCACAACATCACACTCAGCTTATAGGCTCACAACATCACACTCAGCTTATAGGCTCACAACATCACACTCAGCAGCTTATAGGCTCACAACATCACACTCAGCAGCTTATAGGCTCACAACATCACACTCAACAAACCACAGGCTCATGACCTCACAATCAGCAGTCTATAAGATCACAAAATCACACTAAGCAGCCTAAAGTTTAACAGCATGACACTCAACAACCCAAAGGCTCATTAGCTCACATACAACAGTCTATAGGCTCACAAAATTGCACTCAGCAGCCTGTAAGCTCATGACCCCACATTTAATAATCTATAGGTTCACAAATAGCAACCTATAGGGTCATTCATAACCTCACACTCAGCATCCTATAAGCTCACAACTTTACATTCAGTAGCCTAAAAGGTTATGACCTTATACTCCTGGCCAATAAAATGAAGGTATTTTCTGTGTTTCTACACTGTGTGCACAATTAGTCAAGTTGTATTATTGAACAACTACAGTGCACTCGGTCAATCCAAAATGTTAATAAACCTCAAACCTAAATATTTAAGAAAGTAAAAGTGAGGTTTTGGCTTTCTTAGGAGAAAATCTATGTGTGCACAATTATTGGACAACAATAAGGCTGGGTTCACACTAAGAGCCCTTGCACACTGGGGCGGTTTGCAGGCGCTATTGCGCTAATAATAGCGCCTGCAAACCGCCCCGAAAGTGCCGCTGCTTTCATTCCAGTGTGAAAGCCCCGAGGGCTTTCACACTGGAGCGATGCGCTGGCAGGACGGTAAAAAAAGTCCTGCCAGCAGCATCTTCGGAGCGGTGAAGGAGCGGTGTGTATACCGCTCCTTTACCGCTCCTGCCCATTGAAATCAATGGGACGGCGCGGCTATACCGCCGGCAATGCGCCTCTGCAGAGGCGCTTTGCGGTGGTATTTAACCCCTTCTCGGCTGCTAGCGGGGGTAAAACCGCCCCGCTAGCGGCCGCATACCGGCGGTACAACGCTGCTAATAATAGCGGCGTTTTACCGCCGACGCCGCCCCCCCGCCCCAGTGTGCAAGGGCTCTTATGCGAATTGGATGTTGGTTTCTCCGCATCCAATTTGCATGAATTCGCATGACAGGATAGTGTGGCCGGCTCTCAATAAAGCCAGTTCACACAGCTTCGGGGCGGCCACGATCCACACTGGAAAAGGGTCCTGTGGGTCTTTGGCACCCTTTACAGGTCTGAATTCAGCCAAAAATTCAGACCTGATTCGCCCCTGAAACACTGAATGGGAACGCACCGGACCCTCTGCTGTGAGCCGCGGCTGCAGCTAGTGTGATACCGGATTTAGTGTGCAGAATTATTATGCAACTAAATGGAATTTACCATCTCACTTGTTTATTTTCATCTGTTGAAGTGAGAATAATAAACAAACAACTCAAAATTTACAAATAAACATTTCTGATATTTAAAAAAAAAAAAAAAAAAAAACAGTGACCAATATAGCCACTCTTCTTTTCAAAAACAGTCAAAAGCCTTCCATTCATGGAGTCTGTCAGTTACTTTATCGCCCGGCAGACACTGTTCAGAGAGGTGTACTGTTATCCTTTACCGTAAATCTCCTATTTAAGAAGGGCCCACAAGTTCTCAATAGGGTTTAGGTGAGGTGAGTGTAGCACGGACCCCCGAAGGAGCTGCTGATTTATTTGGGCCTGTACTCTGCTTTATACCCCTTTTGAATATCTCAGTCCCCCTGACACAGCTGTGGTGTAATAGTGTGCAGTCAAAGCGAAATCATAAAGGCAAGTTCACAATACTCAATATAGTATACCTGTCTGTAGTTACCTTACCTTCCTCTTGGCTGGTGATGAAGAGGAAAACAACACTCACACAGTTATACTTGAATAATAACCTTATTTACTGTTATTGTTTTAGAAGGGTTAAACTACAATGGTTGTACTGTCAGACCAACATAGTCTGACGGTCAACTGAACTTTATATTACAAAGATACAATACAGGTATAAAATGTCTAGAATAATATATGAGTGGTGTATCAAAGTAAATAGGATAACCGTCAGAATGAATTTGTTTCACTGTGAGCACTATCCTATTTCCTGTGTTCTTTACTACTACACTAAATCAAAGACTAACTGGATAAAGTGTAGTACAACAATTAGAGAGCTCCCTAAGAGCCCTTGCACACTGGGGCGGTTTTCAGGCGGTATTGCGCTAAAAATACCGCCTGAAAACCGCCCCTAAACAGCTGCCGCTGTTTGTTCAGTGTGAAAGCCCGAGGGCTTTCACACTGAAGCGCTGCGGTGACAGGACGGTGAAAAAAGTCCTGCAAACCGCTTCTTTGGAGCGGGGAAGGAGCGGTGTATTCACCGCTCCTTCCCCGCTCCTGCCCATTGAAATCAATGGGACAGCGCGGCTATACCGCTGTAATACCGCGGCTATAGCCGCGCTGTACGAGGGATTTAACCCTTTTTCGGCCGCCAGCGGGGGGTTAAAACCGCACCGCTAGCGGCCGAATACCGCTGCTAGAACGACGGTACAGCAGCGCTAAAAATAGCGCTGTTGTACCGCCGATGCCCCCACCGCCCCAGTGTGCAAGGGCTCTTATTCAATATCACACTATCCCAATACAGTAAAGGGACACAAGGCCTTGTGTTTTACTAACAGTCTTTCTTTTCTTCTTTTCTTCTGCTAGCAAACAAAGTAGATTTGTAATCCAAAGGGTTAAATGACTCCTGATCAAAGTAGACTGAAAGTATAACAGTAAGGTTCTGGTGCAGCAGCACTATAACTACCTTTGATGCCAGGAACTCAGTACTAAATTCTCTTGACTTTGCCTGTGGGTCTATGGGTCCCAGCAACTCTGCCTTGTGTAGACGGATGTATAAAAGTGCATCAAGAAACTTGTGGGCAACAGCCCTCTCACCCAACCAGGACAGTGTTGTCAGAAGACTCCGTTCTGATGTACAGGGTTCTGTCTCCGGCCGGCACGGACGCTCCGGAACTCCCAGATGACTCTGACAGGCTCCTCTGGCTCCTTCCCAGTCTTGCCCCGTCGTCAGTCCAGCTCTCTGGTGTATCACAGTACTGCTGCTCAGATTGCTGTTCCGTGGAGGTAGGCCACGCTGTGCTGGAGACCTCACAGAGATCCTCCCAGGCTGGCCATGCGTTTCCAAGAGAGCTAAGATGGCCGCTCCCAGCCCTTTTATAATCCTCCCACAATGCAGTTCTGTTTCTTGAGGTTTGTGGGAGTTACTGAGCATTGTGGGTAGGTCAAGTTAATGTCTAAATGTAAACAAACAGAACACTTCTAAGTCAACTCGAATAATAAAAGAAATAAAGATGCAGTCCTTTTATATTTTGGCCGCTAGGTGGCGCCAGATGATAAGATATAACATAACATTAAGTTATGCATATATTATGACCGCTACATTAGGAAGGGGGCTATGTCATTATTCTTTCATCTTTAAGGCCTTTACTGCCTAGCAGTGTAGTACTTTGATGCATGCAATGGAGCATTGTCCTGCATTAATATCATGGTCTTCTTGAAAGATGCAGACTTTTTGCTGTACAACTGCTTGAAGAAAGTGTCTTCTAAAAACTTCCAGTAGGTTTCGGTGTTGATTTTGACTCCATTTTCAATCTGAAAAGGTTCAACTAGCTCATCTATAATAAGTTCAGCCCAAACCAGTACCCCACCTTCACCTTGCTGGCGTCTGAGACAAAGTGAGTGCCCGTTACTGATCCAGCCACAGTCCCATCCATCTGGTCCGTCAAGAGCCACTCTCATCTAATCAGCTCATAAAACCTTTGAAAAATCTGTCTTCAGATATTTCTTGGCCCAGTCTTGACGTTTCAACTTCTGTGTCTTGTTCAGTGGTGGTCAGGTTTCAGCCTCCCTTACCCTGGCCATGTCTCTGAGCACTAAACACCTTCTACATCTGGGCACTCCGGGTAGGATGCAGTTCTGGAATATGACAGCACTGGATGATAATGGGTTCCTGGTAGGTTCACATTTAATTTTTCTCAAATCTTCGGCAGTCCATTTATGTCTTTTTTTCTCAACACATTTCTTGCAACCCTGTTGACTATTTTCAGCAAAATATTTGATAGTTTTGTGATCCCGCCCCAATATATGAGCAATTTCAAGAGTGCTGCATCCCTCTGAAAGACTTTTTACAATTTGTGACTATTCAGAGTCAGTTAAATCTCTTTATAGGCTAATTTTAGCTAAGGAAAAAAAGCCACCTAATAATTATGAACACCTTGTTATAGGGTGTTGATCTCCTTAGGCCATACCCTCACTCATTACATAAATACACATCACCTGATATGCTTAAATCCAATAAGCTTTCAAGTTTATACAGCCTGGACTTGGACAACATGCATAAAAATTATGATTTGGTCAAAATATTCACTTGCCTAATATTTGTGCACACAGTGTAGTCAATGAGCTTCATGTCATCAACTTATTTACTCAATTTAACAATTCTGTTAACAGGGCAATTTTAGATACAGCTAAATCAATTTGCCATTAATTATTTTTATCACTATTATTCCAATTACTGCTGTGTCTTCCTTAGACATTCCATGTTGTAAAGGATAACAACATTCATGTATATGAACACCTGAGTACTTCTGCCCTGTTACTGTACTTAAACTTTTTTCCATTTTGGAAAATTGGAATTTTAGCAAGAAATGTTCAGATCCCCTGTCAGTTTTTTTTTCTTCTTTTTTTGCTATCTGTGTCTTGTTCAAGAGATATCACTTCACGTCTCCTATTAGACCTTTGTCACCAAAACAAATGTCCTCACTGGAAGATTTTCCCTCTAGTCGTGTTCTGGGTGCAACTTTCCCTTATTTTTCAGTTTCAATGAGAAGGGCAATAAAGACGAACAGTGAGGGATCATTTCTTCAGGGGGGACACAGACAGAAGTAAAAACCTGACAGGGGTTCTAACCCTTCCTCACTCTATCCAAAACTTAAAAATAAAAAGTTTGCCTTTATATATACTTCAACTTTTGAGCAGAAGGGTGTCACAATGGTAAGCATCAATGCCTTGCATTCAAACGTCCCAGGCAGTGCTATGAGTCCTATTCCTATCTATAGTTTGATAGCTGGTCAGCTCACAAAATGACTCCCGTTCTTCCAAACTATCCCTCAATATCCACTCTGTGTTAAAGAAAATATGAAGTGTAAGGTCCTCGAAGGAAAGCAAAGCCAATGATTACAGTCACCGAGCTAGTCTTCATGCTGTACCCCTGAACTTCATTAGGCAGATGCACACACATGCTGTTACATAAAAAGAGCCCTGCGGGCCCTTAGGAATTTTCTGCATTTCTGCATGAATGGCTTCAAAAATGTCATTTGCTTTTTTATCATTATAATAAAGTCTTACTGAACAAACATGCATAACATTTTCGATTGTTATATCTTTATTGAACATATGGCTTAAACGCCTTCACGTTCTACTGTAGAATTTCTTGGTACAACTTGAAATTAATTGGTCCCTCAGTGACCGCCAGCTGTCCACATCCAGAGACAGCTAAACCGCTTCTCCATCTCCTGTGCTTCACAGCAGGACCGAGCTTTTGGTGTTAGTAGCATTTTTTTTCCAGTCATAACAATATGAGCAATTTAAGAAAAGTTTAACTTTTCTGGAATACCCAAATGATCTTTAGCAAATATGACAGGAAAAGCAATTTTTGTGGGGAGAAGCTTGTGGTTCCGGCGTACTCTCATTGATCCTAACAACTCTGGAAGTCACGTTAAAATTGCCATGGCCGCGATGCTTTGCATGTGTACTGCATCTGGCTGCAGTGGTAGAACTTATTGTACCAGCAACAGGAATGCTGCACACTGAGAGGAAAATAATAGTTTTCCTTTATTAACCACTTCAGCCCCAGGAGAATTTACCCCCTTTCTGACAAACCAGTATTAGATACCACCGCAGAAAAACCTTATAATTTGCGTCTATCTGAGACGTATTGATGTGGGATTTTGAGTTAAATTGAGCCAATTTCCCTCATTCCGCTACTTCGAACTCCTGCCCAGGCCCTGTTTCCATTTAACTATATAAGGCAGTTTAGCTGACCCTTCCTGTAATATTGTATATATCTTAGATATATGACCAGTATGTTTATCTATAGTTCTACATAGATATTTCTTTTGCAGGGCTCAGAATTTCAAGCCCTGAGTTTCAGGGGTTACTCGCCACCAGCTGCCCCACCCAACCCCTACCCTGCCTGCCCCTAATTCCGCCCATAAACACGCCCTCATAAATTATCTCATGAAATGACGCTTAAATGTTTTATGCAGAATTAAGTTATAAAAACAAATATTAACAACAACTTTATCAGTGCCTATCAGTGCAACCTCACCTGTGCCCAACAATGCAGCCTACATGTATCCATCAATGCCACTTCACCTGTGCCCAACAATGCAGCCTACCTGTGTCCATCAATGTCGCTTCACCTGTGCTGAACATTGCAGCCTACCTGTGCCCAACAATGCCGCCTACCTGTCCCCAACAATGCAGCTTACCTGTGCTCAACAATGCTGCCTATCTGTGCCCAACAATGCTGCCTACCTGTGCCCAACAATGCCGCCTACCTATGCCCAACAATGCAGCCTACCTGTGCCCAACAATGCAGCCTACCTGTGCCCAACAATGCTGCCTCACCTGTGCCCAACAATGCTGCCTCACCTGTGTCCATCAATGCAGCCTCCCTATGTTCATCAATGCAGCCTACCTGTGTGCATAAATGCAGCCTCACCTGTGTCCATCAATGCAGCCTACCTGTGTCCATCAATGCAGCCTACCTGTGTCCAGCAATGCCACCTACCTGTGCCCAATAATGCGGCCTACCTGTGCCCAATAATGCGGCCTACCTGTGCCCAATAATGCGGCCTACCTGTGCCCAACAATGCCACCTACCTGTGCCCAACAATGCCGCCTACCTGTGCCCAACAATGCAGCCTACCTGGGCCCAACAATGCCGCCTACCTGGGACCAACAATTCCGCCCACCTGTGCCCAACAATGCAGCCTACCTGTGCCCAACAATGCCACCTACCTGTGCCCAACAATGCCGCCTACCTGTGCCCAACAATGCCACCTACCTGTGCCCAACAATGCCGCCTACCTGTGCCCAACAATGCCGCCTACCTGGGCCCAACAATGCCGCCTACCTGGGACCAACAATGCCGCCTATCTGTGCCCAACAATAAGCCGACCTGTGGCCAACAATGCAGCCTACCTGTGCCCAACAATGGTGCCTCACCTGTGTGCATCATTGCAGCCTCCCTGTGCCAGTCTCTTATTGTCCTCATACAGCAGGGCTGGAGTGTGAGAGGAAGAAGCTTCACAAGAAGCCAATTGGTTCATGTGCTTGCAAGAAGCATGCGCATAGGAAGAGAAAGCAGAGTGACAGAGAGAAAAGCTGCTTCTTCTTCACAGTCTAGTCTCAGGCTCGGTCAGGGCAAGGATGACCTGGGCTCAGTGGAGGTGGGTTGAATGATGTTGGCCATCAGACTAAAGCCGGGTACACACTAACAGGTTTTTTTCGTGCAACCCAGCAGGTTGCACACAAAAAAAACCTGACAGCTCTGGTCGGAGCTGCTGTATTAACAATGCAAGGGTAGAACAGCGATCTCCCCCGCCGAGCTGTTTTGTTCGGACAGGGGGACGCCCCCCCTGCCAGAACACTCCGATCAGCCATTGGCTGAGAGCGCTGATCGGGAATCGGTCGGCTGTTGGTTTTCCAGCATGCACATCCGACAGAAGTTGGCCGGACGGACAGACCGACATACACATGGGCCGAATGGTTTTTTTGTACCTGCCGTTGTCTCTCGACATTCAGCCCGTGTGTACGGGGCTTGAGGATATTTAGTGACAGAAAAAAGTACTATGAGGCTAATCTCTGGACTGAAGATTTAGTTTAGTTATTTTATCTTTTATTGGGCTATTCTTTTTTTATATGGTTATTTTTGGCTGTAGTTCTGCTTTTGGTTAAACCAATGTTTATTGTCTTACTTGAAGAAGTGCAATATGTGTAACAAAAAAAGAAGAGGAGAAGTAGGGGGCAGGAATAGGGTAGAAATAACAGGAACTTGGAAAGAGAGGCCCTAAAGGTGTGTGTTCAGTTGTTTAGTCGTGTCCGACTCTTCGTGACCTCATGTACCATAGCGCGCCAAGCTTTTCTGTCCTCCACTGCCTCCCGGAGCTTAATCTTTATTGTTTTAATGATGCTATCTATCCATCTTGTATCCTTCCTATACCTAAAGGTAAAGGAATGTAACAAAAATGGAAATTGAAGCACCACACCACTGCTAAGACATCCAGTTATAACCTAATTGCAATAAAATTGAGGACAATCCCCCTGCCTTTTTTTGGAATAAAGTTGTAACTGGACATCTTAGCAATGGTGTGGCACTTCAATTTTCATTTATTACACTACAAACCAAGGAGACCGTGGCGATCCTCTGTGGTGTGGAAGCCACGGGTCTGTGAACCAGATCATTTGCATTAACATCAATACTTTAAGATAGCAATACCCATTAGATAACTCTAAGGGTCCAGCACTTTCTTCCACTTTCTACAGCTAAAGGGAGAGGAGATAGCAAAGCAGTGTTGACATTATCAGTATACTATTTGGGTAGCACTATGTCCATTATAATGTGCCCCTTCCCTAGCGTGAATAGCATGAAAAAGTGGAGTTCTCCTTTAAAAAGTAGCTCCAGCTTTTTGTCACTTTAAAAGAGTTCATTAAGCCCAAGAGACAGTCCAAATTAACTGTTACCTTCACTTACAGATGCAACTGCCGGGAGTATACATCGCTGTGTTTCGGCAGAGAGACAGAGACTTCACATTCCTCTCCTGGAACAAAATCGAGTTGTGCCAAGTGCTGCTCAGCCATTCATAGTAAGCCTTGTACTTATTCAAGAAATAGAAAGCTTGCTGTGAATGGTTGAGTATAGCCCATCCCCACTCGATTTAGTTCTAAGATCAGAATAGAAATTATCTATCCCACTGCCATAACACAGTGCCCAGGGGGGTTGCTAGGTGGGAAAAAGACCAGGGGCTTTTAGCCCAGCACAGGGGGGGGGGGGGGTGTTGTGCGCAATGCTGACCACTAAAAACTGACATACCGGACACACGCACTGACCATTATACTGACCCACCTGATCCACACTGACCTACCTGACGCACACTGACCTACCTGACCATTACACTGAAAATACATAATAAATATTTATGACATTTATTTATATTAAAATTTATGACATTTATAATGCCCTTTTATAGGGCACAAGGTGTATGGGGATGTGCAATGTAAAACATGGTTGTATTTCCCCACCCAGGGAAAATACAACTGGGTGCAATGCTCTGCAGGCTCCGTAGAAAAAAATAAAAATAGATGCCCCATCAAATGCAGCCACTTTGCCCCATCAAATGCAGCCACTGTTCCCCGTCAAATGAAGCCACTGTGCCCCGTCAAATGAAGCCACTGTACCCCATCAAATACAGCCACTGTGCCCCATCAAATACAGCCACTGTGCCCCGTCAAATGAAGACACTGTGCCCCATCAAATGCAGCCACTGTGCCCGTCAATTGCAGCCACTGTGCCCCATCAAATGAAGCCACTGTGCCATCAATTGCAGCCACTGTGCCCATCAAATGAAGCCACTGTGCCATAAAATGCATCCACTGTGCCCGTCAATTGCAGCCACTGTGCCATCAATTGCAGCCACTGTGCCCCGTCAAATGCAGCCACTGTGCCCCATCAAATGAAGCCACTGTGCCCCGTCAAATACAGCCACTGTGCCCCGTCAAATGAAGCCACTGTGCCCCATCAAATGAAGCCACTGTGCCCTGTCAAATGAAGCCACTGTGCCCTGTCAATTGCAGCCACTGTGCCCCGTCAAATAAAGCCACTGTGCCATCAATTGCAGCCACTGTGCCCATCAAATGAAGCCACTGTGCCATCAAATGCATCCACTGTGCCCGTCAATTGCAGCCACTGTGCCCCATCAAATGCAGCCACTGTGCCATCAATTGCAGCCACTGTGCCCCGTCAAATTAAGCCACTCTGCCCGTCAATTGCAGCCACTGTACCCTGTCAAATGAACCTACTCTGCCATCAATTGCAGCCACTGTGCCCTGTCAAATGAAGCCACTGTGCCCATCAATTGCAGCCACTGTGCCCCGTCAAATGAAGCCACTGTGCCCGTCAAATGAAGCCACTGTGCCCGTCAAATGAAGCCACTGTGCCCGTCAATTGCAGCCACTGTGCCCATCAAATGAAGCCACTGTACCCGTCAAATGAAGCCACTGTGCCCGTCAAATGAAGCCACTGTGCCTGTCAATTGCAGCCACTATGCCCCATCAAATGAAGCCACTGTGCCATCAATTGCAGCCACTGTGCCCATCAAATGAAGCCACTGTGCCATCAAATGCAGCCACTGTGCCCATCAATTGCAGCCACTGTGCCCTGTCAAATGAAGCCACTGTACCATCAGCTGCAGCCACTGTGCCCGTCAATTGCAGCCACTGTGCCGGTCAAATGAAGCCACTGTGCCCCATCAAATGAAGCCACTGTGCCATCAATTGCAGCCACTGTGCCATCAAATGCAGCCACTGTGTCCGTCAATTGCAGCCACTGTGCCCCGTCAAATGCAGCCACTGTGCCATCAATTGCAGCCACTGTGCCCCGTCAAATGAAGCCACTGTGCCTGTCAATTGCAGCCACTGTGCCGGTCAAATGAAGCCACTGTGCCCCATCAAATGAAGCCACTGTGCCATCAATTGCAGCCACTGTGCCATCAAATGCAGCCACTGTGTCCGTCAATTGCAGCCACTGTGCCCGTCAAATGCAGCCACTGTGCCATCAATTGCAGCCACTGTGCCCCGTCAAATGAAGCCACTGTGCCTGTCAATTGCAGCCACTGTGCCCTGTCAAATGCAGCCACTGTGCCCCATCAAATGAAGCCACTGTGCCCTGTCAAATGAAGCCACTGTGCCCCATCAAATGCAGCCACTGTGCCTCATCAAATGCAGTCACTGTTCCCCGTCAAATGAAGCCACTGTGCCATCAATTGCAGCCACTGTGCCCATCAAATGCAGCCACTGTGTCCGTCAATTGCAGCCACTGTGCCCTGTCAAATGAAGCCACTGTGCCCCATCAAATGCAGCCACTGTGCCCCATCAAATGCAGTCACTGTTCCCCGTCAAATGAAGCCACTGTGCCCCGTCAAATGAAGCCACTGTGCCTGCCAATTGCAGCCACTGTGCCTCGTCAAATGAAGCTACTGTGCCCGTCAATTGCAGCCACTGTGCCCTGTCAAATGAAGCCACTGTGCCCATCAATTGCAGCCACTGTGCCCCATCAAATAAAGCCACTGTGCCATCAATTGCAGCCACTGTGCCATCAAATGCAGCCACTGTGCCCGTCAAATGAAGCCACTGTGCCCGTCAAATGCAGCCACTGTGCCCGTCAAATTAAGCCACTTTGCCCGTCAAATGCAGCCACTGTGCCCATCAAATTAAATCACTGTGCCCATCAAAAGAGATAGAGAGAGAGAAGAGAGAAGAGAAAAGAGAAAAGAGAAGAGAAGAGGAGAGAGAGACCTTTTTTTTCTCTTTAATCTTCTTCATTCTGTCCCACTCTCAATCACAGCCACCATGGCCGTTATGCAGCGTGACTCTACAGGTTGAGGGAGAAGGGGGCGGTGCCGCGCCGGCGTTCTCCTGATCTCCTGCTGCTTTTCTTAGGCCGGGCGGCATATCACTCTGCCTGTCAGTCAGTACAGTGGGCGGCGCCGCAAGTCCTGAATTGCACAGGTAAACTGCGGCTGCTGCCGCTGCTGTGTGACCTATTTTCTCTCCTTTTCTCTTCACTGCAGGACCTGGTGCTTAGACACTCGGGGCTATTGTCCCCACATTCGTGGCTCCAGTCTCAATAGCCCCACCTTAACGACACCTATGCACAGCGCTGTATACTGTAGGTAGCTGATGTATAGCAGGAGCATCTGTTACTGAAGGTATTAGTTGCTTGGACCAGATATTTTATATCTGTCAGGAGTTCAACAGAGTATTTGGCCACTTACATTGGTGTACACCTACTGGATAAACTTCCAAGAAGGGCATTTAGGATATTCAATTTTTAAAAATAAATCTAATATACTGTAATATAATACAGGATATTTTAAGCTCTGCTGTACCAGATACGTTTTGGGTCGCTGACTGTAGCGCATTCCATACTTGCATTAGTTAGCTGTACAAAGTTACTTTAATAATGGGAAATGCCCTTGGCCTTTTTATACGAACAATTATCAAATATATACAAAGAGATTCCTGATCAGACTTGCCAGCTCCACTATTTATTTGTTCCCGAAATCCTTTAAAAATATGATAGAACTGTCGCATGGACTGTGGCCTTTTCACATTTCACTTCTGTTGGTGGTCTGATGTATCCAACAAAGAAAACAGGATCTAGGAGCAGTGGAGCTGAAAGTTCTGGGCACTCTTTCAACTGTTTGTTTTACTTTAGACTTAAAGTATGAAAAGCTGAAAACACTAAAGACACTGAAAATAAACCTGGTGCACAACAAACAATTTGGGGGGATCAGATTCCAACAACAAAACCAAGCACAGGGATTAATGTCATTCATTTTCTAACCCCGACAATCCACAGCTGAATACTCAAGAGGAACAGAATACCAAAAGCAAAGCAATTTGTTAATAATATTTAAAACATGGATACAACCCTTAGCCTCTAGACGAGAGGATGCTACTGTTCCACTGAAACACTATATTACTTGCACATCCACACAACAGGCAAAGCTTAGTACTGCTGGATGTCCACCTACAAGACTTGCAAAAGTCAACTTTTGAATAAGGTTTCATGGTAAATAGAGATCTCACATACTATGTCACCAATACACTTATTTCCTTTCTTTAGTTATGAAAGTTTTTTAACTTCCCCACTTCCCCATTTCTGATCATAAAAATGCTCACATCAATGCATTTTTGTGCCTTTTTGAAAAGGGTCAATGACTTTGTTTCATGCAATATGCAGCGTTTTCCATGTAATAGACTTCAAAGGACCAGTATCCAAAATGCAAGTACTGTGTTTTTATCGCGCTTTTACAGCAATTTTGCCGCAATTTGCATTTTGCATTTTTTTGCTTTACATTCACTGTATATAGCTGGTTGCTATGAAGTGGGCTGGGAAGCTGGCCGCCATGCCCTTAACAACCAATGAGTCATCAGCTGTCAGCGGGGCTCCCCGAATTACCAGACCTTGAATTGCCTTTGGGTCTGGTACGGATTTGGAGGGGACACCCCCTCGCCAAAAAAAAAATGGCATGGGGTCCCCCAAAAATCCATACCAGACCCTTATCCAAGCATGCAGCCTGGCAGGTCAAGAAAGGAAGGGGACGAACAAGCCCCCTCCCTCCTGAACTATACCAGGTTGCATGGGGCGGGTGCAAGGGCCTCTTCCCGACAACCCTGGATGGTGGTTGTGGGGGTCTGCGGGCAGGGGGCCTTTTGAAATCTGGAAGCCCCCTATAACAAGGGGCCCCCCAGATCCCACCCCCCCTATGTGAATAAGTATGGGGTACAGTGTACCCCTACCCATTCCCTAAAAAAAAAGAGAAGTGTAGTATTACAAAACACAAGAGACGTTTTTGACAAGTGCTTTATTAAAACCCATGTCTTCTGCCTCCGGTCTTCCTTCTTCCCCTTCTCTCTCTGGTGGTTTCATTTCCCTCCGCTGTCTTCTCCCTCTGGTGTTTCTTCTCTCTCTGGTGGTTTCTTCTCCCTCTTAGCTCTCCGGTGATGTTTTCATCCTCCACTGCTGCTGCCCGCTAAGAATAAAAAACACAGTCTTACTCCAATGCTGGCTGCCTCTGTTGTGTCAGCTCACACTGTCTGCCATTTCTTATATAGCCATGGGGCGTGGCCATCCAGTGATGTCACCGGGAGAGCCCACCCCTTGTGACGTCACATGATGTGTAGCAAATAGCAGTTTGTTAGTGAAGGGCTGGAGAGTGGTAGAGTAGTGAGTGTCTGCAGGCAACAGTGAAGCGTGGAGATTTCTCACAAGTTTGGGGCTGCATTTCTGCATTTCTTTGGGAGATTTGGTCAGGACTAATGGTGTCTTCAAAATGCTGAGAAATACAGACAGATATTTATCCATCATACCATACCATCAGGGAGGCGTGTAATTGGCCCCAAATTTATTCTGCAGTAGGACAACGACCCCAAACATACAGCCAATGTCATTAAGAAATATCTCCAGACTCTGGAACAGAATTGTCTGGGTTTCCTGAGAATGCAGAGAATGCTTATTGGTGTACATGAATGGGGGATACAGGCATAACTGGAGGACACTGTAATTTGTCTTCATCAACCCCCAAAACCTGCTACAGTTCCCCTCCTTTTGATCTATGCCCTGGTGGAGTAGGGGACACTGGGTAGGATGGAGACAGTACGTGTTACAGGTTCTTTGTGAAATGTGCCTTCTACTCCTACCACATATGGGTCCCTATGATATGCTTATTTAGCCATGAATGGACTACAATGTATTTACTTAGAATGTACTTGCTGATGAAACTCATTAATATGTTCTATATGATGGATAAGTTATGCAGCTTCTATGTAGACCTTTTCCAGCCTAAAACCGCTTTGGTGGTCCCCCGGTGAGGCCCAGCTTGCATGCAGAGGTCTTCAGCTTTAATTGGCCTTTCTTGATTTATGAATGACTGTCCTTTTCACGTGTGCAGCCCGGGCAGGCCCAGTTGGGAGAGTCTACTGATGGTCTGCATTGTTTTGCATGGTATGCATATTTCCAATCTATTTCTTTTTCTCTTTTTTGTCTGTATGCTGTGACCTGTACCCCTAGATGGGAAGGTTGCCTGTACGGGTTCAGATAGATATGCCTCAGGCATATATAGGGTTGTATGGCCTATGGGGTTACCTCATCATTTATAGTATTTTAAAAGATAGGACTGATGTGACGGACTTTAACAGTACCAGTGAAGGACATCGAAAGAAAATAATACTAAAAATCTTTATTACTAATTTAAAAATGTGTTTACAAGTAAAATCAATTCAAAGTTGTATGGCTCTAATCAATATGACCTCTAATCAGTTTGATCAGTCATTATTAAGTAATAGATCTCTGTTAGTACAGTGTCAAGAGGTTGACGCGTTTCACATCTGTGCTTCCTCAGGACCTTACATTCTTGACTAAAAACAGAGATCCTATTCAAAAAAAGCGGAAAAGAAAACAACGCAAACATTATTTGCATTTTGATTAGGTGGGAGTGCAACACATTCATTTTGACATACCATCCAATTAGGTAGAGAAACGTGCATCGTGGACCACTTACATCTAGAAAGGAGCCCTCAAGAAAAGACGTGCCAAGTGACATGGGGGAGCAATCCGATAGCTAATATTTTCAAACAATAGGAAGATATATATATATATATATATATATATATATATATATAATGAGAGAGAGAGAGAGAGAGAGAGAGAGAGCGAGCGATGAGATGACCTTATGGTTCTATTCTGAAAAATACCAATAAACGTGGAATTGGTAGGATGTATTGGGGAATGGGGTAAATGCAGAGTTAAGTATTAGCCAAAATAGTATAGTACTTACTGGGGATGAGATCCCAGAAGGAAAAGAAGAGGGGGGGGGCTGCCCTCAGCCACAAGTAGAGACCTGAAGACCTTGCAGTCAATTCATCAGCATTACCCCTATACAATCCATACAAAGTATATAGTCAGTATTCTATATGCTGAATCCAGGTTACTAAAATCTAATGGTGCCATTCCCTAAATATACATATAAGTTCAAGTGAGAAAAAGATTCACTTTGAACAGTTTGCAGCAGTATGCACACTTACCGTCTAACTTGTAACAAAAATCTCTATACCCGGTTCATCTTTGGCCCCTTGCCCGACCAAGGTGGTGGGGTAGAGGTGGTAGGAGTCCAGGGAAATCCCATTTAACTGGGTATACTTATATTGGAAAGACTTTAATGTTAATCGAAGCAGAGTGTGATCTGGGATATAATGTCCATGGTTGTAAATATGGATGTCCGGTTGATGTAGGACAGCTCTGTTCATGCTATCTGATATTATGATACTCACGCCGGCTCTACTGCGCATGCACGTACTTTCGGTTTGTTCTCGGCCAGGAGTATTGTTCGGCACATGCCAGTGGTATGTTATGTGTTTGGAGTAATGAAAAAAAAACAATGGTGGAATTGCCTGTACTTAAGGCAGTGTGTGTTTAAACCTCTTTTTCATTCTATGTTGGATGTCATTGCTGCTGAGCTCTTGCAGCTTCTTTACAGTCTTTTCCTGTCTACATGTACCTGATGGCAAGAACTAGGGTTGCACCGATAACAATATCGGTATCGGTGACCATACTAAGCATTTGCATGAGTATCGGTACTTGTTCAAATGCATAGATACTAAAAACCGATACCTTCAGGCTCTGTTCTTTCAGCTGTCAGTGGGATTCCCCCTCTGACAGCTGGAATGTAAACAAAAGAATGCCAGCAATTATCGGTTGTTAAGGAGCAGGGCCGCTACGTCCTTAACAACCAATGACTGATTCAGCTGTCAGCGGTGTTCCCCTGCTGACAGCTTAAATGTAAATAAAACCAGGGGCAGACTAACCATTCAGGCATGTCCTCTGAGGTGGGCAATGACGAAATGCGTAAGGTGGAGTCACACATCTACGTCACTTCTGGTACGCTAACAGGGAGCCTGGAACGCAGTTGGAGTGCACGCTGCATACCGGCCCCTGACTATACTGTGTCTACCATAGACTGTAGCCTCTTTGAAGGTTTTTTTACCTATTGCATGGGACGTTTGCTTTTATTTGTTTTTTTAATAAATTAACCTTTGATACTACACTATGGGAGACCATATCTTTTCCTTATGAGGATCTAATACTGGAATTTTACTGAATTATTTTTGGAACTGCATTTGGGAATCGTTGGATATAACATAGAAAAGCCTAGACATCCTGATCTGGTAAATCGGTTAGAGGAGCCATCAAGGGACAGGAGGTCCGGTTAATCCTATATGCCAATTACCCCTGCAGGGGTAATAGGAGCTGGTGAGTGGGGAGCCACAAGGGGGAGCACAAGAGTCACCTGATTATTTGAGCACTCTGTCACCTTCGAATTCCCTGCATTTGCCACAGCAACATTGCATCTTTTTGATTGGACTATTTATTTTTTAATGTGCATACATGAACTTTTAGTCACATATTTTTTAATTTATTTATTTTTTGATCACTAGTATTGTGTTTGGATAAGCCAAGGATTTTGCATATATTTATATATATATATATATTTTTTTTTTTTATTTTTTTTTATTTTGTGATGCTTTTTGGTGCTACTTCACAGTTAACAATTTTTTGGGTTATTAGGTTTTACCCTAATTTATTTCTTATACTTTTGAAGCTGGATGTTACTTCACACTGGTGTTTATTGCACATAATTATTTCAATATATGTCACACTGTAGGACGTTTTATGTCCTTTAAGCACTTGAGGTTTCAACTATTGGAGTGTGGTATCCTTTGGTTGTTGCACCATACACCTATCCACCGTTGTACATAGAGGGTTTGAGCAATCACCTTCTGGCCTATGGTTAGCGCCAATAAACCCACTCTGCTTTAACCTTTTACTATAGCCCCCTGTGGGAGTCTATTAGGGGAGGCTGAAACCTTAGTTGTATCCTAAGCGCGGAGCCCTTACTATTTTTTTACAAACAATACAGTGCCAAATGATTAAACAAACTACAGTCAAAAAATTCTTCCAAGTGTCTATAAGACAGTTCTTCTAATTAAATATATGTGCAATGTTCCCGTGACTTCCCACAACTGCTTAGTGCTCACAGAACTCTCACCTCTGTGAAATGATGAATCAGCCTTATAGGTGTCTATGGTGGTGGCGGCCTTTCAATTCCAGGCTCCCAATTACCAGGTCTTGATGTATCACTCAAGGTTCTGGGTACCATGTGCAAATAAAATAAATGCCTCCCATAGTGTAAAACGTTTAAACAACCAAAGATTTATTAAAAAACCAAATATAATCTTACATAGATAAAGTTTTAAAACCGCATGTAAAGTGCAACAACGGCGTTACAGACGCCTCTTACGTCACTTCCGGTCCGCTCTTTACTTCCGGCCACGCGTGGACTGTAGTGTAATCCATTTTTGGACTGTAGTTTAATCATTTGGCACTGTATTGTTTGTGACATCTAGCACGTCACTGCCATTTGATATTTTTTATTTTTCATTATTATTGACATTTATTATTAAGAAATTGCGCTGATCATTTTAGATTTATATTAATATTACACAGAACACTGATAGATGACGGAGACCCCCTCCCTGCTCCTTCTCTTCATCTTGATCTCCCTAATTGCCGGCAATAGGTATTTGTATTGGTGAGTACTATAAAAAAAATATCAGTACCTGTAGCTAAAAAAGGAGTATCGGTGCATCCCTAGTAACAGTAGTGAACCATGCCTGCATAATATGTTTTCAAACAGTCATTTGTACTCTCAATCAGTGTCAGGGTGACAGGATGACAATACAGCAAAATTTGGAGACAGGGAGAGATCATTGTAACATTATACCAAGAAGTGTCTGAACAGGGACCTTCATGGCAGGATCAACAGGTGTTATTTTAATGAAAGCTGGAGAGTTAAAAATATTGAATTTTTTTTTTTTAAATAACAACAACATGTTGAAGCCTTAATAGGATTTTAGTAATGATGTTCACATACTGTATACTCTGATAAATATTTTCACTAAACCCTTTCTGTGCCAAAAAGTATTTTAACCTAAAGTGATACTAAACACTGACTGCTTAATTTACATGATCTCTTCTCTTCTGTCTGGGGAGGATGGCACTGTAATTATTTTAATAAAAAAGAATGTCTATGTACATTTTTCCTAATCAATATACAGATGTCACATGACTCAGCTCTTTCCCAGCCTGTCTGCAGGGAAACATAAGCAGGAGGAGCTTCTAGTCCTTTGCTGCTGGTCACATGTTCAAAATACAAAGCAGCCTTTGGAATACAGAGTAAAATAGATAAAAAATATCAATAATCATCATACAAATATACAGTATACCGTGGAACCTTGGATTACGAGCATAATCCGTTCCAGGAGAATGCTTGTAATCCAAAGCATATCAAAGCGAGTTTGCCCATAGAAGTCAATGGAAACGAAGATAATCTGTTCCGCATTGACTTCTATTAGATGCAATACCGCATGTTGCCAGAGGTGGGGGGGCACCGGAGACCCTCGGAAATACTCAGGGACAGCTCGGCTGAACTTGGAAAGCCTCGGAAAGGCTCGAGTATTTCCAAGTATTCTGAGTGATTCCGAATGGCTTTGAATTGTTCAGAGTGTCCCCGGCGCCCCTGCACCTCTGGTCAAATGCGGTATTGCACACCCCATTAGCTTGAATTCTGCTCGTTTTGTGAGACAACACTCGCAAACCAAGTCAGATTTTTTTTTTTAAAAAGTTGCTCGTCTTTCAAAACGCTCGTTACTCGTAAACCAAGGTTCCACTGTATTTTAAATCAAATCTTTATTATTTTTTAACAATAACATAGTGTGGGTGGATTTCTGCCAGTCACAGGCTGTGTTACACCTCTCCAGCCTGTGTCTTAGAACAGGGAGGTGAAGCCTCCATCAATCTATACGTAATAACCAACCCAAACTGGGTATGAAGAAGGAGAGAGGGATGGGCTATCATTTATAACTGTGTATATGGTCACATGTGAGACTGTATAGTCACAAGGGCTGTTTAGATGTGATAGGGAGGAAATGCTCAGCATAGAAACACATGTGCAGAATGTGCCAACACTGCTCTGCAAAATCTCCAACTGCATTGGGTACATGATCAAAAGAGGGAGATAGAAAACAGCAGGATCAACCAGGATTGTTGCAGAATACAGAACATGAATCCCATAGTGACTGAGTATGAACAGCACGTAATACAACATTTATTGATAGTTTTTTTATGATGTGGGTTTAGAGACACTTTAACTACTTATATTATTTTCCTTGAAAGTTCCCCATGGCCATAACTAAGGAAATATGGAGAAGTTTGGATCGTTTCTCTGCTAGATGCTCATTCCTTCACAGCACATCACCAGTTAGTAGATATCAACCTTACATGTTTGATGGTTTTTCTGTGGTACATGTGAATTATATGACCAAAGCCCCATTCATAATAATAATTTGAAAATTCTGAGTCCTCCTTTTGACATTGTTAGCAATACAACCATAATGTAGTAAAAAAAAAAATGATTAGTGTTACCTAATTTCCTAGGTCTCCTACAACAGCAAGCCCTCCTAATGACGTTGAGCCAAACACGTACATCAGAAAAACAACCATAGGAAAAAGGTCAAACTGTCCATCAAGAGTTGCTTTAACATGACCAATGAGCCAAAGGTAACAAGGAAAACACCTGAAGACAACAAGATTTCAGAGAGATTATCTCAGTTAGTCACGATTCACTTACAAAGACTCTCAGTGTTTTCTTCTTCCTTGTTACCTTGTTGATAGGATCTTCATAATTGCTCTCAGTAATCAGCGAGCATTGTTTGGATGCACATAGAAAAGGAATAGTAACCTGGCTTCCTTAATACTTTTTAGACATAGTGTAATGCGCTTTGCTGGAATACTGTAGTATGCATGTGTGGTCATCATAAATCATTTATTAATCTAGATAAGTCAGGATATAGAAAGATTTAAACTTTTCTCATACAACAAAATATGAGGGATAATGATCAGTAACAGATATTCAAAGATTATCATATATCCTCCATCCTTGTGATTAGGAAGCATATAGTAAATCATTACGATATGTCAGTGAAGCAACATCTTTGAATAAACTGCCAGTTATAAACATGGCTCTATTGTGAAACACAAACACATAGGGGTTGATTTACTAAAGGCAAATAGACTGTGCACTTTGCAAAGTGAAGTTGCATTCTGCGAGTGCACTTGCTCCAGAGCTTAGTAAATGAGCAGAAGCTCTGCTGACTTCCATCATCCAATCATGTTCAAGCAAAAATGCATTTTTTTTAATTTTCCTTGCATGTGATTGGGTACTATTTGCAAAGTGAAGCCTTACCTCATTTACTAAGCTCTGGAGCAACTGCACTTGCAGAGGGCAACTGCAAAGTGCACAGTCTGTTTGCTTTTAGTAAATCAACCCCATAGAGTACCTATTCTATATAGTACTATGAAATCTGTTCTTTTAGTATTATTCTATAATCAGTATTTTCAATTTTATATCATAAATTAGACTTCACACAAACCACATTGGTGGGAGGTTATGCTACCGTACACTTGAAATGGTTGTTGGCCTTTATGGTTTTGATCAGAAACCAACTCCATAGCTTTAGGCATAAAGTCTGAAATAACACACCAGATGATCAAAGAGGAAGAATTGGTCAGCTAGGAGTGATTTTGTCAAGTGTTATAGATAGGATATAGGCTACTTGGAGTCCATGGACACTGGCTTAAAAATCTCTGCTTCTACAGGAGTTTTGTGTTTTGCCTGTAGAAGCAGCTCAATGTTATCCTATGTACAGAGGCGTAAGTAGAACCTTCAGGGCACTGGGTGCAAGAAACCACGAAGGGCCTCCTCTGAGCTACCCCTCCCTTTCCATCGGTCTTGGGGCCTTTTCCTCCGGCCCAGGGCACTTCCCACTGATCCAAGTGGCATGCAGTATGAATTATACCCCGTGCTGAACTTAACCCATTCAAGTGAATGGTGCTGCTCTGCAAGCGCCCCACAACTGCGTGCAATGCACATGGTTATGGCATGCTAGTACAGAATTGAAAGGGTTAAAGCAGGCAGTGCAGAAGCAATACAATACCTGCTTACTGCCTAGCAAATGATCTATGAAGAGCAATCTGAATGTGGATTGCTCTTCGGAGACCAAAGCAAGCCCTTATTTTTTTTACATTTTTTAAACAGAATTTTTTTATTGACTTTTTTTTTACATGTTTAACAGCCATTTGGTGAAACACCAGGGCTCTAAACAAACCCCTGATAGCTCACTTTTGAGATAGAGACACCATGTGGTTTGTTGCGTGTGAAAATGCATGGGTTAGCAGATGTGTTGTGATGTCATTAACAATTAATGGCACTGCTGTGTGTCTACTTAAGGCCAGTGTGTTTGTGTGATTCTGTGTGTGTCAGGAAAGCCACAATTTTGGGCACATTCCAGACATGCAAAGGTGTGAACCTAGCCTTATAGTGGGCTCACATTGGTGTGCTGCAGTTTGGCCGTAGCGGGATTGTATGTGTGCTTTACATGCAGTTATAGCTGCGCTCCCATTGAATTCTAATAGGCAGCGAGTTTTCTGAAAGCACTGCAAATATGCAGCATGTAGGAATTTGATGTACCTTTTGTGAAAACGCGTGTAAACTTTTCATACAGTCACACTGCACCCAAACTGCAGCACACTGATGTGAGTCCACTATTTGGCCCCTTTCACATGAGTGGACTGTCAGTTTTTCAGGCAGACCCGACTGGACCCTCCATTCTCCTCCTATAGAGTGGCAGGTGTAAACAGACATGTGCCTGTTTACATCTGCCTACATCCAATCCGATCTGCTAAAAACAGATGGATGGGAATCAATTACTCATTCATCTGGTGGATGGGATTACATGGCAGTTGGTTATAAATGGACAGACGCGGACAGGCAGTCCGTTTACATACGACTGCTTATTGAGAAGAGAAGGCTGTGTCTGTGGCCGCTCTGCATAAATGGAGTGGGCAGGGACCGGCCATCTGCCTGCTCAGACGGGATCAGCGGAGAGATCACCCGCTGGGCAGGTGGATTTCTGGCAAAGCCCGCCCCGTGGAAAAGGGGCGTTAGCGATGAGAAAATAGTGAATAGGTGGGGGTCTAAGTAGTAAGAGTATGTGTTCATGAAGGAGTGCAGAGAAAGTGCTAATACAGGGACAGTACAGTTAGAGGAGTAAACTGGGATGGAAAGGGTGTCAGATATATAGGAGAGTGTGGAATGTCCAGAGCTGAGAGGGGGGGGGGGGGGATTGCGGAAAGGGATGTGTAGTGCAGATTTCTGGGGGGTTAAGCAGATAAGAGAAGAGAAGGGATGAAGGTAACAGGAAAAAAAAAAAGTTCAGGAGGATGCTGCTAACTTACTGCATGATTGTGCAGACAAGGTAGAGAGAGATGCAGACTGCTGGAGAAAATTAGCAAATCGAATGGGACCAAAGAAGAAGGTGAAGTGACATGGGAAGAGAACATGCTGAGGGCTGGAGGGGAGTGATTACTAGCTGCAGGAAGAAAGAGAGATAAGGCAAAGTTGGAGTGACTGGAACTGCAGTGTTGGGGAATCGGCACATCATGCAAACGAGTGAGAAAAACAATCACTGTTGTCAGGCAGGAGAAGATGCGGAAGCTCTGTGTGTGTCCCTCGCTCCCCCCTCAGCACACAGATTAAGAGCGCCCGGTGTGGGCTCTTCACTCAGCGTCCATGCTGTCCTTCTTGCCATCTTGGGGCCCCTCCCACAGTGGTAGAATGCCGGGCCCAGTCGCAAGTGCGACTGCTGTTCCGGTACTTCCTATGTGTCCATTCACATTACCCTGTTTCCCCGAAAATAAGACCTAGCGTGATTGTCGGTGATGGCTGCAATATAAGCCCTACCCCCCAAATAAGCCCTACCCTGTTTCCCCAAAAATAAGTCCTACCCTGAAAATAAGACCTACAAGGACTTTAACTAGGGCTTATTTGGGGGGTAGGGCTTATATTGCAGCCATCACCGACAATCACGCTAGGTCTTATTTTCGGGGAAACAGGGTAGGATGATTACAGACATCTTTTAAGCTGATCGTTTAGAAGCGTTTCTGATTGTAGCTTTCTGGCAGAAAAAATGTTAAACTCGCCCAAATTGTACAAAAATGCTCTATATGAGCGTTTTTTCTTTCTGTCAAGGGAACTGGCTTTTTTTTTAAAGCCCAGTGTGCATGGAGCCTTTCTCTATGTAACTAATGAGATATTACTTGTTTTAAAAAAAAAAATCCATACGTAAAGCTAGTCAAGAATGAGATTTTATTTTCTGGACAATATGACAAACATATACAGCGGGTAAAATAAGTATTGTAGGTAAAAATATTTCTAAAACTGATATTGACAATTACATTTTCACCACATGTCGGTAACAACCCATGCAATCCATACATACATACAACGAAACCATCACAAGTAGGTTCAGAAATTAAATTATGTGTAATAAAATGGAATGACACAGGAAAAAAGAATTGAACTGAAATGTATTTAATACTCGGTACAAAATCCTTTGTTGGTAATGACAGCTTGAAGATGACTCCTGTATGGAGAAACTAGTCGCATGCATTGCTCAGGTGGGATTTTGGCCCATTCTTCCACACAGTCTTCAAATCTTGAAGGTTCCATTGGCCTGTTCTATGAACTCTGATCTTTAGTTCTTTCCATAGATTTTCTATTAGATGGAAGTCAGGTGATTGGCTTTGACCATTCTATCAGCTATATTTTCTTTTTTTTGGAACCAATTGGCTTTGTGTTTGGGATCGTTGTCTTGCTGAAATGTCCACCCTCACTTCATCTTCATCATCCTGGTAGATGGTTGCAGATTTTTTTATCAAGAATGTCTTGGTACATTTTCTATTCATCCTTCCTTCAAGACATGAAGTTTGCCAGTACCGTATGCTGAAAAACGGCCTCACACCATGATGTTCCCACCTCCAAACTTCATGTTTGGTATGAGGGTGTTTTTGGGGTGATGTTCCATTTGACCTCCAAACATGGTGTGTATTTTGGCATTCAAAGAGTTACATTTTTGTCTCATCTGACCATACTATATTCTCCCAGTATTTCACAAGCTTGCCTAAATGTTGCGCAGCAAACTTTAAACAAGCTTCCACATGCTATTTCTTCAGCAATGGAGTCGTGCGTGGTGAGCGTGCAAACAGGCCATGGCAGTTGAGTGCATTACGTATTGTTTTATTTGAAACAATTGTACCTGCTAATTCCAGGCCTTTCTGAAGCTCTCCACAAGTGGTCCTTGGTTCCTGGACAACTCTTCTGATAATTCTTTTCTCTCCTCTGTCAGAAATCTTGCTAGGAGCACCTGGTCGTGGCCGTTTATGGTGAAAATATGTTCTTTCCTCTTCCAGATTTTGGCCCCAACAGTATTCAATGAAACATTCAGAAGTTTAGAAATCCTTCTGTACTCAATGCTATCAGTATGTTTTGCAACAATAAAATTATGAAGGTCTTAAGAGAGCAACTTCCTTTTACCCATAATGAGATGTTTCTTGTGTGACACCTTGGTAAGGAGACACCTTGTTATAGGCCACCAGTTGAGACTAAACCAGCTGCTATTTACACAGACAAGGGGCAGGATTGCTTTCTAATTACTGATTTCAGCTGGTGTCTTGGCTTTATATGCCTTTTTGCACCTTCCTTTCTTCATGTGTGCAATGCTTTTTCCCTGTGTCATTCCCTTATTTTATTACACATAACTTAATTTCTGAACGTATTTGTTTTGGTTTCTTTGTATGTATGGATTGCATTGGTTGTTACCAACATGTGGGGAAAATGTCATGTCAATAGCACCTTTAGAAATATATTTACCTAGAAAAATAGTGACATGTTCAATATTTATTTTATCCGCTGTAAAATGGAACAATTATTTACAAAGGTAAAGAAAAATTGCTGCATCAGTTATAAAAAATAAGTATATTGAGGGGCAGAAAGTCCAGCTTCACTTAAATATCAATAAAAGATATTTCAATTACATTGAATTGTATAATACTTTTATTAGACAATAGTTCAAGCTGCAGAATTATTTATAGTATGTGTATCTATGGTTACCTGTGATTGTACCAATAACAGTAATAAAGCAGATCTTTCATAGAATACACCAAACAATTCCACCTAGAACTAGGTTAAAAAAAAACCTTTTGGAAGCCTTTGAGATAACCAAGCTAAATGTTGCAAGGCCTTAGTTATTCCAACAAAGTACCTTCACCATCTGATCTTGTACAGAGAAGAAAGTTAACAAGTCATTGCCAACCACCTGGACATTGATTAGTTGGGTTGAACTCTATTAGTGATCTCTTCCATTAAGCAGAAATGTACATTGAATGGCAGCGGTTCCCAACGTTTTGTTTCTCAGACCACTTTAAGCCAAATCATAGATACAATGGGTCACTTCTACCCATCTTCACTTTTAGTAATGCTACATGGGTTAATTGTTGCACTTGCCTCCTTTGTGATACCATAAGCCTGTTGTGAAGATTCTCACTGTATGTCACAATTGACAGATGTGATACAGCAGCACTGACAGCTTTTTGAAGGGTACAGGACTAACAAGTTCTCCAATTATTTAGTCAGTTGAGCTTCTTAATGAGCATCCATTTCTGGTCTACAAGAAAAGACTGTAGAAATTGTATTGAAGTCTCCTGAGACTCTTTCGTGAGCAGCTTAAATAAACATCTTCTGCATACATTTTTTTAACAGGCTAGGAGCTACACTTTCAGATGACTAAACATACATTACTAATATTTATTACAGGGGTGCATGGGAGAGGAAATAGCCAAGGCAGTGTTAATTTCATTGACAAAAATATTTTCATCTACTAAACTAACACTATTTTAGTCAACTAAAATATGACTAAAACTACCTATGCCAACAGAGGGTGTCCTCGTAAGTTCAAAAAGATCTGGTCCTGTAGGGTAGATGACACTTCTACAGCTGAACTGGTGCCAGATGATACAAATTAGAGTGTAAGCCTTGACTCAGAACTTTGTCTAGGGTAGCAATGTCATGTCATCTTTCATCCTCCTTATTACTGTTTGAGCCTTGAAGTACCCGATTAGGCCCACACTCTTCTGTGGGGTTGTAGTTGTGTTTCCTAGTTTTTTCTGTTCCGGTCTTCTGTTTTTTTGCCTTTGTACAATGGGCCTTCATTGGTCCTGCCCTGCGTGGGCAACTGGTGTATGTTCAATTAAAAACTCATTCAAAAAAGAATAAAAAAAAATTTGACTAAAACTAACATGGAATTTTAGTCAAAACTAAATCAAAATTTGACATTGAAATTAACACTGAATATTAAGAATAAGTAGGGGAATCTACTAAGCTGCTGAAATAAAAAAAAAAATAAGAAAAAAGGCCTTTCTTCTTCTTTTTTTTTTTTTTTAATATTCATTGTTGGTAATATATTCAGGTAATACAGTGCCTTGAAAAAGTATTCATATACCTTGACATTTTCCACATTTTGACATGTTACAACCAAAAACGTAAATGTATTTTATTGAGATTTTATGTGATAGACCAACACAAATTGACACATTATTGTGAAATGGAAAGAAAATTATGAATGGCTTTCAACATTTTTTACAAATAAATATGTGAAAAGTGTGGCGTGCATTTGTAGTCAGCCCCCTTTACTCTGATACCCTTAACTAAAATCTAGTGGAACCAATTGCCTTCAGAAGCCACCTAATTAGTAAATAGAGTCATCCTGTGTGTAATTTAATCTCAGTATAAATACAGCTGTTCTGTAAAGTCCTCAGAGGTTTGTTAGAGAACCTTAGTGAACAAACAACATCATGAAGGCCAAGGAACACACCAGACAGGTCAGGGAAAAAGTTGTGGAGAAGTTTAAAGCAGGGTTAGGTTATAAAAAAAATATCCCAAGCTTTGAACATCTCACGGAGCACTGTTCAATCCATCATCCGAAAATGGAAAGAGTATGGCACAACTGCAAACCTACCAAGACATGGCCGTCCACCTAAACTGACAGGCCGGGCGAGGAGAACTTTAAACAGAGAAGCAGCCAAGAGGTCCATGGTAACTTTGGAGGAGCTGCAGAGATCCACAGCTCAGGTGGGAGAATCTGTCCACAGAACAACTATTAGTTGTGCACTCCACAAATCTGGCCTTTATGGAAGAGTGGCAAGAAGAAAGCCATTGTTGAAAGAAAGCCATAAGAAGTCCCGTTTGCAGTTTTCAAGAAACCACGTGGGGGACACAGCAAACATGTGGAAGAAGGTGCTCTGGTGAGATGAGACCAAAATTGTACTTTTTGGCCTAAAACCAAAACGCTATGTGTGGTAGAAAACGAACACCGCACATCACCCTGAATACACCATCCCCATGGTAAAACAAGGTGGCAGCATTATGTTGTGGGGATGCTTATCTTCAGCAGGGACAGGGAAGATGGTCACAGTTGATGGGAAGCTGGATGGAGCCAAATACAGGGCAATCTAGAAGAACATCTGTTAGAGTCTGCAAAAGACATGAGACTGGGGTGGAGGTTCACCTTCCTACAAGACAACGACCCTAAACATACAGCCAGAGCTACAATGGAATGGTTTAAATCAAAGCATATATTTATGTGTAAGAATGGCCCAGTCAAAGTCCAGACCTAAATCCAATTTAGAATCTGTGGCAAGACATATTTATCCACCACAGTAAACTATTAGGTCCCTATCCCAGCAATCCTATGTACCCCACTGTTTGCCATCCCTGAATACCTGCAAGTTGTATCTAAAAGCAACTACAGTTATGTGAACAAACAATCCTCTTTTCTACAGGGATGCAGATCAGCAAATCCAACTAATGGTGATTGTATGTTGTAACTCCCCATTGGTTTTCAGATTGGCCTTTACCCACAGACAATTAGAAGCCATGGACTTGCTCACAGAGCATAGCCCAGCATAAGAGGAATAATCTATGTCCAGGGAAAAAAAAAAGGTAAATTGCATGAGGTAAATAGACTTTTCTATTTCACTTTTTTATGTAAAGATGTATTCAATTTCAGTCATAGAAATGACAACCCTGGATTATTCATGACAATTGTATGTATTTCACCATTGATAGACCACTCTGCAGGGACTATTCTTTGTAAGCTTGCAAAGGATAATGCTTTTATCTAACCTCATTAGGTTTTCTGGACATCAAAGCTCATCAAAGCTCTTTCAGCAGCTCTATATTATAAACCACTAACCGCTTAGCTTGAGAAATACTAAATAGTTGCATATTTTAACATTAATTCCACTTGTAGATGTGTCTGTATATATATACAGTGTATAACTAATGATTTTGGGTTATCCCCAGAAACATAACCGTGACCCAACAGAATCCCTTAATTTGCAGGTATATCCTCTCACTTCCTGTTTTGGCTATGGCACAGGAAGTAAAGTTAAATCTACACACTGGGGCAAAGAGGGCAAAAATAAACCTTACAGGAGTTATATCCTTCCTTACTCTATCCAAAATTAAGAAAAAAAAAAGGTTTGCTTATAGTTCTACTTTAACTGCAGCAGAACTGGCTGTTGATTTGTATACAATACAAATCTGACAGCTAGTGCTGGTTGGACACAGAGGGCACCAGCAAGAATCATTAAAACTTCAGCAGAACTGCATAGCACTACCTGACATTCAACTTTTTATCATCATTATGGTGCATATATAAAAGTACATGCTAACATAAAAAAGCCTAAATCACTAGCAGCTACATTACCATCAAAGTGATACAGAAAATATATACCTCATAAAAAAAACAAAAAAAAAACAGCGCTATTAAATAAACAAAAAAAAAAATCAATCCAGAACAAAACCCTTCCCATGTGTGCAAATATTATTTACATCTGTGAAGAAATAGCAACTTTTTTTGACAATCATACAAAAATCTGTGCAAATGCAGTATCTCACAAAAGTGAGTACACATCTCACATTTTTGTAAATATTTTATTATATCTTTTCTTGTGACAACACTGAAGAAATGACACTTTGCTACAATGTAAAGTAGTGAGTGTACAGCTTGTATAATAGTGTAAATTTGCTGTCCCCTCAAAATAACACAACACACAGCCATTAATGTCTAAACCGCTGGCAACAAAAGTGAGTACACCCCTAAGTGAAAATGTTCAAATTGGGCACAATTAACCATTTTTCCTCATTGGGGGGGGGTCAGCCTGTCAGTGCTCAGACCATAGGCTGCACACTGCATCAAACTGGTCTGCATGGCTGTCGTCCCGGAAGGAAGCTTCTTCTAAAGATGATGCACAAGAAAGCCCACAGTTTGCTGAAGACAAGCAGACTAAGGACATGGATTACTGGAACCATGTCCTGTGGTCTGATGAGACCAAGATAAACTTATTTGGTTCAGGTGGTGTCAGACGTGTGTGGTGGCAACCAGGTGAGGAGTACAAAGACAAGTGCGTCTTGCCTACAGTCAAGCATGGTGGTGGGAGTGTCATGGTCTGGGGCTGCATGAGTGCTGCTGGCACTGGGGAGCTATAGTTCATTGAGGGAACCATGAATGCCAACATGTACTGTGACATACTGAAACAGAGCATGATCCGATCCCTTCAGAGACTGTGCCGCAGGGCAGTATTCCAACATAACGACCTCAAACACACCTCCAAGATGACCACTGCCTTGCTAAAGAAGCTGAGGGTAAAGGTGATGGACTGGCCAAGCATGTCTCCAGACCTAAACCCTACTGAGCATCTGTGGGGCATCCTCAAACAGAAGGTGGAGGAGCAGCTCCATGAAGGAGTGGAAGAGGACTCCAGTGGCAACCTGTGAAGCTCTGGTGAACTCCATGACCAAGAGGGTTAAGGCAGTGCTAGAAAATGTTGGCGGCACCACAAAATATTGACACTTTGGGCCCAAGTTGGACATTTTCACTTAGGGGTGTACTCACTTTTGTTGCCAGCAGTTTAGACATTAATGGCTGTGTGTTGAGTTATTTTGAGGGGGACAGCAAATATACACTGTTATACAAGCTGTACACTCACTATTTTACATTGTAGCAAAGTGTCATTTCTTCAGTGCTGTCACATGAAAAGGTATAATAAAATATTTACAAAAATGTGAGGGGTGTACTCACTTTTGTGAGATACGGTACATGTGTGTGTGTGTATATTTATGTGTGTATGTATATATACAGTGGCTTGCGAAAGTATTCGGCCCCCTTGAACTTTTCAACCTTTTGCCACATTTCAGGCTTCAAACATAAAGATATAAAATTTGTATTTTTTGTGAAGAATCACCAACAAGTGGGACACAATTGTGAAGTGGAACAAAATCTTTTGAATTTTTGAAACTTTTTTAACTAATAAAAAAATGAAAAGTAGGGCGTGCAAAATTATTCGGCCCCCTTGCGTTAATACTTTGTAGAGCCACCTTTTGCTGCAATTACAGCTGCAAGTCGCTTGGGGTATGTCTCTATCAGTTTTGCACATCGAGAGACTGAAATTCTTGCCCATTCTTCCTTGCAAAACAGCTCGAGCTTAGTGAGGTTGGATGGAGAGCATTTGTGAACAGCAGTTTTCAGCTCTTTCCACAGATTCTCGATTGGATTCAGGTCTAGACTTTGGCTTGGCCATTCTAACACCTGGATACGTTTATTTGTGAACCATTCCTTTGTAGATTTTGCTGTATGTTTGGGATCATTGTCTTGTTGGAAGATAAATCTCCGTCCCAGTTTCAGGTCTTTTGCAGACTCCAACAGGTTTATATCCAGAATGGTCCTGTATTTGGCTGCATCCATCTTCCCCTCAATTTTAACCATCTTCCCTGTCCCTGCTGAAGAAAAGCAGGCCCAAACCATGATGCTGCCACCACCATGTTTCACAGTGGGGATGGTGTGTTGAGTGTGATGAGCTGTGTTGCTTTTACGCCAAACATATCGCTTTGCATTGTGGCCAAAAAGTTTGATTTTGGTTTCATCGGACCAGAGCACCTTCTTCCACATGTTTGGTGTGTCTCCCAGGTGGCTTGTGGCAAACTTTAGACAAGACTTTTTATGGATATCTTTGAGAAATGGCTTTCTTCTTGCCACTCTTCCATTAAGGCCAGATTTGTGCAGTGTACGACTGATTGTTGTCCTATGGACAGACTCTCCCACCTCAGCTGTAGTTCTCTGCAGTTCATCCAGAGTGATCATGGGCCTCTTGGCTGCATCTCTGATCAGTCTTCTCCTTGTCTGAGCTGAAAGTTTAGAGGGACAGCCAGGTCTTGGTAGATTTGCAGTGGTCTGATACTCCTTCCATTTCAAAATGATCGCTTGCACAGTGCTCCTTGGGATGTTTAAAGCTTGGGAAATCTTTTTGTATCCAAATCCAGCTTTAACCACTTCCCGCCCGGCCTATAGCGGATTGACGGCCGGGCGGTGGTTGTGTTATCCTGACTGGGCGTCATATGACGTCCTTCAGGATAACATGCCGCCGCGCGCCCGCAGGGGCGCGCATCGCGGCGATCGGTGGATCGGTGTGTCAGTCTGACACACCGCTACACCGATCTTGGTAAAGAGCCTCCGGCGGAGGCTCTTTACCACGTGATCAGCCGTGTCCAATCACGGCTGATCACGCTGTCAATAGGAAGAGCCGTTGATCGGCTCTTCCTCACTCGCGTCTGACAGACGCAAGTAGAGGAGAGCCGATCGGCGGCTCTCCTGGCAGGGGGGGTGTGCGCTGATTGTTTATCAGCGCAGCCCCCCCGCAGATCACCACACTGGACCACCAGGGATCGCCACTAGGACCACCAGGGAAGGGAAACATGTGGATGGCCAGGTATGTACCCCATGGCCATCCACATGTGCCCAGTCAGTGCCAAATCTGTGCCAATCAGTGCCCACAAATGGGCACTGATTGGCACAATTATGTTGCAGTGATGCCCAGCAATGCCACACTTAGGGGCATCACTGCCATCAATCAGAATCATCAGTGCCACCCATCAGTGTCCATCGGTGCCACCTGTCAGTGCCCATCTGTGCCCATCTGTGCCCACCTATCAGTGCCCATCCATGCCCATCTGTGCCAACTATCAGTGCCACCCATAACTACCCATCAACGCCACCTACGAGTGCCCATTAATGCCACCTACAAGTGCCCATCAGTGCCGCCTATCAGTGCCCATCGGTGCCACCTATCAGTGCCCATCAGTGCCACCTACCAGTGCCACCTATCAGTGCCCATTAGTGCCACCTATCAGTGCGCATCAGTGCCACCTATCAGTGCCCATCATCAGTGCCACCTCATTGGTGCCACCTCATCGGTGCCCATCAGTGCCGCCGTATCAGTGCCCGTCAGTGCAGCCATATCAGTGCCCGTCATTGAAGAAGAAAACGTACTCATTTACAAAAAATTTTAACAGAAACAAAGAAAAACGTGCTTTTTTTCAAAATTTTCTGTCTTTTTTTATTTGTTGCGCAAAAAATAAAAACCGCAGAGGGGATCAAATACCACCAAAAGAAAGCTCTATTTGTGGGAACAAAATGATAAAAAATGTGTTTGGGTACAGTGTGGCATGACCGCGCAATTGTCATTCAAATTGTGACAGCGCTGAAAGCTGAAAATTGGGCTGGGCGGGAAGGTGTCTAAGTGCCTGGTATTGAAGTGGTTAAACTTCTCCACAACAGTATTACGGACCTGCCTGGTGTGTTCCTTGGTCTTCATGATGCTCTCTGCGCTTTCAACAGAACCCTGAGACTATCACAGAGCAGGTGCATTTATACAGAGACTTGATTACACACAGGTGGATTCTATTTATCACCATCAGTCATTTAGGACAACATTGGATCATTCAGAGATCCTCGCTGAACTTCTGGAGTGAGTTTTCTGCACTGAAAGTAAAGGGGCCGAATAATTTTGCACGCACCACTTTTCAGTTTTTTAATTGCTAAAAAAGTTTAAAATATCCAATAGATTTAGTTCCACTTCACAATTGTGTCCCACTTGTTTGTGATTCTTCACAAAAAATTAAAATTTTATATCTTTATGTTTGTAGCCTGAAATGTGGCAAAAGGTTAAAAAGTTCAAGGGGGCCGAATACTTTCGCAAGCCACTGTACGTGCAAAAACACCAATTGCTTAATGCGGTAGTAGTGTAAAACAGTGTAATTCAATTTGCAAAGTCTTTTTTTCTTCCAGCATGAAAATCAGTAAGTGTCCAAAATTAGTTGTTAGCATCCGTGTGATTTTTAAAATCACATTTTTCTCCTCCAATTGACACAAAACCCTTGCATTACTGCCATGTACAACCCCAATAGGATAAAACTCAGCATGTAGATTACCAGTTAAATCATTGATATGGCCTAAAACATATTGTTTATATATAACATTACTGTGCATATGTTTTAGGCAGGTGTGAAAAATTCTTTAAATTAAGAATGCTTTGAGAAATAGATGTGTTATTAGTTTAATTTTTATCAGTTAACAAAACATGAACGCATGAGAAATCCAAATCAAGTCAATATTTGTTGTGACCACCTTTTGCCTTTAAAACAGCATCAATTCTTCTAAGTACATTTGTACACAGTGTTTGAAGAAACTCGGCAGGTAGGTTGTTCCAAACATCTTGGAGAACTAGCCACAGATCTTCTGTGGATGTAGGCTGCCTCATATCCTGTTGAGATCAGGGCTCTGTGGGGGCCAAACCATCACTTCCAGGACTCCTTGTTCATCTTTATGCTGAAAATAGGTCTTAATGACATTGGCTGTATGTTTAGGGTCATTGTCCTGCTGCAGAATCAATTGTAGGCAATTACTCGCCTCTCTGATGGTATGGCATGATGGATAAGTATCTGTCTGTATATCTCAGCATTGAGGACACTATTGATCATGACTAAACCTCCAACTCCATGTGTAGAAATGCAGCCCCAAACTTCTAAGGAACCTCCACCATGCTTTTCTGTTGCTTTCAGACACTCATTATTGTACCGGTCTCCAGGCCTTCAACAAACTGCCTCCTGCTACAGCCAAATACTTCACATTTTGACTCCTCAGTCCAGAGCGCCTACTGCAATTTTTTTGCACCCCAGTTCCTATGTTTTCGTATATAGTTGAGTCTTTTACCCTTGTTTCCATGTCAGGGATAGCTTTTTGGCTGCAATTCTTCCATGAAGACCACTTCTGGCCAGACTTCTCTGAACAGTAGATGGGTGTGCCTGGGTCCCACGAGTTTCCACCAGTTCTGTGCTCATGGCACTGCTGGATATTATAGCGAAGGGATGAAAGCATGATGAGTTTTTCATCTGCTGCATTAAGTTTCTTGGCCGACCACTGCATCTATGGTCCTCAACGTCACATGTTTCTTTGTTCTTGTTCAAAAGAGCTTGAACAGCACCCCTTGAAATCCCAAGTCTGCTTTGAAATCTTTGCCTGGGAGAGACTTTGCTGATGCAGTATAACAACCTTGTGTCTTGCTGCTGTGCTCAGTCTGGCCATGATGTAGGACCTGTTACATGAAACGGTCTTCCACGACCTCACCTTACAGTTATAGCAGAGTTTGGCTGTTCCTCACCCAGTTTTAAGCATCCTACACAGCTGCTTCTGTTTCAGTTAATTACTGTGCATCAACCTACATATGAGGCTGTATCACCCGCTTGGTATAATTGGTTAATCATGCACCTAAATCTTACAAAATCACTGACTTCTTGCAAGTATACAAAGTGTGCAAGTGTAAGAATCAATGCTGTTTGAAGCCAAAGGGTAGTCATACCAAATATTGATTTGATTTAGGTTTTTCTTCTCACTTTATACTTTGCAAATTAATAAAAATAAACAATTAAAATATAGATTTTTGAAAGCATTCCTACTTTACACCTGCCTAAAACTTTTGCACATATTGTATATATCCAGCCCAATATTCCTCCACTCTAGAAATCTTATTCACAAGCCCTCAGAACTTATGAGAAAAAAAAACGGGGGAAATCCTGATGCAGTATCCTTTATTAAAATGATATTAAACAATATATTTATTTTTCAAGAATAATCCATCCAAATCCACTGCTCAAGGGCCCTTTATTCTGTTGTTCATGAAATCGTTTTTTTACAGTGTTTTTCTGCCTCCTTGTAATGTCCTCTGTGAGCTTCCAAACCTCTTCTTTTCACCTCACTTTCATTTGTTGAATAAGCAGTTTATTTGAAAATCCCATAGTCCCTAGTCCATCTTGAAAGCGAGCAGGAGGGGGTGACTACGTTTCTACATACAGTGGAACCAGAAAGAACAAATGTAACCACCCTCTAACAGGAAGCTGGATCACAACAGTAAAAATAAAATCATTTGGAGATCTGGATCAGGGTAAGAGCAATAGTGGGTGCTTTTTGGCGTTAAGAATACACACCTGAATATAATTTTTTAAACCAGAGTTTAACGTCACTTTAATTAAACCATAAAAAGAAGGTGCACTCTTAAAAAAAAATGAGTTTTTTTTACATGTTTCCCCAGTGCTAAGGGCCGAATGGTTTAGGCAACTATAGTTGGAGACACATCAACTTCTCCAGAGCTTCTTCTGTCGGGTGCCTCCACCTCCCCTGTATGTTTTTGTATTTTTAAGGCATTTGAGATATACAAGTTCATTGCAATTTAGAAAACTGTTGTATGTGGCCAAATAAGCATTTACAAACAGATACAAATTAAGCTGTCACATGTGTCTTTGTGATTTCTTTTAATTTCACTTCTGGTTGATTTACTCAGTGGCAAGTGCTGAAAATGTAACCATATGGTATGTCAGATCATTTATGTCCCCGATGTATTAAGCCCACAGAAAGGAAGGTTTAATGACAGCAATGTTTACAAAAAGATACAATGAACAAAATACTCAATAAGGAAAAGAAAATATTTGTGGCACAAGCTGAAAAAATATTTACTTAATAAGCGGTACAGAGCAGGCCTTTAATATCAACTGGTAAATATTTTTTCAGCTTTTATTTATCTGGGAAACCTTAATTGTTACTGGTTTTCACAATAAGCTCTGCCCTTTAGGCACTCACAAGCATTGTGGCAATTTAAATATTTAAAATATTTATTAAAAAAAATAAAAAAAAATTATATATATATTTTGTTGTACTCATTAGTCAGTTATTTTCCTTACAGACCCACTCAATAAAATATACAAGCTGACTTATGAAAAAAAAAAGGGTTTTAATAACAAAAAAAATGTTAAAATATTTGCAGATTGTGAAATTCTACCCAGATAGCAAGCAAGTGTGCTGCAAGTTTGAAAATGACTTGCTAAGCTATTGCTCGACTTGCCAGGCTTTACAAGGTTGTTGCACAATTGCAGCAAGTCAGCATTGCATGACTCCAGATCAACTTTCTTTGCAAAAATTCTGCAAGTCTACTGCAAGTTCTGGTTCCGTTTACGGTATGTTGGGTAATAGTCATCCCACCACAGGGGTTACTGTGGCTAAATATTCATGCTGTAGACTTACCACTGCAACTTTGCTCTTGCTGGAGACTTGCCACACCAATTTGCTACATATTGGAAAAGTGTCAACTGGAACTTGTGCTTCAAGTGCTCTGCAGGTGTACAACTTGCCAGTGAAAACGTGCAGCAAGGTTTACAGACTTACAATTCAACACTGCCACAAATTTGAGGCACGTTATCCTTGCTATCTAGGTAAGTCACCGTACCTCTTTTTTGTGAATTATGCTTGGCCTCAGCAATCCCTGGTCCACCCAAGTCCTGAGATTTTACCAGTCCAGTCTGGAAAACACACTTTTCTCTGCTGCAGGCAATGAACACAGCTGGGTCACCTCCCTGCCTTTGATTGGATAGTGCAGCAGTAGTGGCAGACTGATAAGGTAATCTCTTCACTCTCTCCTCCTCATTGTGTTCTTTGAGCCAATCAGGTGATTTGCGTACACCTCTGCAGACAGTGTTCTCCTCCTAATGTAAACCCCTATATCTACCTTTTAACATCCTGCCTCACTGAACTCAGTTCTTTTGAGCAAAAGTTTTTGGTGAATTGGTTGTAAAGTTTCTCTCCTTGAACTCTTTCCAGTAACAGCACTTCATGTTTCATGCTGACAATGCTAAGCTGCTGCTTTGCAATTAGTAGGCCTCGAAAAAACAAGCTGCAAAGCCACTACCAATGCCAGGAAAAAGCGGCTGTAAAAATGCACTTTTAGTAGCCTTTTGCATTGGCTTTAATGTGCGTTTAGCTGCGTTAGCTTTTAGCAGCATTTCTCTGCCTCTATTCAAAATAATGGTTCCCTATGAGAGCCATCCTAACTGATCCGACTTTCAGCCCATTGATTTGAATAGAAGTCACATCTAAGTTGGATCATCATAATCCAACTTGTGGTGCGACTTGTGCTCTGAGGATCTTGAAAAGGAACCCCATGCCAAAAACAAAAAACAAAAAAAAAAACTTGTCAGTCTGCCATGCAAGCTTCTTCAAATTTTGGATTTGCAGGCAGTTTACCCAAAATTCAGGAATTTAAACACTATGAAATTAAAATACAGTTAAGAATTTATTTTTAACAAACAGACAACTAAATTAAATTGTTTTAGGAGTTACACCTTAAAAAAAAAACCTATCATGAAAGAAATATGTAGAATACCTTTACTGACCTCCTTCTGAAAATGCTGGTTGTCTTATTCCAGGTCAGTGACTGAGAAAGTACTGAAGCCTTTGGATTATCATGACAGCCCCAGAAATAGCATTTTAAGGAGAGATCAGCAACGACAGCCTCAAAATTCTCCATTACAGGTTTTTTTCAAGACCTCTTCACACCAGCAGCTGCTGCGACCATGGCGCATCGTACGGTTTCTTTTTCAAGCGCAACTAAGTGACTTTCTTTTGCGCACACCACCCCGACACAATGGTATGAAGTGGCCAGGTAGGAGACAAGGCATTTATCTTCACCTGCAGTGGGACTGTGCCAGAATAGCTGCCCAGCAAAGCTCCACTAGACTTGTTGTGCTGTATGGACCCTGTGTGTTTGTTTCTTTAAAGGAGAAGTGCAGCCAAAGCCCATTTGGCTATATTTCTCCTATGGATCACAGGAGTGCAGTACAGCAAGCTTTAGCTGATGTCACAGAGCCGGTCCAGGCTCGAGAAAGATTGGGACCATATGATCGGGATCTGCCCACATGCCTGGCCCGGCACCTGGCTCAGCCTTTTAGTGAGTCGCTGAGAGCCTGAGCCGGCCAGTCCCGTCCCTTTACAGCCCAGTGCTCAAGTGAGCGCAGGGGGAAGAGCAGAGAGCCTGTAACTCACACCGACTCTCTGCTCTGGGAGCTCTGAGAATCAAGCAATCAGTTGTGTTTGATCGCTCGGTTCTCAGCTTTCGAGCCGGTGGGGGACAGATACAGCATCCACCTAGGTGAGGATGATTCTTGGAAAAAACAAATCCCATACTTCTCTTTTAAAGAAGGAAGTGAAAAACATTGCAATGAGTTGACCAAGTGGAGCCAACACAGGCAAATAGACATCACGTTGTGCACTACCTTATAAGTGCTCTTGCTGGAAAAAATACACTTTCTAAAATTCTACAGGGAATAGTTAGAGGTTTTGTATTTTTTTTTTTTAGTCACCATAAAAAAAAAAGAAGTTTTTATTTTTTTTATTTTTTTTTAAATAGTCAGAAAATACGAAGTCTAGCCAGCTGTTGGAGCTTTATAGCAGGGGCGGGCAACTGCAGCCTTCCAGCTGTTGTGGAACTACATGTCCCATGAGGCATTGCAAGACTGACAGTCACAAGAATGACTCCCAGAGGCATGATGGGAAGACTGATAGTTACTTACATAGTAAGTCTGGTTGAAAAAGTTCATCAGATGCATGATGGGATTTGTAGTTCCACAACAACTGGAGGGCTGCAGTTGCCCACCCTGAATTTATAGCCTGATAAAAAAAAGCCTTTTGTTTACAGGCTCCAAAGTGCCAGCTGCAATTTAGACATGAATCCCACCAGTGATGGCTTGATCACCGAGCTCAATGCAGCAGGTCTCCTGTCCTTAAGCAGCATCCTCTGGTGGCTAAGAACAGCATGATTACAGTTCAACAGGGCACGCTGCAGGAGACAGAATTTATCTTCAGTAGAGGTTACGCACCATATTGATATTTTTAGTTCAATCTAATTTTATTGAAAAACAAATAGTTAAAACATTAATACACATTTGCATAATATACATGTGTTATTGTGAACATCTTTACGTTATACAGGAGAAGAATGATTATATTAAAGTTGTGATATTCGTAGTATTTGGAATCTTAAAGGTAATAATTTAACGGAACACTAAGGTAACTTATGACTGATGACATGGATATACAAACACCACCATCTTCAACAAAGGTGGTGTGTAAATGGGAGGAAAAAGCAATAAGATATCAAATACTGTGCTTGGAAATTCTTTTTCCAAGGAAAGGTTTGCTGCATGGATCACATGTTGACTGGAAAATTGTCGCACAGCGATTGCTCAAGGTACTCAAATAGATGTCTACATGAGCAAGGAGGGAAGAAGGAAAAGTAGTAAGGGAGAAGAGTCAAGGAAAGGGGGGGGGGAGACACTCCACCTAGGCCAGTGATGGCGAATCTTGGCACCCCAGATGTTTTGGAACTACATTTCCCATGATGCTACACTGGAACTACATGATGGAACTACACTGCAGAGTGCATGAGCTACATGGGAAACGTAGTTTAAAAACATCGGGGATGCCAAGGTTCGCCACCACTGACCTAGGCTATGAGGTAGCATTGGCCATGTCCCCTTCCGCCCACAGGAGGAACTTAGAATAACGGAAAATGGACCATGAAGTCCAAGTGATACATATTGATACTTTTTATATTTTTAAAAGTGTTATATATTGTGTGGTAAGAAGCAGTCAGAAAAGGTTTCATTTTACAAGAAGTGTTAATATACCATATATTGTTAGAGCAAGTGTGAATAAAAACCATATCCTGCTCTTGGTTTAGTATACGCTGTAGGTTTTGTTCAATATAGGCAGTTAGTGGAACGTACATAAGATGAAATGCAAATCTCACTTTTGAAAATACAAACACGTTAAACCATTAATGTGCCTTTTACTTTCATTATAAGTAATCATCTGCTTGAAAAAGACCAGCATACATTAGATATAAAGTTGTGTTAAAAGAAGTAATGGTACAAGTTCAGGTACCTGTACAAATTTAGATATTTTACACTGCATTATATAGAGGCTGTGAGGATGGCATTACCCAGCATGGACACATTTCCAGCACTAAAGGCTTTTCATTGCCTGACTCACAGAAGTGCCAATTCCTGAACTGCAATATCACTGCACATGCTACTGTACAAGTCTGCTCTGCATCACAAGTTTTCTGAGATTTTTACAATGGCAGCCCTAAGAAGTGGTATTCTCAGATGCAATGTATACTATTACAGTTTACCTTTAAACTATTGATGTTTCCTGCTGGCTGCCATTTTAGGCTTGAGCAGAAGTACCACTGGCTGTTGGACCTATGCTACATGTTCAGCTCTCAAACACAACTGAATGTCCCAAAATTGTTGCTGCTCTCTCACAAGTGATCATGGCATCTGAAATAAATCACAGTACCTGCTACATTCTACAAGATCATTTATTTTAGGGGCTTGGGTGTGCTCTCTTTTGAATAATTTTTGTATAAATCATTAGCAAACCTGCGACCATTCCTCAAATAAGTCATATTGGTACTTGTATTTTATGTTTTTATTTTCTAAATTTGTAATGTGTAATATTTTGAGTTTAATCCTTTCAGGATGAAAGTAGAGGAGAATGATCACAGAGGGGAGGAAAAGTATACATTGATGGAAATGTAAGAAAATAATGACAAAAGAGAACAGGCATTGATAAAATTACTTTGAAGAGGAGAACAGCCTATGCACGGACACAGACATGAGCTGTGCATGAAGGGAAGAGGTGAGTGCTGTGGAGGAAGGGGGAGGCTGGGTGCAAAAGTGAGAGCTGTGGATAAGAGGGGTGAGGCTGTATGCAGAGGGGAGTTTGTTGGGGGGATTGGTGGGGGGTTGCAAAATGGGAGGGATGTAAAGGTGAGAGCCGTGGATAAGAGAGGTGAGGAGGTAAGAGCTGTGGATAAGGGGAAGCTGAATGCAGAGGTGAGATTTGTGGATAAGGAAGGAGGGGGTGCTAAGGTAAGAGCTGTGGCTAAGGGAGGGGGGATGTGAGGGCTGTGGATGAAGGGGGTTTGCAGAGGTGAGATCTGTGGAAAGAGGTGGGGGATGTGCAGAGGTGAGAGCTGTGAAAAGTGGGATTGGGGTAAAATCTGGGGGGGGGGGTGTTGGTTGCAGAGATGAGAGTTGTTGGGAGCAGTGGTGAGAGATGGGAAGGTGCAGAGGTAAGAGCTGTGGAAGGGGGAATTGGGATGAAATCTGTGGGGGGTGGGTTGGGTTGGTTGCAGAGATAAGGGTTGTTGGGAGCGGAGGTGGGAGATGGGAAGGTGCAGAGGTGAGAGCTGTGGAAGGGGGGATTGTGTGTAGAGGTGAAATCTGTGCATGGGGTGGGTTGGTTGCAGAGATGAGAGTTGTTGAGGGGGATTTGGGAGCAGGGGTGGGAGATGGGAAGGTGCAGAGGTGCGAGCTGTGGAAGTTGGGATTGGGGAGAAATCTGTGTGTGTGTGTGTGTGTGGGGGGGGGGGGGTTGGGTTGGTTGCAGAGATAAAAGTTGTTGGGAGCAAAGATGGGAGATAGGAAGGTGCAGAGGTAAGAGCTGTGGAAGGGGGGATTGGGATGAAATCTGTGGGGGGTGGGTTGGGTTGGTTGCAGAGATAAGGGTTGTTGGGAGCGGAGGTGGGAGATGGGAAGGTGCAGAGGTGAGAGCTGTGGAAGGGGGGATTGTGTGTAGAGGTGAAATCTGTGCATGGGGTGGGTTGGTTGCAGAGATGAGAGTTGTTGAGGGGGATTTGGGAGCAGGGGTGGGAGATGGGAAGGTGCAGAGGTGCGAGCTGTGGAAGTTGGGATTGGGGAGAAATTTGTGTGTGTGTGTGTGTGTGTGTGTGGGGGGGGGGGGGTTGGGTTGGTTGCAGAGATAAAAGTTGTTGGGAGCAAAGATGGGAGATAGGAAGGTGCAGAGGTGAGAGCTTTGGAAGGGGGGAATGGGGTGAAATCTGTGGGGGTGGGTTGGGTTGGTTGCAGAGTTGAGAGTTGTTGGGGGAGAGTTGGGAGCAGGGGGGGTGGGAAGGTGCAGAAGTGAGATCTGTGTTTAGAGATGGGGGGATGTGCATGTGTGAGAGCTGTGGAAGGGGGGATTGGGGTGAAATCTGTGGGGGTGGGTTGGGTTGGTTGCAGAGTTGAGAGCTGTTGGGGGAAGAATTGGGAGCTGTGGGGGGGGGGGGGGAGGGGGGGGGGGAGATGGGAAGGTGCAGAGGTGAGAAGGCAAGTAAAATACAATAGATCCAAAAGCATTATAGATTCCCTTTAAAAACGCAATGTTATTTCTGCAAGGTCATAGCACAGCTGCGTCAATAACTGGCCAAGAAAGAGCAGAACACAGAAGTTATACGTATCACTGCTGCTTGAATCCTGGTCTAATATACCACCTGGACCCATTCTACAGAATACGGTGTTTGCTCCATGAGTGTGGGTTTACTCCGCACATTTCATTTCTTTTGACAAACTTAAAGAAACCAGTTGACATGCATACTTGTGCTAAGAAGTAGCTTGACAAACAGAAATGAGGTATTCCAACACTTAATATTAGCTATATTTTATTTCAAAAGTCTAACCGCTCATCTTTGTTACAACACGCCCAATCTGGAACAATGTGAGATGCTACAATGCAGAGAACATATGGGTGCCATTGGCTGGCAAGTCCCATTGTATGCGATCACAGTCTCCTGGCTATACAAATTGACTTTCTTGGCTTTATGGTCATTGCATATAATATTAACAAAACAAGCTCCATTCTAAATGCTTGGTTGGTCCTGTTGCCACGTGCTGCTGGCAGTGAAGAGGTTAATGTGCGAGTAAACTCTTGAGCGAGAGTTCAGAACAGCCTGGAGAGGTGTGCATGTCTCATGCAGGATACATCTGATGTTCTGAAAATTAAGCTTTCAACTCGTTCACACCCTCTGTGGAATGATGTGCTAGCTGGGTGGAACAGTACAAATTAATTTTTCCAAAAGTCTATGGTCAGCATTCTAAAATCAGGCACCTCCTAAAGTTCACAACCATTGTACATGTATAGCAAAATGATTAGTACAGTTAAAATGGCAGAAGTTCCACTTTGTAGAAAGGTGATAAAAACTTTTCTGTGACCAGCAGAAAAAAAATCTTTTTTCATGGCTTTGTTTTGAAAAGCTGTGTGCATCAAGGAGAAGAAGAATATATTAAAACAGTTTTGGTGGCCCAAAGTCAGTAACTGCACTTTCCACTGCACTTTCCACTGGACTTTATGTGGCAGTACTGGATTATATATGGCACATTCTAATATTCGTGGGGGGGGGGCTAAGGGTATACACAGTAGCAAACCCGAGCCATTGGCATGAAGACTGGGATGCTGCTAGACTTATGGCGGCACATGCCACCAACAGTAAACACAGTGCACAGAAAAGTCCCATTAGAAGGCCAGGTCTCATAATAGGAAGATTTGTGTATTACTAGCTAGGACCTGGTTGATAAAGTGAATATGTGCTTCCTTTGTAGTGATCGCTCTTTCACAATCTTTCCTTTAGGTCTCAAAGTATTTGTAGATCTGAGACACATAGTGCATCACACTCTGCCAATCTGGACGGTCAGTGAACATCAACTCATTCAGGTCCTGTAAGTATACAAAAAATGAGCAGGTTAAAGATGCATGACTAAGTACCTACCTTTTCTAGTATGTACAAACCTATTTATTTAAATATGTCAAAGTGCTATACATTAAAATATCTCCAGCCTTTTGATGCAAACTAACTGACAAGAATAAATACAAACCTGCATTCATAGAACCCTAAACACGGCTGCTCATTCCTGTGTATCACTGTGGGTTTAGTGGATTTAGGTTTATAATTTAATGTCTACTAGTGGACAGGTATAATTTTCTAATCTGATTTACTATGTAACTAAATCTCTCAGTCAGGATTTTTTTGCCATCTGCGACCCTGCTGGGGAGACTCACCCCCCCCCCTTTTGACCCCCCCCCCTTTGATCACTGGGAATGAAAGTGATCAAAATCCAACATTTTGAGTTGTTACCACAACAGGAATAGTGGGAAATGTTCCACTGGTGACACATTTTTTGGGAACTACTGGTGACTAAAGTTTTTTTTCCAACTTCCTGTTGGATCTACCTGACAGGAAGTGAAAAGAAATCGTCCCAATGGGAGAGAGATGGCAGAAAAAAAAACACAGAGAAGGGATTTAATCATTCCCTACTCATATTTGGCTCTATATACTTTAAAAAGTACTGCTATAAAAGACCCTGAGTTCTGATATGCCCATATAGAAAGATCCTCCTGATATTTTTTAGCGTTTTATCATTCAGCTGATTGGCTGTGCCCTGTCAGTCCCTTGCTGATTTGTACAAAGTTGACTTATTGTCAAAAGTAAACATGTAGTGAGTTACAGATCACATTCCCAGGAAGGACTGTTTTTGGACTACATAAAAATCAAAGGGTCAGAGTTCAACTAGGAAACCTGTACTGTTGGAAATATAGATAGTATTCTCTCTCTCAGAACAAGGGAATTTAGGTACAATGGCAGAACCAGTTCTAAATTCAGAAATCAATTTTACAAATCATGGCTTACTTTTCTTAGAAGACAGAGCACATAAAGTGACAAAGTGCAAAGTTATGAAGACAAAATGGCAACATCCAATAAAAACAAGTTGAATTCCAACTTTCTGTACTTATTGAGGAAACAAATTTGCATTGTGGTGTAGAGTTACTACAAACTCTTTGTTTTATGTACTATTATATAAACCCTAAAACATGTCATTTTTTGTATAAGTAGGAAAACTGCTATACCTACCAGACTGGCCTTTATTCCTATACTTTCAGCAGCTTGAAATGCCAATTTTAGATTCCTTTTCTGCAAGACAAAGGATAACGTATTACAGAAAGACTATATTAAATCTCTATATTTGTTTTTTATTAAAGAAAATAATTGATTATAAAGAGTGAGTTTGAAAACGCAATTATAAAATGATGGTATATACAAAAACTGTAGTACTATTTATTTTTAGGGAAAAAATCACCATTTTTAAAAAGGTAGAACTTCTGAAGAAGTTCCGGGGGCGGAACAAAACTTATGTGGATCCATTTGGAGCAGCACCCCTCACACCCCTGATGTACTTTACCCTGCATTGCCCGTTTACATAATACCACTTACCTGACGGATTTACCAGAGGCTTTTGGTGTGCTGTGCTACGGGATCATCCCACTTTACTACAGCCCGCTGCTCTGCACCTGTCCTGTGCTCTATAGGATGTCAACAGCTGGGATTATCTACAGGAGATACTAAACATCCATACTAGTCTTACAGGACACCTGTAAGGACTTCCACTGTACTTGCCTGTTGAACGAATTGGCTGTGAAGTTCTCTAGCCATTTCCACTAAAGACTATGGACCATAGGAACAACATATAATGGCTGTTGAAAAACCTTGGAACAGTGAGTAATATATACACAGACAGACCAACCATATCAGCAGTATTCAGGTACCTAGAGGTTCTGGGACACAGTGGTTTTGTACTGGCTGGATCGGATGTCTATTATGTTGCCAGATATGTTTGAGCTCATGTCCTTTGAAGCTATGTCCTAGTAGTGACTATTTCTGTGCCATTCACCTTTGAAATCAAGCGGAGCAAGCAGTGAATATCACGTTTATTCCTTATGAGATGTTCAATAATGATATATACCGTAGCAGATTGCTGGATATTATCTTAGCACCTGCTGCTTCTGTGTGTTTAGAACCTACAGACACTTACCATTACCTGAGATTCGGGACTGGATGAGGACTTACTGCTCAATTTCATTAATCAGACTTTACATCCATCCCCCAGGTGCAGCCGTCTGTCAGATTGCACTGCATTTGCCCATAGTGGCTTTAAGGTGCAGTGCTCTCCTCTCAGCTGCTTGGGTGGATGTATGAATCCCCATTGTTTAAGTAACTATCTTTGCAGGTATAGTCACCAGGGGTTTGTTTAATCTCTGTGAGGTGTTAGCGGGATAGCTACACATTCTTAGCTCCTTGGGGAGATCCCGGTGAGGCAGTTAATAGGTGAAGGGGGTGAGGGAATTGGTGGGGTTTGTAGTGTTTTCTGGGAGGGAGGTGGGGGGGGGGGGATAGGACTGGGAAGTGTTCACTACATGGTCTGTGCTGTTTTTATATGTACTATTTTTTCAAATGAATAATAATGTGAAGAGGTAGCCTTTTGGGTGTACACAATTGTGTTTTTTCATTTCTTTGGTTGTTTGCTGTGTTACACACCCTGCCCGCATGTTGGGCGGCACCATCCACCTATCCTTCAGGTTCCCAGCTTTCTTTTTCTTTCATATGACATCACACCTACAGTTTGCCAGAAGGCACTTGTGAAATTCTGAGGTCAGCTGGATAAGGGTTCTTTAGTCTGATGAGATTACAATGAGATTTTAGGCCATTGGCTTAAACTAATGTTTGGTGTAAGCTACATCATCATAAATATACCATCCCACCGTAAGTGTAATGGTGGCAATATCATGCCGTGGGGGTGTTTCTCGCCAATTGACCCTTAAAGGTCTGGGAGAGTAGAATAAATACAGCAAAATATAGGGAAATCTTTGAAAAATGTAGTTTTTTTACTGCAAGAAACCTAGACCTTGTGAGAAAACCCTCCTCCCAGCAAGACAACAACCCAAAAGCATAAAGCCAAACCTATACAAGCATTACTTAAAAACAACAATGTTAATGTTCTGGAATGGACAAGTCAGAGCCTAGATCTTAATTTAAAAAAAATGTTACTGGATATGAAAAAAGGCCATTTACTCAAGACTCCGATGCTACCTGGCAAAGCTGTTATGCAAAAAGGTATGAAGAAAATTGTCCGTATGTTCAAAGACGATTGAGACCTATCCACAGATTCAGAGCTGCATTTATTGCCAGAGGCGCCTCTATTGCCTCTAATACTGACCTATAGGTAGGTATATTAATGCAATCATTTTGCATTAAATTTTATGTCTTAGTTCCTGAAAAATGAAAAAAACAAAAACAAAATGGAAACAAATGCCTGGTGTACAATTTTTTTTTACTTTTACACCTATTTCTGAAATATTTCAATAAACCGACTTATTCCAGTGTTTATTAGTAAAAGGACAATGTCAGGGAGCTGCCTTTCATTTTAGCACACTCAGAGATCCATCTTATTCTAGTTCACAGGTACATTTGGTATGCCTAATGGTACAACATGAGCGCAATAAGACAGATGAGTCACTAGAAAAGGAAATAAAAAATGATTGTGTTGCCTTAGATCATTTCTCTGTTTCTGATGTTACTTTGACAGTCCAGAGACAACACTTTCACAGCTCTGAAATGTGGGAATCGGTCAATCTGTGAAAAGAAAAATAATTCTTTCCAGGAACCAATCATTATTTGAAGGGGAGATTGGTCTCCCAGTCATACTACTGTGTTTATTAAGGGTTGAAGTCGTGTATAAAAAAAGACCTGCTGTAATTGCAGAGAAGGGCTCAAGCTATTGTGACCCCAAGTTCAGATGAGTATTATGGACTGCCATATTTTTATTTTTCAGCTGATTAAGTGAGATACTGTTTATAAAGCATCCTGGCGCCTGTGCGCTCGAGGTTACACATACAAGACTGTGGTATTAATCACTAGCAAAAAATGACAGAATATGGTTTATCATTGCAATGTTGGTGTTAAATTGCATTGCTGCCCTGTTTATTAAACGCTTTAAAGGTTTAGCATTGCTGCCCTGTTTCACTAACTAGAAATCCCAGCTCTGAAGTAGATTTTATATATTGTATATCAGCCAATACATAGATGGTATAGATGGTATATGTGGGTAGGCAGGGCCTACAGCGTTGTACTGCATGGGTTAATTATTGGTTACTGTGGGGTTAACTGTGGGGGAACTGGGGAGGAAGTTGTTCCCAAAGTCTCTTTCCATGGGAGAAAGGACGATGGCTACACATGTGATGATGTAGTCTCTACTAAACAAAGGATAATTACCTGAACTATTGGGACCAAAGCATGGAGAAAGGATAGGCTACTAGCCATTCACATGGGAAGTGTCAAAGCTGCATGTGTGTGCCACTGCCAAAGCTGAAACCATAGCTCTTGGTACGTTAAAGTATTGTTTAAGCATTACTAAGAAAGAGACTTTACTAACAGTTGTTGAATATGTCTCAAATGCTGTATTATTGAACTGTATGGAACCTGTCACCTATGTTTTAAAAACTAACTTCAGTAAAGAAGTTCCATTATTCAACAAAGTCTGATTTGGTCACTACATGAAGGAATCAAGTGCGTGTTTTTACAGTGAATGCTAATGGGGAATGAAGTGTAAAACCATAGTGACAATAAAGAAGCAATAGAATAGAAAATCTGCATAAAGAAAGAAGAGCAGCCAGTTCATGGTAGAGAGCGGTAGTGGCCAGGGATGGGGGTTTTGCCAGAGGGGTGGATTTATTTCCGGCAGACCTGTATTTCTAGGCGGTTGGATCTCTATCTTAGGGCCTGCTGAGGAATGAAGTTTTCCAGGGATACGTCCTGGACCACGTACGTATGTACAAGACCTCACATCGTGTTTGATAGCTTCCCTCTATGCCCTTAGATTGAAACAAGTGCAGCGTACTGTATGTGTAATACATTGTCTTCATTGTCATCCTCAAAATGTCTCTGGGGTTAATGTTGGGATAATAGTCCCTGATGGGAAGACAGCATGTTTCTTCTGGTGTGTGGCTTAGCGTGGTGGCCTGATCTGTGACCACAAGAGGATGAACACACACATTAAGCAAATATAAAACTATGTTAGTCGGCATTTAACAATTGTTAAAGAACTCTACAGCAAAGCATCTGAAACGCACTCAAACATTTTTGCACACACAGTCAAAAAAATGTCCAAAAGGTGCTTAGCTCAAGTGTGAATGGAGCCTGAAATACAGAGATCTTATCTGCATATCTTGCAACAATACATATTAATACTTTTTGATTAGAGATGGGCTTTAAGTCCCCGTTCACATTGGCGCGATTTGACATGTCAAATCGCAGCCTATTGCAGGCAACGGCACTCTCCCAATTGGTGCAATGTCGACTTTGCGGCACTGTGTTGATTTCCAAAAGTAATACCTCACTACTTTTGGTGACTTCAATATACATCTGTGCATGAACCTGCACAGATATCTTTCAAATCGCCCCGAACTCGCACTGAAATACAGGTTTGAAATTGTGTGTTCAGCTGAGCTCGCACAATTTCAAACCTGTGTTTAGTGTAAACGTACCCTAAAGTTGGTTCAGACAGGTAATTTTTCGATACATAACAGAAACTTTGTTGTTTTAGAATAGCATAGTAGTGACACAATGCGCACAACAAAAGAAAATATGTTTATGGAGCATTAAGCATTGCATTTATTCCATGTTAAGATCTACAGTATGTGATTCAAACATAAGGCTGGGTACACAAGGTCATATGGATCAACAGGAATGTCATATAATGAGACATCTCCCTGTCCTCTAACTGGGCCAATGGATAAATGTGGCACCTTTGTGCTGACCGTCCCTTTCCCCAATCTTCATAGCAAAGAGGGAGATTGGCACCTAGTTTCATATAAAAAATTCAGATCTAAGAAGTTAAAAGATTTGTCTGTGTGCAGTAATAAGAAACCTACATTAGGTTCCACTAGGAGCCCCCTATAAGGTCTGACCTTCACTTTGTGGATCCAAGATATGGTGGCATTGTGTGGAAAGAACTCAATATGCACTAATGAGGTAAGAATCTATAGTGCATTGGACAAATGGAAACCGATAGCCGTTTCTTATTTGGATAGAATTGTTTGTTTAAATAAACAGAATGAAGTGTTACAGATCAGAGTCCTTAATTTTTTTTATGCGTGACTGGCTTTCATGCAATGACATATATTTGCACACAATATGTGTTTATGAGAATTGGCACATTCCCCTGCTAGTTAAATACACATTATGGTAAAGCATTAAATGGTAGAAGGAAGCCCAGGGGGTCTGTGGCATGCTGCTACTTGCAGAAGGTGGACACCCACTTCCTGGCGTGCGCGGTGCGTCCAATCCCCTGCAGTGCTGGTGTGACCTGCCAAGGGTGTGTTAACTACTAAATTTAAACTGGTTGTTGGATTTTAATGACTTCATTAACACATATTAGGGCTTTTTAACAATAGAAAGAACTTATGATCCTCTGGATATTATACTATATTTATAAACCGTATTATTTGCAAAGGGATTTAGACAGGTGCAAAACTGGACAACACAGGAACCCTCAGTTCTCTTAAGAGAAATAAAAACATTCATTCTTTCTTCACCTTACCCGGTAAACATGGACATCTAGATCAAAAGTTATAATCAGAGAGTCAAGATAATCTGAACATTATTATTGGTAATGCCTGCTAGACCGATTGCTGATCATTGTGGCAAAACTGATCGACTTCTTGTTGTAAAACTCCTCCAGGACTGCCTAAAGGAAAGGGGTTTGGTACAAGTGACTAGGTTGGGTACTACAGCGAGGGAAAAAAGTATTTGATCTCCTGCTGATTTTGTGTTTGCCCATCGACAAAGAAATCATCAGGCTAAAAATAAATTTAATGGTAGGTTTATTTTAACAGTGAAAGATGGAATAACAAAAATATTCAGAAAAACGCATTTCAAAAAAAGTTATAAGTGGATTTGCATTTTGATGAGTGAAATAAGTATTTGATCTCCTATCAATCGGCAAGATTTCTGGCTCCCAGGTGTCTTCTATATAGGTAAGGAGCTGAGATTAGGAGCATGCTTTTAAAGGAAGTGCTCCTAATCTCAGCTTGTTACCTGTATAAAAGACACCTGTCCACAGAAGCAATCAAATTCCAATCTCGCCACCATGGCCAAGACCAAAGAGCTGTCCAAGGATGTCAGGGACAAGATCATAGACCTACACAAGGCTGGAATGGTCTACAATACCATCGCCAAGCAGCGTGGTGAGAGGGTGGCAACAGTTGGTGCGATTATTTGCAGATGGAAGAAACACAAAATAACTGTCAATCTCGCTTGGTCTGGGGCTCCATGCAAGATCTGACCTTGTGGAGTTTCAATGATCATGTGAAAGGGGAGAAATCAGCCCAGAACTACACAGGAGAATCTGGTCAATGATCTCAAGGCAGCTGGGACCATAGTCACCAAGAAAACAATTGGTAACACACTACGTCATGAAGGACTGAAATCCTGCAGCGCCCGCAAGCTCGCAGTGCTTAAGAAAGCACATGTACAGACCCTGTCTGAAGTTTGCTAATGAACATCTGAATGATTCAGAGGAGAACTGGGTGAAAGTGTTGTGGTCAGATGAGACCAAAATTGAGCTCTTTAGAATCAACTCAATTCTCCGTGTTTGGAGAAGGAGGAATGCTGCTTATGACCCCAAGAACACCATCCCCACTGTCAAACATGGAGGTGTAAACATTATGCTTTGGGAGTGATTTTCAGCTAAGGGGACAGGACAACTTCACCGCATCAAAGGGACAATGGACAGGGCCATGTACGGTCAAATCTTGGGTGAGAACCTCCTTCCCTCAGCCAGAGCATTGACCCAAAACACACGGCCAAGGGAGCAAAGGAGTGCCTCAAGGTGAAGCACATTAAGGTCTAATACTCACACTCTTAGACCTCTCTGCTGCCTACGACACAGTTGACCAACTGCTCCTCCTCAGCAAACTGCACTCCCTTGGCCTCTGTGATTCTGCTTTATTCTGGTTCTCCTCCTACCTATCTCAGCGCACTTTCAGTGTCACTTACAACTCCATCTCCTCCGCTCCTCTTCCTCTCTCTGTTGGGGTACCCCAAGGCTCTGTCCTTGGGCCCCTCCTATTCTCGCTCTATACCTCTTCCCTGGGCCAGTTGATAACCTCCCATGGCTTCCAATACCACCTCTACGCCGATGACACCCAGATCTATCTCTCCACTCCTCAACTCACTCCCTCGATCTCCCCACAGATCTCAAACTTACTGAATTACATATCAGTATGGATGTCACACCACTTTCTTAAACTCAATCTTTCTAAAACTGAGCTTGTTAGATTTCCTACTTCCCAGGCATCCCTCCCCTCCCCCCCACGACTTTACCATTAAAATCAACAGCACAACCATTGGTCCCTCCACACATGCCAGGGTGCTGGGTGTAACCCTTGACTTTGACCTCTCCTTCAGCCCCCACATCCAATCACTGGCTAAATCCTGCCGCCTTAACCTCCGCAACATCTCCAGAATTTGACCCCCCCTGACTAACGACACCAACAAAGCAACTTATTCACTCCTATTATTATTTCCCGCCTTGACTACTGCAACTCTCTCTTTAATGAACTACCCTTACGCAGGCTATCCCCCCTTCAGTCTATTATGAATGCTGCTGCTAGACTAATACACCTCACTAATCGATTGTGACTGCTGCCCCTTTCTGCCAATCCCTTCACTGGCTTCCCCTACCCCACTGTATAAAATTCAAAATGCTAACCACAACATGCAAGCATACATCACTCACCTCATCTGCAGATATCGCCCAAATCGTCCCCTCCGCTCCTGCTCTCTAGCTCCCTTGTTACCTCCTCCCATGCTCGCCTTCAGGACTTCTGCAGAGCCTCTCCCATCCTCTGGAACTTCCTGCCCCGGTATATCCGATCAAGCCCTAACCTGTCCACCTTTAGGAGATCCCTGAAAACTTACTAATTCAGGGAAGCCTATCCCACACCCGCCTAACAACTGTCCTCAAAACATCCCCATCAAATCATTCCCCGCATCTATTTCCATGTTTACGACAACCCCCTCCCTTTAGAATGTAAGCTCTACGAGCAGGGCCCTCCTGTCCCTTCTATATTGAACTGTACTGTAATTGTGCTTTCCCCCTCTCTACATGTAAAGCGCTGCGTAAACTGTTGGCGCTATATAAATCGTGTATAATAATAATAATAATAATAATAATAATAATAAAGGTCCTGGAGTGGCCTAGCCAGCCTCCAGACCTTAATCCCATAGACAATATGTGGAAGGAGCTGAAGTTTTGAGTTACCAAACGTCAGCCTGGAAACCGTAAAGTGATTGTAAAGGCTTGCTTTAAAAAAAAACAACAAACATATTATACCTACCTCCTCTGTGCAGTTGATTCTGCACAGAGAAGCCCAGATCCTCCTCTTCACGGGTCCCTCTTTGCTGCTCCTAGTCCCTCAGCCAGCAGCTTGTTACAGGTTGTCACCTAAGCCGAGTCAGAGCTCTGTGTTACCATTCAGACACAGAGCCCTGACCTGGCCCCGCCCCTATCTCCCCTGATTGGCTGACTGACTTTGAATGACAGCCACGGGAGCCAATAGCGCCGCTGCTCTGTCTCAGCCAGGAGGAGTGTATTGGATGGCTGAGAGGATCGTGGACATTGCTGGAGGGAGGAGGTGGTCAGGTAGGTAATTGGGGGCTGCTGGGGAGGCTGCCACACACAGGTTTTTTTATCTTCATGCATAGAATGCATGAAAATAAAAAACCTTCTGCCTTTACAACTCCTTTAATGACTTGGAGAGGCTCTGCAAAGAGGAGTGGGACAAAATCCCTCCTGAGATGTGTGCAAACCTGGTGATCAACTGGATTTTTTTGCTGTTATTCTGTCTCTCTCTGTTAAAATAAACCTACCATTAAAATTATAGACTGATCATTTCTTTGTCAGTGGGCAAACGTACAAAATCAGCAGGGGATCAAATACTTTTTTCCCTCACTGTAGCAAAGTCTTGCATATTGTATATTAAAGACAGAAATCTACCCAAGACTGACACCAGCGTTGTGTGGTTTCCATCAATTCCTGCTGAATTGGTGACAATTTGAGCTGTGGGTGGCCCTGTTGGCACCACCTGGCTTGACAAACATTTACTGAAAAATCAAAGGAAAGGGGTGGAAAATTGTCAGAGGAACAGTAACTATTTCCAATCAGATGCAGTCACTGTTTAGGTATTCAGACACCCACAGGTGCTATGTCTAAATAAATTAGCCTTATGCTAAGGCGCTTCAAGGTGGGGTATGAGGGTCTTGCACCTTTTACTGCCCCCCCTTCCCCTTACTTGTTCATTTTACTTGCTTTAATGACCATATTTTTTTGGTACCTTTCCCCATGGGACTTAGAACCATGTGGGGGCTTATTGACCTCCGCTCACGTTATTATGCTTCTTAGACTAGCCCTAGACTGTTTATGTATAGAATGTGGGGCCGTTCACTTCTTTGGATTATTGGGCCCGTCTCATTACCTGCCTGCGACCCCCAACACAGCTTCTTAGAATGGTACTATGCACTTTGTCATTTTGATGTGTGCTTGTTTATTGTGTCACTTGTAATGGTCATATTCCTTAATAAAGCCTTTATGGAAAAAAAAAAAAAAAAAAAAAAGCAGACGGGAGATTCCTCCATCTACATATGCATTGATAAAAAAAAAAATAAGAAGAAGAGATCCCTGTGACATTCATCACTACTGAACCAGTAGGTGCCTCCTGGCCCTTAAGGTGGCCATAGATTGGTGTTTTTTTTTTCCGATCAGCCAGCAGGCCGATAAAAAAAAAACAAATGAATTCTGCTACCCACACATGCAAGGTAAATGGAGGAATCCTCCCCGCTGTTCTATTGTATTCTGACAGTGGGGACTACTCTGCTATTAGAACACACCGATTAGCATTGCAGTCGATTGACTGGATGAAAATTTTCCAACACTCCCTTTTGAGAAAAGCCGATTGTTGGATCAACTTCTCTCAAGCAGGAGGGCCATAGGTGGATAGAAATTGCAGATTTTCGATTTATCTATGGCCAGCTTTACTGATATTACTTCTTCTATTGCTGTTACTTCTGTTGACATTACCAATATATGCAAACCCATGCCTCAGGCATTAGAAGGTTAGGATTCTTTACTGAAGTCTGGCACACAAACCTCTGCTAGTCAGTAAGATCATTCAGCTAGTGCCAGGTTTAGCATTATTGCTTCTTAGGTCACCTGCTTATTGTGCAGACATTCATTGTCCAGTGAGGAGGGGGAGCAGACAAGTAATATAGAAAGCTATATGCTTTAAAAGTAAGGCCTCTTTCACACGGGCATTTACGGTCAGAAGACGGTCCTTCTTCATCCAATCCCCCATAGAGGAGAGCGGTGCTCTGACAGGGACAGACAGACCTGTCATCTGCCTGCTCAGCGGGGATCAACGGAGCGAACCCCCCACTGAACAAAGCAAATCCCGTACACGGACACGTCCGCATGAAAGGGCCCTAAGACGTATTGGTTAATTAGGAACTTTGTGTGCCACCTGTCTGACACTGCAATACAGAAAATGCGAATGTGAAAATCAATCAATTGGCTGTACAGACTTACAAATCAGTTGGCAAGTAAAATAGTAAACATATGTATTTGAACTAATGCATTTAGCCTTTTGGCTTGAGCTTAATGTTAATTTAGAATAGAACCAGTAAAACATAATATGGTTTATTAGATCAGTTTATTACCAAATGTATCTTTTTTTGGCTTTTATAGAGCTATTTCTTCAAGAGAGAATGGAAGAGTGCCATAAAGTGACACTAAACTATATCATTATTCTCTAAAAATAATTCACATCCACTATAAACACATGTGAAGATTTGGAAAAGGCTGCTAGCAATAGAAGGTACTTTTTTAGTTAAGAATACAAACATAAATAGATTTGGCTTTCAAACCAGAGTTTAGTGTCACTTTAATGACTAAGACTGGACATGTGATAGTACATCTCCATTACACACACACAAATGTAATATCTACTTGATGGCATAAGAGGATTAGTATATAAAGAGCTTTTAAAAACAGTCAAATGCTCCACGAAAGCATAAAAAGATATATAGTGTGATAAATATGAAAATCCCATAACATGGAATATGGGTACAAGCATCAGATATTCCCTTTGTTTCTGTGCTGTAGTGTGTCTATAAATGTATAGAGGAGCAGACACACTCTAACCACCAATCAGTAAATTATTGCAGTGTGAACATGCTTTCTATTCTTTGAGAAAGCGCTGTACCTAGCGCAAAAGATATCAGAATAGAACCCGTCTATGCTGGGCTGGCTATTTTAATAAAGGTAGAATATTATTTTGCATCTTGGTGTATTGCATTCCTGTTGCTGGTACAACTGATTGCTTAGGTAAAAATTAGTCAAGTCATTTTATTTTTGTGAACGGTCTGGTTTCTTGTTTTTTTATATACTCTATACTTATAATTAAAAATGAAAAGCCAGCACCACAGATTTGATCATAGAGTGCTGAGCCTGATCTTGCCAGAAGTGGCATGTGAAATATTAGATATGCTGTGTAGTTATTGAAGGACAGGTTGACTGGCAAAGAAAACTATCTTTGTGTCAGTAATGGAGCTGTGCTATTGTTGGGTTGGACTGAAAACTTAGTGAGGATGCTTAGTTGATGTTGATCAGTAAGAGCCCTTTCACACTGGGGCGGTTTGCAGGCGCTATTGCTCTAATAATAGTGCCTGCAAACCGACCCGAAAGTGCCGCTGCTTGCATTCCAGTGTGAAAGCCCCAAGGGCTTTCACACTGGAGCGATGCGCTGGCAGGACGGTAAAAAAAGTCCTGCCAGCAGCATCTTCGGATCGGTGAAGGAGCGGTGTGTATACCGCTCCTTTAACGCTCCTGCCCATTGAAATCAATAGGACGGCGCGGCTATACCGCCGACAAAGCGCCTCTGCAGAGGCGCTTTGCGGTGGTATTTAACCCTTTCTCGGCCGCTAGCAGGGGGTAAAACTGCCCCGCAAGCGGCCGCATACCGACGGTAAAACGCCGCTAATAATAGCGGCGTTTTACCGCCGACGCTGCCCCAGTGTGAAAGGGCTCTTAATGTTCTAAAATCTGTTATTACACCTGAAACCAAAAATATGACAGATTCAAGAAATGTAGGGGTGAAAATTCAACTGGTTCCAAAAGGGGGCATGACCAAACATGTTTAAGAACCACTGGATTAATGAAAACTGCTTAGACTTCCTGAATTTAGCATAGTTACTGTGTTTGCAGGATAGCATATGCAGCAAAATGATTGGTTTCACTGGAATTGCTCTTAGGAAAAAAAAAGTGTATAGTGCATATGACAAAAATTATCTAAATACACAAAACTGCTTACAGGTTCAAATATGGAAGGGCTGTTTTATTAAAAACACAACTCAACGAGGGGCATGTCCAGATGTGAGCGGTGGTGGTGGACGTGTTAGTGAAGAGCTCCGGGAATCCTGCGCTCCATTCTTAACCAACCGTGCACCAATCTACACAAAAAAGACCCGATTACCTGCCTGCCTGTTCCTCTCCATACCATACCAAGTCCTGCGCCTGTATTGTGGAGGATTCACCCATGATCATCCAGGGAGCCATCAACCCCGCACATCTGCAGCCACCGCCATTTTTCCCGCCTGTACACTGCTGGAGTGAGCCGTTCCTGGCCTGGCTGTGAGGGACTCCCCCTCTCGCCATCCTGCCTGCTCTTCCACCTGCCTGGCACGTTCCGGTAGTCTGCCGGGCAGCTGAAACTGCCCGTCGCGGCCTAGTGTGGCCTAGTGAAACCTGTCGATCACCACTCTTTCCTACACCACTGCCCCGTGGAGGTGTGCCGCGGCCGGCCAGGCCTGGGCTCGGGAGAGCGGACACTGCTGCTCTCACCTGCCTTACCATCCATCCACCTCCCTGCTGTAATCGGGTGAGCTGCCCAGGGGAGACTGCCTGTGTGGGCTGGTTGAGGTGTCCTAGGGCCCAGCATCTTTACCATCCTTCTGCCTCTATCCCAGTGCTCTGGGCCTTCTCTGCCTTTTACACCCAGCCAGCCATCCTCCCTGGACTGCCACTACCTGTAGGTTTACTGAATGGTGGAGGGCTGCTGGTGACTACAGCCTGCTATCGGAACTGTGACCTCCCGGGGCTCATTACCTGCTGCCAACCTGGACTACCCCTAGCAGCCTTCGGACCGCTGACCTGGGAGATCACCCTATGTAGGGATCCCCTCTGGAGACCTACCAGATGTCCTCCTCCTCAAAAAAGGGGAAAAAGAACTCCAAAGCCGCTAAGGTTAACTCACAGCTCCGGCTACCACGGCCCCCTTCCCCGCGGCCATATCCCACACTGGTTAGATGACTTCGGGCCTTGTTGGCAGAACTGGAGATCCTGGGGGGGTCCCGGCGGCGGAAGAGTCAGCCCCACTACCTCCTGATAGTACAGCCATGATCCTTGCTGCGATCGAGCAGAGTAGGACCTCACTGCTGGTGTGCCTCGACCATTTTGCTGAGGAGTGTAATCTTATAAGGAATGACCTCGACAAAATAAGGGGGAGAGTGGCTGAAACCGATTCTAGAATATCAGCCATTGAAGATCTTACAGCCACCCATGCCACTTTCATTGCCAAACTGCAGCACACGGTACAGTCCCTTGTCAAAGTCTGATGACACTGAAAACCGCCTCAGGCACAACAATATCAGAGTCCTGGGGCTGCATGAGAAAGAGGAAGGGGATCGCCTAGCTGAATTTGCGGAGGAGTTCTTTAAAAATCTTCTAGGCCTTACGGATGTCCCACCCACCTACGTGGTTAAAAAGGCCCATCGGGTGTCCATGGGCCGTGCTATCCCAGGGAATGTTCCCAGGACTTTTCTGGTCCGCTTCCTTAATTACCGGGAGAGGGACAGGGACAGGATTCTCTCTTAAGCCCACAAACATCCCACACTCACATATAGCAGCGCCTCCTTTTTCTCTTCCCTGACTTTTCGGCTGACTTGCAGCGGAAGAGAAAAACCTTCAACGATGTTCATAGGTGGCTCCGAGATAAGAACATAAAATATAGCATGCTCTACCCTAGCCGCCTGCGTGTTCAGCATGACGGAGCAATCCGGTTCTTTGACAACCCAGCGGATGCTGATGAATGGCTGATCAACTTGCATTGAAGGACTCCCCCCACAAAGTTATCTGGTGCACAGATTTCCCACATCCTTGCCAGCTTTACCCTACCAAACTTCCTGTAAACACAGGGGCCACCTCAAAGATACATCAACATGAGATTCACACTTGATCCCCACGGTTTGTTTATTCTCTAAGAAGTGAAAGACGTGGTGCTCTCCATCTACCTGTAGGAATTACCGCCAGTCCCTCTTACCGTGATGGGATGCATGTTCCCCCAATCTCACCTACTGTCACAGGTTGCACACCAGCTGGAACTCTGAGCCTCAGGTAGGTGTTTTCTACTATCACGTTTTGGGATTGAAACTGCTTTGACAACAGTTGGGGTTATGTCAGGCAGTAGGGAGTTACATATACCTTTAATCGGTTACAGAGTTTACCCAGACTTATACTGTTTTTTTCTTGTTGGACTATGTTTTTTTCCTTCCCTTTCTTCCACTCAGAATACCCGGATGTCTACATCACCTGGACTGCCTTTCCCCCTGGCTTCTGAGCGGGACATTGCTGGGTATGGGCCTTCTATGCTCCTAATATTCCCAAAATGTTTCTATTTTAAATGGGTACAGACCTGAAGTTGATCTCTTGGAATATCAGAGGTCTGAATGACAAAGTGAAAAGATCTCCGTTGTTTAAGTTTCTGCAGTCTCATAAACCTCACGTTCTGTTTCTGCAAGAAACTCACCTCACGTGCAGTAAGATCCTGACTCTTAAGAGGGCATGGGTTAAACAGGGGTTTCATGCCACATAGTCCTCCTATGCGAGGGGGGTGACCATTCTACTGAGCAAGTCACTACTTTGCTCGGTGGAACAGGTTTACCTCAATCCAGGGGGACGCTATGTTATTTTGATTCTTGAAATGTATGCTCAACGGTGAGCGATGGTTAATGTGTATATCCCTCCTCCGTTTGACCCCACCATCCTATATACTATTTTCACCAAACTCGCCCCCTCCAGGTCCACAAAATCATAGTCGTGGGGGACTTTAACGCCATCCTAGACCATACCAATGACACTAACCCTTTTAGATCTGCCCATCCTGAACTGGTGCTGTGGGTGGACACTCTTGGTCTTCAAGAGCTTTGGCGGTGGAGGCATCCAGAGGACAGGGCCTTTTTCGCATATTTTGGCTACGCATAAATCGGGATCACGCTTAGATTTGTTTGGTCTGCTTCAACACTGTCACATGTTGTGGCGGCCTCCTACCTCCCTTCATGCCTTTCCGATCACTCCCCGTTAGAGGTATGCTTGACCCATGGCGCCTCTCGTGAGCCAGGATGCTGGAGGTTGTCGTCACATTGGATAGCCAATCCTCAAATTCAGGAGGTGGTGGGACCCGAACTTACAGAATATTGGGCGCTTAATGAGGGTTCAGCTTCCCTTGATGTGGCTTGGGAGGCAGGCAAGGCTCATGCCTGAGGGGAATATGTCTACTTTTATTAGGGCAGTGAGATCCGGCTTTGCAGTGCAGACCACTCAATTGGAGCAGGATGAAAAAATGGCGTTGGAGCTCTTCACTGCGCATCCAACGCCTGAAAACTATTCCTCTCTAGCTCAGCCAAGAAGAGCTTTGAGGCTCCATTACACCTCGCTGGTGCAATCTGATACGTGGAAGTTTGTTGCAAAGCTTTTTGAGTGAGAGGATAACAACGGGAAACTTATGCCCAACCTGGTGGCAGAACCCTCACTCCAAACAGTAATTCCTAGGATCCAGACTTCCATGGGTGATCAAACTACAGACCCCAAGGGTATACTGAAGGAATTTCATCTCTTCTATAGCAAATTATACCATGACCCAACTCCTACCTTGGCTGAGGCCATACTTGAGGAATTGAGGGGAATCACCTCGCCTTCTCTTTCTGAAGAGGACAGGGACACACTAGATAAGCACTTAACGCGCCATGAGATAGAAAATGCAATCTACTCCTTACCCAACAACAAATCCCTAGGTCCTGATGGACTACTTGGGGAATGGTACAAAACCCATAAGACTATACTGGCCCCCAGGCTCACTCAACTCTTTGCAGAGTGCCTGGAAACTGGGAGGTTGCCAGACAGTATGGACCAGGCACACATTGTATTGCTACCCAAACTGGGGAAGGACCCCCACTGTTGTTAATCCTATAGGCCCATTTCATTACTGAATTACAACCTTAAGTAACTTACTAAGGTGCTAGCCAATAGGATTATGCAGGTATTGCCATCCCTTGTCAACATAGACCAGACCGGCTTTATGCCCGGCAAGTCTACGGACATAAATCTTAGACGAGACTTAACCCATCTCCAGCTCCCGGCCGAGGAGAATGCCTCTCGGGTCTTAGTAGCCCTCGACTTCGATAAGGCATTCAACAGTCAGATGGTCATATGTGATGCAGGTTCTCGAGGGTTTCGGCTTTGGCCCAACCTTCCAGAAATGGATCAGTCTACTCTACAAATCCCTCATGGCCTATATTAAATTGAATGGTAAACTATCACCCTCCTTCCTAATTAGGAGGGGGACGAGGCAGGGGTGTCCTCTCTCTCCTGCACCGTTTGCCCTGGTGATGGAGCCTCTGGTGGAGGCCCGGCGGAAGTCAGATGAGGTGTCTGGGTTCCGAGTTGGTTCAATAGTTGAGAAACTAGCACTATATGCAGACCCTGGCCCCTCACTTTCCGTGGCGCTCCAGATACTGGACTGCTTTGCTACTCTTTCTGGCCTCCACACCAACAGGAGCAAGTCACTCATTCTTCCCATAGATCCAGGGGCAAAGCAGCTGAGTAATCCTAACTTACCTTTGCAATGGGCAAGTGCCATTAGATACTTCGGGATCAATATCTCTCCAAATAGCCAGGATTTCAGTAAGCTTAATTTGTCCCCAGTGCTGCAATGGTGTAAAACTTAGTTAAAGGCCTGGCCAAATCTCTCACTAACACTTATAGGAAAAATGTATTTAATTAAAATGAAACTGCTTCCAGTTTTATTGTATATTTTAAGGCATTCTCCGGTCTGGATACCTAAAATCCTCTTCCAACAATTATATTCCCTAATAGCTTCCTTCCTGTGGCAATCTCATCCAGCCAGATTTAGCAGGAAAATGCTACGCAGGCCTTGGACACAGGGGGGACTTGCCTGCCCTGACTTTCACACGTACTATTTGGTAGCAATGCTCACCCGTGCAAACGATACCAGTGCATCAGTAAGTCCTGAAGGCAGCACATCTGGGATCTTATGAGGCCCTTCACAACGCCCTTTATAGGGGGATGGGGGGTTCTCAGATACGCTTAACACAGGCTATGAAAGTGGTTGTCAGGTCTTGGTACACGGTGGTAATAAAACCTAACTTGGCGAAAGCCATATGGTCCCCTAGTACACCGCTCTGGTGTAATCCCAGGCTGAGAGAATTTCACTCTCTCCAAGACCCTGGCCTGTGGGCTGTCAAAGGCATCAAATACTTGAAGGATATTTGGGATGGTTCGGGGTTGTTTAATTTTGACAAAGTGAAATACAAATTCCAACTTTCAAATTCTTTCTTCTTCAGGTTCCTGAAGCTCCGTCATGCCTTTGACACGCAATTTAAATTCGTTCAGCTCCGGCTGGAGCATGACGATCTCAAAACGCCTTCATCGCATATACCCAACCTCATCGGCTGCTTGCAGGAGATGCTCTAGTATCCCTGCTGGCATTCTACATATATTCTGGGATTGCCCACAGGTTCAAGAATATTGGAGGGAGGTGACTCAATTTATCCATGGATTGACTACCATACCTATCTCTCTGACAATTAGTGTCTGTCTCCTCGGCCTTGTGGAACAGCTGGCGTTAGCTAAAGCAACCCGCACCCTAAGTGCCGGTTCACACTACCGCGACTTGGGATCCGACTTGTCAGACCTCAAGTCGCCCCAAGTCGCTTGACATCTGAAAGTCCATGTAAGTGAATGAGAGCCGTCTATATGTACGCTACTGAAGTCGCTCCGACTTCAGAAAAGGTCCCTGTACTACTTCAAGGCGACTTGTAGGCGACTTGTACCCATTGCTTTCAATGTAAGTCGCCTACAAGTCGGATCGTGATCTATACTGAAGCGACTTCACAGGAAGAGAAGATGTTTTTTTCAAGCAAACCCCTCCCTCCCCCAGAACGGATTGTAGTTTGATTGGCCACTGGAAAGTCGCCTGTCCTGGAGGCGACTTGAAGTTGCCTTGTAAGTCGCCCCAAGTCGCGCTGTGGTGTCGCCCTCAGGTCGCGTCCAGGTCGCCTCGCAAAGTCGCGGCCAGAGTCGTGTTGCCCCTGTGTGAACCGGCACTAATAGATATCCTATTATTTTAGGCAAGGAAAGCCATAGTACTAAAATGGAAGTCAGCCAACCCCCCTACCTTGTCATCATGGAAAACATTAATACAATGATACCCCTCTACAAAGCAACATATTTATCCCGAGGATGCCCCAAAAAATATGAAAAAGTCTGACACTTGTGGACAGACTCAGAGTTTACAACAGATGATCAGCCTGTTGGGGACTGCCCTGGTTAGATACCCTTAATAAATACCTGGCCCCGTTGAGTGTTGTGGTCCAGGCCCCAGACAGGTGAGGGGTGGTGTTACTCCAGAGGTTGAGTGATCACACTCAACCCTAGCTGTTCTTGTAACGTCCGGCTCAGACATATAAGAGGGATGAGAGGCCCTACAGGATTAGGTATCTCCTAACGTTATCCTACCATGTGAAAACATGTGTGGTTGTTTTAGTTTTAACTATAGTTAGACATGTGTAGTTTTGACACGGTGAGTTGTACGCTGTTATGCACATGGCTATGTGCACCAATTGGCCGGGGTATGCCCCAATGGCCCTGTTTTGTACCTCCACAGTGAAACGTTTCAATAAAAATTATAAAAAAAAAAAAAACACCACAACTTAGCAGCCCACAGCAGCTCAGGATGGCCAATAAATACCCTCAAACCTGCCAATTTTTCTGATAAATTTCAGAACTACCAGACAGAACTAATTAAAGAACATTCTGTCCTCATAAAACATGTTAGTGCAGAGCCAATGCTCATCACCAACGTGATTTAACTGGATAAATTCTGCAATGGATATTCATAATTTTATTATGAATGCACTTTCCGACCTATTTTGCATTTACAATTAAATATTAAACCTGAAAGCACTTGCGCAGCATTCAGTGGCAGGTTAACTAAGACATTTTAATGTCAGCCTAGTCAGCACAATGGAGATGTGATGTCTAATGATAAAATGTGTATCTATTGTTGCTCAGCATAATTTTTTATAAAAAAAAGAGACATGTTTTAGTACACTTTTTGTAAAAAATAGAAAGAACAATGCAGTGTCGTGTGATTGAAAATAATCATAAAACAAAATTCAGGAGTAAAAAAGAAAAATGACCCTAAAGTTGGTATACCTAATACCCGACTAATTTCAAGCATTCAAACTTTAAAGCCTTCAACCATAAACCTCCAAAACAAAAGCTCATCTGTCTAATGCCCCATGTAGCACTGACCCCCTCCATTGCAGGAGCAGGTAGTTTATATTGGTTTCTCCTGATCCTCTCAGTTGTGACCCACACTGTACTGAACTCGACAATTCATCAACACACCAATGGCAGCAATTAGGCCAGTGGCGGCCCGAGCATTGAGGGTGCACTGGCGCCACCCCCTTTCCCTGCTGCCGCCTCCCTATCCACGCGCTCGACCCCTTTCAGGACGTCAGACATATGGATTCCTATGGCGGGGGTGGAAGGGGGTGTTTTTTTTTTTAAGCACGTGATTAGAGCCAGAGGCTCTAATCGGCTTCAAAAAAGGGTGGGCTCGGGGCGCAGAGTGCGCGCCCTGATCCCACCCAATTGTGTGACCATAGCAAATCAATTTTCGCTATATTCACACTACAGTGCCTCCCCGCCAATCAGGAGGCAGGTCAGTGAGACCTGTTTCCCGATTGGCCAAAGCGCCAGGCAAACCTATTGGATGCCTAGTGGTGCTTAGGCAAGCGAAGGAAGCATGAGAGGAGCGGGCACCTCCGCCACTGCTGCTGCCCGAGAGTGGACGGAGACACAGAGGATGCAAGTCTTCAGGTAAGCGCCAGACCTCCCGTGGGGGTGGGGTGGTCTAGAGCTGCGAGCCCCGAGGGGGGGTGTGCAAGTGCCAGCAGCTGTGAGCCCTGAGCGCGGGGGGTGTATTTATTGCCAGGGTAAGTGGCTGCATTAGACGGGCACAAGTCGCTGCATTTGACGGCCACAAATGGCTGCATTGGATGGGCACAAGTGGCTGCATTGGATGGGCACAAGTGGCTGCATTGGATGGGCACAAATGGCTGCATTTGACGGGAACAAGTGGCTGCATTTGATGGGCACAAGTGGCTGCATTTGATGGGCACAAGTGGCTGCATTTGATGGGCACAAGTGGCTGCATTTGATGGGCACAAGTGGCTGCATTTGATGGGCAGAAGTAGCTGCATATACTGGGCACAAGTGGATGCATTTGATGGGAACAAGTGGCTGCATTTGATGGGCACAGTGGCTGCATTTGATGGGCACAGTGGCTGCATTTGATGGGCACAGTGGCTGCATTTGATGGGCACAGTGGCTGCATTTAATGGACACAATGTCTGCATGTGATAGGCACAGTGAGGCAGCAATTGATGGGGGGGGGGGGGGTTCAGTATTTTTCAGTTTGTTTGCCCCCCCCCCCCCCCCCAAAAAAAAAATTTGAGCACCGGCCGCCACTGAATTAGGCTTTAATCACTTTAATAACAAGTTTTTTTTGTAGTTTATTTGTTCAACACTTTGGAGAGAGGGTTGGAATGCAGTACAGCAGTGGTCATCAACCCTGTCCTCAGGGCCCACCAACAGGCCAGGTTTGCAAGATAACTGAAATACATCACAGGTGATATCATTTGCTGCTCATTGATTGCTGTATTCTAGTCTGCATCTCCCCAAGGTAATACATAAAACCTGGCCTGTTAGTGGGCCCTGAGGACAGGGTTGATGACCACTGCAGTACAGGATGCCTACAAACATCGAAATATTCCTACTTATGTTAGAAACTAAATAGATGGTGATCCTAATTTCTTGAGTAGCAGTCCGCCCAGTAATAGCAAATGTGATGTGACCCAAATGAAGCCTGATAGTTAAAAATGGATTCTTTAAGAGCAGTTTCTTCAGGAGCAGCCTCGCAACAACAGCTGGTCCACTGACCTTATGCGAGAAGTTACATTTAGGAGCTCAGTAACAATGTCTCTATGCAAGGCAGCAACCTCCCCAAGTTCTCCTAGACAGCACAGCAGACCCCCTCTAAAGATGCAGCAACAGCCAGCTTCTTGATTCTCCAAGTCAGGACAGTTTGGATCTCTTGGGCCTTGGCTCAGATCCCAAGAAGAGACCTTCTCACACTGACCTCCGTATTGAGCTTGGAATAGGAAGGGCAAGGACCTTTCTCCAGGCAGCATGTGAGAGAAGGACCTTCTAGAAGTTTGCTCACAACACTGAAATAAAGCCCTTAATGAATGGCTAAGGCAGATAAATATTCATAACTCACTATATTGTTACTTCTCACATTAAACTTCTGGAGACATCTCAACAGTAATTGTAAAGAGCATTTACAATTGTGCAAGACTAAAAATGTAAAGAGAAGGTTTAGCTTTACTGGCAAACAAGTACTGGTCAATATACACTAACTGGTATTCATCAACGTACATTAACAAAGGAAGTCCACCCATTGGACAACAGACCTTTACAGAGCTACAGAATAGTAATTAGTATGATCGCTCCAAAGGCTGATTAGGTAGCCCATACATTAATCAACCACTGGTTGAATGAAAAAAAGATTGGATTCCCTTATCCACACACTCAATGTGAATGAGGGAACCCTTCCTGTTGTGCTATTCTGTGACTTCAAAGAGACTTCCCCGCCATCAGAATACAATGTTCAGTGCTGCCAGCTATAGCTCGACTTCTGTATAACCAGGGTGCCCATACATCTATAAAAATTAAGCCAGTCCCTGCTGATCCAGCCAAATTTCGATCTATTTATGGCTGGCTTAAGTCTTACTGCTTAATAAGGTTGACCAGCATCTAGAGTGAATATACCAATTACCCCTCAGAATCTCTCCAAATTTATCAGTCCAGTACAGACTTTGTTCAACAGTACCAAGCCTTAAAAACGGGGAACCTTTGATACAAGAGTATGAATAAAATTGTATTTGGACTTTATGCATTCTACTTTGGCCCTTTACTCCTTGTACACCCAATCCTTACTCAAGCAAAGAGCCAAACTTCAGCCACCACTTTTGGGAAAGCTGCCTAAGGATAATAATTCCATCTGCACTGCTTAAGACCTGACTGAGAACACCAACTGCTTTAACCACTTGACGACCGCCTCACGCCGATGTACGTCGGCAAGGTGGCACGGACAGGCAAAATCACGTACATGTAAGTGATTTGCCTTCCGCGGGTGGGGGGTCCGATCGGACCCCCCCCGGTGCCGAGGCGGTCGTGTTTTGTTCCCCGGCGATCGGAGGTGAGGGGGAGGCCATCCACTCGTGGCCCCCCCCTCGCGATCGCCGCCAGCCAATGGGAACATTCCTTTGCTGCTGTATGCTAAACAGCAGCAAAGGAAATGATGTCATCTCTCCTCGGCTCAGTATTTTCCGTTCCGGCGCCGAGGAGAGAAGACATCAATGTGAGTGCACCAACACTACACACACAGTAGAACATGCCAGGCACACAAAACACCCCGATTCCCCCCCCCCGATCGCCCCCCGATCACCCCCCCCCCCCTGTCACAAACTGACACCAAGCAGGTTTTTTGTTTTTTTTTCTGATTACTGTATTGGTGTCAGTTTGTGACAGTTACAGTGTTAGGACAGTTACTGTTAGCCCCCTTTAGGTCTAGGGTACCCGCCTAACCCCCCCTAATAAAGTTTTAACCCCTTGATCACCCCCCGTCACCAGTGTCACTAAGTGATCATTTTTCTGATCGCTGTATTAGTGTCGCTGGTGACGCTAGTTAGGGACGTAAATATTTAGGTTCGCCGTCAGCGTTTTATAGCGTCAGGGACCCCCATATACTATCTAATAAATGTTTTAACCCCTTGATTGCCCCCTAGTTAACCCTTTCACCACTGATCACCGTATAAGTGTTACGGTTGACGCTGGTTAGTTCATTTATTTTTTATAGTGTCAGGGCACCCGCCGTTTATTACCGAATAAAGGTTTAGCCCCCTGATCGCCCGGCGGTGATATGCGTCGCCCCAGGCAGCGTCAGATTAGCGCCAGTACCGCTAACACCCACGCACGCAGCATACGCCTCCCTTAGTGGTATAGTATCTGAACGGATCAATATCTAATCCGATCAGATCTATACTAGCGTCCCCAGCAGTTTAGGGTTCCCAAAAACGCAGTGTTAGCGGGATCAGCCCAGATACCTGCTAGCACCTGCGTTTTGCCCCTCCGCCCAGCCCACCCAAGTGCAGTATCGATCGATCACTGTCACTTACAAAACACTAAACGCATAACTGCAGCGTTCGCAGAGTCAGGCCTGATCCCTGCGATCGCTAACAGTTTTTTTGGTAGCATTTTGGTGAACTGGCAAGCACCAGCCCCAGGCAGCGTCAGGTTAGCGCCAGTACCGCTAACACCCATGCACGCACCGTACACCTCCCTTAGTGGTATAGTATCTGAACGGATCAATATCTGATCCGATCAGATCTATACTAGCGTCCCCAGCAGTTTAGGGTTCCCAAAAACGCAGTGTTAGCGGGATCAGCCCAGATACCTGCTAGCACCTGCATTTTGCCCCTCCGCCCGGCCCAGCTCAGCCCACCCAAATGCAGTATTGATCGATCACTGTCACTTACAAAACACTTAACGCATAACTGCAGCGTTCGCAGAGTCAGGCCTGATCCCTGCGATCGCTAACAGTTTTTTTGGTAGCTTTTTATTGAACTGGCAAGCGCCAGTGGCCTAGTACACCCTGGTCGTAGTCAAACCAGCACTGCAGTAACACTTGGTGACGTGGCGAGTCCCATAAGTGCAGTTCAAGCTGGTGAGGTGGCAAGTACAAGTAGTGTCCCGCTGCCACCAAGAAGACAAACACAGGCCTGTCGTGCCCATAGTGCCCTTCCTGTTGCATTCGCCAATCCTAATTGGGAACCCACCACTTCTGCAGCGCCCGTACTTCCCCCATTCACATCCCCAACCAAATGCAGTCGGCTGCATGAGAGGCATTTTCTTTATGTCCTCCCGAGTACCCCTACCAAACGAACCCCCCCAAAAAAGATGTTGTGTCTGCAGCAAGCGCGGATATAGGCGTGACACCCGCTATTATTGTCCCTCCTGTCCTGACAATCCTGGTCTTTGCATTGGTGAATGTTTTGAACGCTACCATTCACTAGTTGAGTATTAGCGTAGGGTAGAGCATTGCACAAACTAGACACACTTTCACAGGGTCTCCCAAGGTGCCATCGCATTTTGAGAGACCTGGAACCGGTTACCGTTATAAAAGTTAGTTACAAAAAAAGTGTAAAAAAAAAATATATATATATATAAAATAAAAAAAAATAGTTGTCGTTTTATTGTTCTCTCTCTCTCTATTCTCTCTCTATTGTTCTGCTCTTTTTTACTGTATTCTATTCTGCAATGTTTTATTGTTATTATGTTTTATCATGTTTGCTTTTCAGGTATGCAATTTTTTATACTTTACCGTTTACTGTGCTTTATTGTTAACCATTTTTTTGTCTTCAGGTACGCCATTCACGACTTTGAATGGTTATACCAGAATGATGCCTGCAGGTTTAGGTATCATCTTGGTATCATTCTTTTCAGCCAGCGGTCGGCTTTCATGTAAAAGCAATCCTAGCGGCTAATTAGCCTCTAGACTGCTTTTACAAGCCGTGGGAGGGAATGCCCCCCCCCCACCGTCTTCCGTGTTTTTCTCTGGCTCTCCTGTCTCAACAGGGAACCTGAGAATGCAGCCGGTGATTCAGCCAGCTGACCATAGAGCTGATCAGAGACCAGAGTGGCTCCAAACATCTCTATGGCCTAAGAAACCGGAAGCTACTAGCATTTTATGACTTAGATTTCGCCGGATGTAAATAGCGCCATTGGGAAATTGGGAAAGCATTTTATCACACCGATCTTGGTGTGGTCAGATGCTTTGAGGGCAGAGGAGAGATCTAGGGTCTAATAGACCCCAATTTTTTCAAAAAAAGAGTACCTGTCACTACCTATTGCTATCATAGGGGATATTTACATTCCCCGAGATAACAATAAAAATGATTAAAAAAAAAAAAAAAAAAAATGAAAAGCAAAAAAATAAAGAAAAAAAAAAAAGCACCCCTGTCACCCCCTGCTCTCGCACTAAGGCGAACGCAAGCAGCGGTCTGTCGTCAAACGTAAACAGCAATTGCACCATGCATGTGAGGTATCACCGCGAAGGTCAGATCGAGGGCAGTAATTTTTGCAGTAGACCTCCTCTGTAAATCTAAAGCGGTAACCTGTAAAGGCTCTTAAAGGCTTTTAAAAATGTATTTATTTTGTTGCCACTGCACGTTTGTGCGCAATTTTAAAGCATATCATGTTTGGTATCCATGTACTCGTCTGTAATCATCTTTTTTATTTCATCAAACATTTGGGCAATATAGTGTGTTTTAGTGCTTTAAAATTTAAAAAAGTGTGTTTTTTCCCCAAAAAATGCGTTTGAAAAATCGCTGCGCAAATACTGTGTGAAAAAAAAAATGAAACACCCACCATTTTAATCTGTAGGGCATTTGCTTTAAAAAAATATATAATGTTTGGGGGTTCAAAGTAATTTTTTTGCAAAAAAAATAACTTTTTCATGTAAACAATAAGTGTCAGAAAGGGCTTTGTCTTCAAGTGGTTAGGAGAGTGGGTGATGTGTGACATAAGCTTCTAAATGTTGTGCATAAAATGCCAAGACAGTTCAAAACCCCCCCAAATGAACCCATTTTGGAAAGTGGACACCCCAAGCTATTTGCTGAGAGGCATGTCAAGTCCATGGAATATTTTATATTGCGACACAAGTTGCGGGAAAGAGACACATTTTTTTTTTTTTTTTGCACAAAGTTGTCACTAAATGATATATTGCTCAAACATGCCATGGGAATATGTGAAATTACACCCCAAAATACATTCTGCTGCTTCTCCTGGGGATACCACATGTGTGAGACTTTTTGGGAGCCTAGCCGCGTACGGAACCCCGAAAACCAAGCACCGCCTTCAGGCTTTCTAAGGGCGTGAATTTTTGATTTCACTCTTCACTGCCTATCACAGTTTCGGAGGCCATGGAAAGCCCAGGTGGCACAACCCCCCCCCAAATGACCCCATTTTGGAAAGTAGACACCCAAAGCTATTTGCTGAGAGGTATAGTGAGTATTTTGAAGACCTCACTTTTTGTCACAAAGTTTTGAAAATTGAAAAAAGAAAAAAAAAATGTTTTTTCTTGTCTTTCTTCATTTTCAAAAACAAATGAGAGCTTCAAAATACTCACCATGCCTCTCAGCAAATAGCTTGGGGTGTCTACTTTCCAAAATGGGGTCATTTGGGGGGGTTTTTTGCCACCTGGGCATTCCATGGCCTCCGAAACTGTGATAGGCAGTGAAGAGTGAAATCAAAAATTTACACCCTTAGAAATCCTGAAAGCGGTGATTGGATTTCGGGGCCCCGTACGCGGCTAGGCTCCCAAAAAGTCCCACACATGTGGTATCCCCATACTCAGGAGAAGCAGCTGAATGTATTTTGGGGTGCAATTCCACATAGGCCCATGGCCTGTGTGAGTAATATATCATTTAGTGACAACTTTTTGTAAATATTTTTTTTTTTTTGTCATTATTCAATCACTTGGGACAAAAAAATAAATATTCAATGGGTTCAACATGCCTCTCAGCAATTTCCTTGGGGTGTCTACTTTCCAAAATGGGGTCATTTGGGGGGGGGGTTTGTACTGCCCTGCCATTTTAGCACCTCAAGAAATGACATAGGCAGTCATAAACTAAAAGCTGTGTAAATTACAGAAAATGTACCCTAGTTTGTAGACGCTATAACTTTTGCGCAAACCAACAAATACACGCTTATTGACATTTTTTTTACCAAAGACATGTGGCCAAATACATTTTGGCCTAAATGTATGACTAAAATTTAGTTTATTGGATTTTTTTTATAACAAAAAGTAGAAAATATAATTTTTTTTTTTCAAAATTTTTCTTTTTCCGTTTATAGCGCAAAAAATAAAAACCGCAGAGGTGATCAAATACCATCAAAAGAAAGCTCTATTTGTGGGAAGAAAAGGACGCAAATTTCGTTTGGGTACAGCATTGCATGACCGCGCAATTAGCAGTTAAAGCGACGCAGTGCCAAATTGGAAAAAGACCTCTGGTCCTTAGGCAGCATAATGGTCCGGGGCTCAAGTGGTTAGGAGTTTGAGCTCCTCCTCAAACCTTCCCTCTACTTCTGAACTAATGTAATGACGTGACTTCTCCACTGACCACCAATGTATGGAGATCCCTTCTCCACTAACAAACAAAAGAAGGATGCCCCTTCTACACTTTCCAACAATGTAAGGATGCCCCTTCTCCACCTAACACCAGGGTGAAGAAGACAATTACACTTGCTATCTATAGAAAGGAGTCCTCCCTCTGACTACCACTGTAAATGGGAAATTTTAAATGACTACCAACATAAAAAGGGCTTTTCCATTGACTACCGTTCTTAAAGAGGAGGTCCAGCTAAAAAAAAAAAAAATGAAAATGTCAGCAGCTACAAACACTGACTGTAGCTGCTGACTTTTAATAAGCACATTTACCTGTCCAGGGTGCCCGCGATGTCAGCCGCCCAAGGCCGTTCGTCCATCGGATCTGGTCCCAGCGCCGCCATTCGAACTAATGGAAACAGGCAGTGGAGCCTTACGGCTTCACTGCCGTTTTCTACTGCGCATGCGCGAGTTGTGCAGCGCTTTGTGAATTGCCTGCTGTGTTCTGGGACACACACAGTTCCCAGAACACAGCGCACTCCATTCCCCAGAAGACAACGCGAGGAGGAGAAAAAAGAGATTCACTGCGGAGTAGGAAGTGGCAGATTAGGACGATCTGCCTAGCAACAGCCATTTCTGGTAGGTAAAAAAGGTTTTTTTTTTTCTTCCGATTTTTAGGAGCATTTTATGTAATTTTTTTTTTTGTAGTGGACCTCCGCTTTAAGATTTTGGGAGAATGGGTTGCTATGATCCTCAATGGAAAAATACTTTTAGGTCCTTGCATAATTAACTAACAAGTTAAATATCAAGACACTCCACTCTTTTCCATGTCTTTTGAGGCATTTTGAAAAGCTTCAGTGCATTTCAGCATGAATATTGATGCGTTTCAAAACACAATCTTATTAATACATTCAAATACATAAAAGCTCACTAAAATGCTGCAGTAATGGAGCTTTTGGTAGTGTTGAGGCGTGACTTCTAGTTGAGATGAAAATTACATGATTTCCTTCCTGTTCCAATTACTGGTGCCAACTGCCAGAAATTATACTTTTGTTTTTGAGTTGAGGCCATGTTGCCATATTTGCAATTCCACCACTAGTGACACCATTCATCTTCTATAATGGAAGTCGCTCACTGACCAATACGCTACTGAATCATGATTGCTGATGAGGGAGTAGTGACTGAGTGACATCACTCTGGTTTTGCCAGTTAAATTTTAGGAGATGACTTGATTTTTTGCAAGTCAGTCCCTGGCAAGCTATCACCAAAACCAGGAATTGCTACCGTGACATGGGCTTAAGGGCCAGAACCTCTGTCAGCTTTAAAAATTTGATCCAAGATGATGCACATTTGAGGGGAAACGCGTCGGTTGGAGCTAACGGTTGTGACGTCAGCACGCATGGTCTGACAGAGTGGTGGAACAGCTGTGTTTGCGGGATGTTCGTATGCCTTAAAAAAAAAATCAGTCTGTCGGAGCCGGGAATTTAACAGGATACTTAGGAGACCATTTGTGAGCAAACCGGGACTTCCTATAGAGGATTTCTCAAAGTGCTATTGATCTCCTTGTAGGATCAGATGTTCTGGTAAGCAGTTTGGTTGTCTGCACGAGCACATAGGTGAAAGTGAAGCGGTGTCTACTATAGAGACTCATCTCAGGGGTCAGCACTTTTTCCTTTGCACTAAGTTGGACATTTGATGGACTGTCATTTTTAAATAAAATTCTTCGTAATTTTTTTAGTTTATAGTTGCAAATTAATTTGTGCACATGAGTTATATGGTCACAATTTAATTAGGTAATGTTTGCTTGCACATGTCATTTTATTTCAAGTCGTATGTTTTTGGTTATTGCACTTTATAGGAAATATTCACTTTGTGGATTTTTTTTGCACTTCATTGTAGGAATTTTTGCACTATTGATTAAGGTTTTAAAGTATGCCTTATTTGGTATTTATGATTATAGAGGATTTTTGTATTATCCTAATGCACACTGGTTGGGATAGTGCACAATATTATTATGTCCATGTAGATTATAATGCAATGTTTAATACTGCACTACAATTTTTTCTATATTATAGATAACAAAATCTATACGTGATGCTGCAAAATAAAAAATCTAATATAAAACAAATAATTGCAATACCTGAAGTTCAGATTAGTAAAAAACAGTACTATCTGAAACAAAAGAAAAACTTAGAATACAAAATAAAAACTAATGAAATGTTACCATCTGCTTTTCAACTCATTCAATTTTTCCTTGTTAGAGGTAACACACTTCCAACACACAGGCTTTGAAGGTTATGTATACTGTAGATGGGCAAATACACAAGCATCTACTTACATTCCTCCAGTTAAGTAAACCACCTGTATGTTTTATTTATCTGCTCAAAGGGGTACTATAAATAATTTTAAATCTGACTCTACAATGCGCAGTGTACGCATCCAGAAAATGGAAAATATTACCTCTAAAGCACACATCCTTGAGGGCAAATATTGTGTTTCATTTCCATTAAGCATTTAATCACATTGGTACCAGCCTGCGGGCAGCATTTTATTAAAAAATAAAAAGGTGTCTCGACATTTGGTCAGGGATGGTATAAAAAGCCCTCCTCAATTTATTGTTAAACAGCTGCTTTGTTTCTTTACATTTGAATTAGATCGTTTCTATTTTTTGTTTTCTTTTTTTTTTTATTTCTATCTGTGCAAGAAGATAGGTACAGTATTACATGAACAAACTTTGATGGAAATTATAAGAATACTTTATAAGTAAATACTTTATAAACTATAAGAAAACTTTGATGGGAATGATAACAATACACTAGTGTTATGCTAAGGTCTGTAATTGATAAACTTATAAAATATTATAAAGACTCTATTTAAAAAATAAAACCGTAATTAACGTGTGTATACCAATAACAGAATCTAAAATACTCATTCATAACAGACATTTTTAATTCAGTCACTGCAACTATATATCACTCAATGTTCTTAAACAAAATAGGGAAAACAAAACACAATTTGGAGGTGCTTTTTTTATATTTTTACAAATGATTCTTCAGAGACAGCATTTTACATACATCAATGGTCTAAATTTATGTCAAACCTACTGTATATAGAAGTTGTCCAACACCCCACTACCAATAATCTGCCCGCTCACTCCCAACTACAGGTACTGGCTCAACCAACAGTTTGTCATTCACTTGAAGCATAAACCATAAAGAGCAGAGATGTATGCCACATTCTGAAGTAAACGTCACTCTTACAGGTTTATTAATGCAACCAATGCACAGGCAAACAACCTGAACACATGTCCATTAATGCATTTAACTCAATAAATGTATTTGTAGTCTCTATAAATTGTTTGACAGAAATTTATTAGAGGCAGCGCAATGAATTATGAGTGCACTTATCCTTTACAGTACACCTACACACTAATGTTAACATAAAGCTGTTAACAGTTTTGCAGGTACGGATAAATAAGGGCTAATAAAAAGCCTAAAAAACGTAGTACTCTTCCTTAACCACTTCAATACCGGGCAAATTCTGACACTTTGCTCCTACATGTAAAAATCATCATTTTTTTGCTAGAAAATTACATAGAACCCCCAAACATTATATATGTTTTTTTAGCAAAGACCCTAGGGAATACAATGGCGGTTGTTGCAACTTTTTATCTCACACAGTATTTGCGCAGGAATTTTTCGAACGTGTTTTTTTGGGGAAAAAAACTGTTTTGTGTTTAATAAAAAAAACCAAAACAGTAAAGTTACCCCAATGTTTTTGCATTTTGTGAAAGATGAAGTTACGCCGAGTAAATAGATACCTAACATGTCACGCTTAAAAATTGCACACGATCGTGGAATGGCGCCAGTGTTCGGTACTTAAAAATCCCCATATGCGATGCTTGAAATTTTTTTACTGGTTACATGTTTTGAGTTACAGAGGAGGTCTAGGGCCAAAATTATTGTTCTCGCTCCAACGTTCACGGCGATACCTCACATGTATGGTTTGAACACCGTTTTCATATGTGGGCGGGACTTACGTATGCGTTCGCTTCTGCGTGCGAGCACACGGGGACAGCGGCGCTTTAAAAATTATTATTATTTTTTTTATTGTTAATTATATTTTATTTCTTTTATTTTGACACTTTTTTGAAAAAAAAATGGATCACTTTTATTCCTATTACAAGGAATGTAAACATTCCTTGTAATAGCAATATGACATGTCAGGTGCTCTTAATAGTGAGATATGGGGTCACTAAGACCCCATATCTCACCGCTAGGCTGGGAAGCCTGAAATAAAAAAAAAAAATAAAACGATCGCCGCTTCCAAGCCGAAGCGGCGCCGCTTTTTTGAATGGAGAGGCCGGGCGTGACGTCATAACATCGTACCCGGCCTCCGACGATCATAGAGACTCCGGGGACCATCTGGTCCGCCGGAAATCTCTATGATCTACATCCGGCACCGGCGGATCCACTCTCCGCCTCACCGATCGTAACGGTGAGTCGGAGCAAGCACCGGAGGGCGGCGGGAGGGGGGGACATCCCCTCTCGCCTACCATAGGAACGATCAAGCGGTGGAACGGCCGCTATGATCGTTCCTATGGTGTAGAGATTCGCCAGCTGAAACCGGCAATATCTGAATGATGTCTGTAACTACAGGCATCATTCAGATATACCTGCTCAAAGCCCAGGACGTCATATGACGTCCTTGGTATTGAAGTGGTTAAGAAAATACTGGTCCAGGTGGGATCAGACTGGTGGTCTGGTGAAGTATTATCTCCCATAAATGTAAAGATTTTACTTAGTCACTGGTATTTATCCATTTCAGTAAGTTTGTTAACAATGATGCAAGGCCATTGATTATGAGGTTTCTGCCATTAATGCTAGGGGAAGTGATGTGCAGACCGTTCCTTCCAATAGTAGCTCCATTTAAATACTGAACCACCTATTCAGCAGAGGCCACATGACCAATGCCTCAACAATGCATGGAGGGCCCAGAGGCATACAATTCTTCAGTAAAATATTTTCACAATGTCAATTAATATTAATTGTTATAATGCAGCAAGAGTACAATACATTAGCAAAGGTTCTTTTTTGGACCCTAGTACATTTCATACTGAGTGTATAATGGTCTTTGGTCAATTTAATTTAATTTGAATGTTTACAAGTTTATCTGCTGACCTTTTTATATTTTTTTTATTACATTATTACTATTATACACAATTTATATAGCACTAACAGTTTGCACAGCGCTTTACATTGTAGAGGGGGAACAGCACAATTACAATACAAAATGGGCAGGAGGGCCCTGCTCATGGAGCTTGAATTCTAAAGGTAGGGGGGGACGTGGTACAAAAGGTAATCGCTGTGGGGGATGATTTGATGGGGTGGCTCGGTACAGTTCTTAGGTGGGTGTGGGATAGGCTTCCCTGAATAAATTCGTTTTCAGGAATCTCCTAAAAGTGGACAGGGTAGGGGCTGACCGGACATACTGGGGTAGGGAGTTCCAGAGGATGGGAGAGGCTCTAGTGAAGTCCTGTAGGCGAGCGTGGGAGGAGGTAACAAGGGAGCTAGAGAGCAGGAGGTCCTGGGAGGAGCGGAGAGGATGATTTGGGCAATTTCTGCAGATGAGGTTGGTGATGTAGATGGGGGCGATGTTGTGGATGGCCTTGTATGTTGTGGTTAGTATTTTAAGTCATATACAGTGGGGTAGCGGAAGCCAGTGAAGGGATTGGCAGAGGGGCAGCAGTCACGGATCGGATAGTGAGGTGTATGAGTCTAGCAGCAGCATTCATACTAGACTGAAGGGGGGATAGCCTGTGTAAGGGTAGGCTATTAAGGAGAGGGTTGCAGTAGTCAAGGTGGGAAATAACCAAGCAGTGAATAAGTTGCTTTGTGGTGTCCTTAGTCAGGAAGGGGCGAATTCTGGAGAGGTTACGGAGGTTAAGGTGGCAAGATATAGCCAGTGATTGGTTGTGGAGGCTGAAGGAGAGGTCAGAAGTCAAGGATTACACCCAGCACCCTGGCATGTGTGAAGGGACCAATGGTTGTGCTGTTGATCTTAATGGTAAAGTCATGGGGAGGGAACAAGAAGGAGGAAATATAACAAGCTCAGTTTTAGAAAGATTGAGTTTGAGAGACTGGTGTGACATCCATACCGATATGTCATTCAGTAAGTTTGTGATCCGTGAGGAGATCGAGGGGGTGAGTTGAGGAGTGGAGAGATAGATCTGGGTGTCGTTGGCATAGAGGTGGTATTGGAAGCCATGGGAAGTTATCAACTGGCCTAGGGAAGAGTTTTTTAAGTATGGGGGTGACCAGTGTGTGTTTGAGCGGGGAGGGAAAGGTGCCAGAGGTTGAAGGTGTAGGTTAGAGAGTTTAGTTTGGTTTGTGTGCATTGCATTAGGTTAAAAGAGGAGGTTAGGTTGATTAGTTGTGAGGTGGTTGTGGTGCTAACATTGATTGGAATGTTAAATTCACCTAAGATGATGGCAGGTACTTCAGCGGAGAGAAAATAGGGTAGCCATGCAGAGAAGTCGTCCAGAAAGCGTGACACCGGTCCAGGAGGCCGATAAATGACTGCGACCCTCAGACAAACTGGAGAGAAAAGATGAATGCAGTGCACTTTGAAAGAGCAGGGGGAAAGAGAGGGAGGTGTGGGAAGAACCTGGAAGGTGCATTGTGCGGAGAAGAAAAGTCCAACGCCACCTCTTTTGTGCACTGGGTCTTCACATGCATACAATCTTTATTTTATAAACTATAATTTAATATGGAGGTGCTTGCATGATTGGTCTCATTATACCTAGCTAGGGATGTTAGCTGTATTGCTGTAACATTAGCTGATTGCGTCCAATTCCTGTGCATTATTTAAGGAAGAACACTATAAGCTTGTATGAAGTACTATATTTATGCGTTTTGTTTTTTACATTACAAAACACTATTTTGTTAAAGTCAAACTTTGAAGCAACCAGCTTCAGTTTGAAAATATTAATTACATACACTCATATACCCTCCCAAAATCTGCATACAATAAAGAGGTTAAAAATATAAAGTTTATTTAGAAAGACTTAGTACAAGACATTACACAAGTAAATCAGGACTTATACCAAGTTTGGAACGGCTGTTAACCATGGCCCCAAAATGTTTTCAAACTTATCTGGACACACCCTACTAATATAAAGTTGATTGTACTTAGGTAAAGTGTCATTGAATATATTAAAGATTTATAGATTTTTTTTATTTTATTACTTTGAATTATATTTTATTATTTTATTTATATTGATTGATTCTCTTATTCAACCTGGAGGATATAAATACTGTTTTATTTTTATTTTTTATCTACTAATGTGCTTACATGTTTTTTCACTTAAAGAGTAACAATTTTTTTCCAATTTTGAGAAAAAAAATATTCCCCCCTCAGGTAATCTACTGTATGTACATTACAAGAAGTTTTAACAAAGTTTGTTGCAGATTCCTACCTTTTGTTATTCTGGAAAAATCCCAGTGTGTCTGTATCTATGTGGGAAAGTGAGTCTAATGGGAGTGGTTTCATAATTATCAATCAGCTGTGCACCTGTAGGGCTATAATAAGGAAAGCTGCTGGACCTGCATCCCTTTAGGTGTGATTTCCTATTGGGAGGATCTCATCAAAAATTAAATTTTAGTTGCGGGGGATTCATGAAATCTGACTTGTATCTTAGGGCAGATTTCTGGGAAAATTGGTGAGCCAAATCACACAAGCAGGAACTGATGTTTCTGGGGGGTGTTCTGTACACATTCTGTGTACAGAACACCTCCAGGTAGTCATTGTGCCTTGCATTTTCAGAAAATTACAAAGCTGCAGACTGAAAAGGAAAGGTAATTTGTAATAGCATTTAATTGCAATATGACTTGTGTCGCAATTGTATACGCTATATTATTTTTACTTTGTTATTTTATTTTACCCCACAAAAGTGGAGTTCCCCTTTAATGCTAGGTTATTTCCAAGGGTTTTTGTTTGCGAGTGGGTGATATAGAAATAGAGCAAGTCTTATTAGCAGGGCCGAAACTAAGGGGGGGGGGGGGATGTGCCCCAGGCGCCAACAGAGTGGCGCTGCCTGCCCTGGGAGCCAAATTGGGAGAGTTGGAATGTCTGCAGCTGCCAGCAGCTGGCATATGGCTATGGGAGGTTGGATTGGGCTGGACTGATCTTTCACTGTCTGTGTGTGTCACAGACTCACTGACCTGACCTGAGCTGACCTGAGCTGACCTGAGCTGACCTGAGCAGCACCTGCATTCAGAGAGCTGTCAAACTCACACCACTGGGCGGCTGCTCAGTGTGACAGTAAGCCTGACCACCCTTATACCGATTGGAGGGCAGGGGGAGCGGGGATCCGGACCTCCCCCCACCCGCCAGCCGTGGATTCAGCCTGCTGGCTTCTGCGCTGTGGTTTTTTATAATATCCCAGAGGAGCGAGAATCAGCCTTACCGGGGCTGACACAGTGACACCGTCCCCCATTTCAGAATGGGTAATGGGGGCTTTATCAGAATGGGGAATGGGGGATTTATTTAAATTCGAGAATGGGGAGTTATCAGAATTGGGAATGGGGGGTTTATCAGAATGGGAAATGGAGGCCATATCTGAATGGAGAATGGAGGCTTAATCAGAATAGGGAATGGGAGGTTATCAGAATAATAAATGGGGCTTTATCAGAATGGGGAATGGGGAGGGGGATTAGGAGTTGTGATTTTATCAGAATAGGGAATGAGGGATTTATCAAAATGGGGAATGGGGGGGTATCAGATGGGGAAAAGGGTGAGGGAATTGTTGGAATAGGGAATATCAGAATTGGGAGTGGTAGGGGGGTTTATCAGAATAGGAAATGGGGTTTTAATCAAAATAAGGAACGGAGGCTTTAACAGAATAGAGAATGGGATGTTTATCAGACTAGGGAATCAGGGTTTATCAGAATGGGAAATGGAGTCCTTATCCGAATGGAAAATGGAGGCTTTATCAGAAAAGGGAATGGGAGGTTATCAGAATAAGAAATGGGGGGGGGGGGGTTTAAAAGAATGATGGGTGGGGGTGCCGAACTGAGTCTCTGCCCCGGGTGAAAGAATGTCTATGTTCGCCATTGCTTAGTATTACATGGATAAATATCCACATATATGTTGCTGACCGATATATGTTGCTGACAGTCATTGAAAATAAATAAGCTGCTTTGATGAGTAGCAAAACATCTCAGAACAGGTCTAGATGAATGTGACTAAATACTATAGGCTAACTACAGTATCATATCAGGAGACTACAGCAGAAGACACCCCCCCCCCCCAACCCAATTTCACATTGAACTAAACATGATGAACACATGTCGTTTGAGCCTATCCAAATGTAATAAATCTCTCTGACTGTGTGAATAACTATGATTTATAATTTCATAGCATGATAAATGACAATGGCTGATTTGTTCTCATTATAGAGTAAGTACCTTGTCTTGGCTGTTGAGCTCGTGGTATGGTATATGAGCTGGCAGATATGTGTGGAGAAGGGCACAGAAGGCCAAGCCGTCGCTCCAACTGCTGCTGAAGTTTGTTATATCGATATTCTGTGAAAACACAAAAGCCTGGTAATTAACGTGTCCACAAAACACAGAAGGCCAAAGAAGCATTTTTCTCTGGGCAGCTTTAACAACTGTTTTGTTGCAATGTCAATGCTTAAAGTCTAATGAACAATTAATCACTGAAGTTGGCTAAGCCAAGTCATTCACAGTTTCCTGTATTTGCAGTTATTGGAATAAAACCGCCTTTTCTTTTTATATAGTATGAGCTCCTGCCAACATACAATTCAACTGGACTGATGACACAACCTCAACTCAGAACTAAATTAACAGGCCAACTGGAAAACATTTGTCTGTGTAAACATCTCACAGGTTAGTGATCTGGGTTTTATTTGTAGAAACTAGAGTGAAGGAAACAAAATTATAGAAGTTAGATTAGTCCAACAATTGCTGTGTTTTTATAAACTGGACCATAAATAGGACAGCTGCAATCTAACTGGTTGATGCAGGTAATACTTTCAATTTATTTCAGTTTCCTAAATGTGCCTATCGGGTTGAATTCTCCATTAGGGGCATCACAGGGGTTCTTCCACCCAACATATCTCCTCCACCCCAAACTAGGATGTCTCAGTCAGGAGCGATGCTAACACATCATTTGGTTGAACATATCATCTACCTCTCCATATAGTATACATCCAGCTTTCAGTCATAAGAGATGTGTATACAGTACTACATGCATTGGTTGAGTCAAAGTGATCTGATTGATAAAGCAATAAAATATAATAAAAATCTGTTGGGCTGATTTAAAAAACGCAAAACGGAATTTGCAGTAAAAAAACACTTTTCTGCGGCTTCTCCACTGAAATTGGTAAATTCTAACCAATCATATGGGTCGAAATACAAAAATAAAGGCCAAACTTGTTGAAAACAACATGTCAAGTAATCAGCAGATCCAGATGTAGCCCTGATTCACATTGATGCGATTTGGCATGCGATTTGACATTTCAAATTGCATGCCAAATCACATCCGATTGCAGTCGATTTTGCATGCGATTTGACATTTCAAATTGCATGCAAAATCGCCTGCCATTGCCAGCAATGGCAGCCTCTGAATCGGTGCGAGAAAGTTTCTGTACTACTTTTGTCGATTTCTGTGTGTGATTTCCATTGACATCTGTGCAGCAACCCACACAGATGTCTCTGAAATATCCCCCGAAATCGGAACTGATATGCGGGAAAAAAAATTGTGCGAGTTCAGCTGAATTTCAATTTCATTCCCGCAGTCAGTGTGAACCAAAGCTAAAGCAGTTGACCTGATTTGCAAATAGTACCTTTTATGTAGAAGTTAATCTGGACCTCCATCCTCTGCTTCATCCAGAAAATCACCGCAGGTTAGCATAATCACCTGCTTAACATTTACAAAAAATGGTTAATCTGCCTAGATTTTTGGAACTACTTCCTTTTTTTTTTAAATATGCCTTCTACCAAAGGTAATTTAACATTGTATACACATTTTGTAATCAAATTTTCAGTCTGAATTGACAAAATTTGCATAACAAAGGCAGCTGAAGACCTATCATTAGTATGCAAAATTAAATATATTTTCATAATTTTCTTTTTATATAACAAAACTTGTATTTGACTTTTCTTTTTCTTTAGATCTTTAAACGTAACATGGAGAGTAAAAGATAGTTTAGTAAATTATTGCTAACTGGCAAATGTGTTCTACATCTGTATATGCTCTAAAAAGGTCTATAGAGTGCAATATATAGCATGCATCTTCTACATAAAAGTTCTATTGCTTATAAATGTAAGTCAAGAACTATGAGTGACTTTAGCATAGAAAAATGAGCAGATACCCATAATGATTAGCTTTTCTCGATGTATTCCTAGCATTGGATTTTATCTCATCATTTTCAACTGATCCGACCTAAATGAAATGAATTCCCAGGATGCCTGTGTCAATGCCAGAGTGATTACTGAAATAGCCCAGGTTCAGAGCAATGCATTCAGCTGCACATTTCTGTCTGAATCTCTTTGCCATCAGCTCAGGACCCGTTTCCGTTCAGTCAGAAAACAACATGCAGCAATATATTAAATGCCTTAATAAGTGCAAAAAAAGCAGAAAGAAACATATAGCTGTGTTTAAGATCTATATCTTTAAAGGGACAATTTAGAGCATTAATATCTGAAGAGAACCGTTCACATCAATCACTGCATGGAAAGAAGCAAAGAATTCAACGTCCTTTCAATGACAAACATTTGTGGAGCCAAAAAACTTTGTTAAGCATAGCTAACATTTGTTGAATTATTCATATAAATAAACTCATCTGACTCCAGCCATAGGGTAAGTGTTAAGTGAGCACTGGCAATGCACCCTTTGATGCCCTAAAGGGGTATATCAGTCAGATATATATATATATATATATATATATATATATATATATATATATATATATATATATATATATATATATATCATCCTTTTTTTTTTACAGTAATGCATTGCGGTAAAAGATGCAGAAAGAAGTCCTCCATACTGCATTCTCAGTGCATTAAACTGTAGTTTGCCATTTAATTCCATAAAAATCGAATCTTTCAAATTCACAACACAATGGGGTTGATTTACTAAAACTGGGGAGAGCAAAATCTGGTGAAGCTGTGCATTAAAAAAAAAAAAAATCAGCTTTTAAGTTTTTTTTAATCAAAGCTTAATTGAACAAAGCTGAAGTTAGAAGCTGATTGGCTACCATGCAGAGCTGCACTAGATTTTGCACTCTCAAGTTTTAGTAAATCAACCCCAATGTATGCAAAGGTAACACACTTTACAAAGTATGTGTAAACTCTGTTATTAAATAATCTCATATAGTATTTAACAGAACAATATAGTTTATTATTATTTTTTTTAATGTACATCTTTAATTAAAATAATAACTGGGGATTCTTATGATGGTTATTGTCCTGTTATAGGCTGACAACATTCTGTCTCTTTATGGTTTTCCTGCATTGTCACCCTGTCACATAAGCCCCTGGTGGAGACTATGTGGGCAATTATACCAAAAGCTCACTGCGAAGGTGGTGACCTTCGATGACGGCTTGACACTGCAACGCGTAAGGTGTGGCTCAGTTTTTGATGTCATTCCGCACAACCGGTCTAGCTCACGGCTTAGGGAGAGAACCGGAGCCAGGAATGCTTATGAGCTTAAGCGTGTAATCCTTAGTGTTTGGCTAACACTCACTGATTGTAAGTGCAATGCTTTGGTGATGTCTAATAAAAGTTAAAATATTTTAACCCTATGGATGCCTCTCTTTCCATCTATCTATCTATCTATCTGGGACGGAAAGTATTCAGACAACCTTAAATTTTTCACTCTTTGTTATATTGCAGCCATTTGCTAAGATCATTTAAGTTCATTTTTTTCCTCATTAATGTACACACAGCACCCCATATTGACAGAAAAACACAGAATTGTTGACATTTTTTCAGATTTATTAAAAAAGAAAAACTGAAATATCACATGGTCCTAAGTATTCGGACCATTTGCTCAGTATTTAGTAGAAGCACCCTTTTGATCTAATACAGCCATCAGTCTTTTTGGAAAAGATGCAACAAGTTTTTCACACGTGGATTTGGGGATCCTCTGCTTTTCCTACTTGCAGATCCTCTCCAGTTCTGTCAGGTTGGATGGTAAATGTTGGTGGACAGCCATTTTTAGGTCTCTCCAGAGATGCTCAATTGGGTTTAAGTCAGGGCTCTGGCTGGGCCATTCAAGAACAGTCACGGAGTTCTTGTGAAGCCACTCCTTCGTTATTTTAGCTGTGTGCTTAGGGTCATTGTCTTGTTGGAAGTTAAACCTTCGGCCCAGTCTGAGGTCCTGAGCACTCTGGAGAAGGTTTTCATCCAGAATTTCCCTGTACTTGGCCGCATTCATCTTTCCCTTGATTGGAACCAGTTGTCCTGTCCCTGCAGCTGAAAAACACCTCCACAGCATGATGCTGCCACCACCATGCTTCACTGTTGGGACTGTATTGGACAGGTGATGAGCAGTGCCTGTTTTTCTCCACACTTCCCTCTTAGAATTAAGGCCAAAAAGTTCTACCTTGGTCTCATCAAACCAAAGAATCTTATTTCTCACCATCTTGGAGTCCTTCAGGTGTTTTTTTTTAGCAAACTCCATGCGGGCTTCCATGTGTCTTGCACTGAGGAGAGGCTTCCGTCGGGTCACTCTGCCATAAAGCCCTGACTGGTGGAGGGCTGCAGTGATGACTGACTTTCTTCAACTTTCTCCCATCTTCCGACGGCATCTCTGGAGCTCAGCCACAGTGATCTTTGGGTTCTTCTTTACCTCTCTCACCAAGGCTCTTCTCCCCAGATAGCTTAGTTTGGCCGGACGGCCAGCTCTAGGAAGGGTTCTGGTCGTCCCAAACGTCTTCCATTTAAGGATTATGGAGGCCACTGTGCTCTTAGGAACCTTGAGTGCAGCAGAATTTTTTTTTGTAACCGTGGTCAGATCTGTGCCTTGCCACAATTCTGTCTCTGAGCTCTTCAGGCAGTTCCTTTGACCTCATGATTCTCATTTTCTCTGACATGCACTTATATAGACAGGTGTGTGGCTTTCCTAATCAAGTCCAATCAGTATAATCAAACACAGCTGGACTCAAATGAAGTTGTAGAACCATCTCAAGGATGATCAGAAGAAATGGACAGCACCTGAGTTAAATATACGAGTGTCACAGCAAAGGGTCTGAATACTTAGGACCATGTGATATTTCAGTGTTTCTTTTTTAATAAATCTGCAAAAATATGTCAACAATTCTGTGTTTTTCTGTCAATATGGGGTGCTGTGTGTACATTAATGAGAAAAAAAAATGAAATTAAATGATTTGAAAATTTAAGGGGGTCTGAATACTTTCTATCGTGTGTGTGTGTGTGTGTGTGTGTGTGTGTGTGTGTGTGTGTGTGTGTGTGTGTGTGTGTGTGTGTGTGTATATATATATATATATATATATATATATATATATATATATATATATATATATATATATATATTGTAGCAGAGCGTCCCAGAGAGAGCCAGGAAAAGTCCTGTTCGGGGTTTATACATCTCCCAGGCTCCTCTCTTACAGGTTCAGGGATCTCTGATCCATGGTCCAGTTCAGGTCTTGGTCCTCTCCCCCAGGCTAATTTAAGCTCACCTGAGCAGACAGCCTTTGCTCTTGGCCTGGGATACTCAGACAAACTTCTGTGTAGGAAGAGCAAAAAGGTATGTGGAAGCTGACAAGCTGTAGGCTTGCTCAGCTTCGTAGTTAGGATCTGTACAGCACCTGTATATAGACTTGTATATATCACAAATAAACACCGCACTGTTTGTCACTATTTCACTGGATTTGGTATCTGTGCCTGAAAGACTGCTCATCCCAGGGAGCTTTGTACCTGCCACCTGTCCCCCAGGTTACAATATATATATATATATACATATATATATATATATATATATATATATATATATATATATATATATATTAGGGGTGCTGAAATCAATCGTTGCATCGATGCATCGCGATTCGGGTGTCCCCGATGCGGCATCGATGCATAAGGACCGGAAAATCGATGTTCGGTGATGTCATTACGAGTCATTACGATCTATTGTTATATTACAATAGATGCTGTGCCCCCGCTGTATGTGCTTTTTAAAAAAAAATGACGCTTTATACCGAATTTCGCCGTAGTATTACGATCATGTGACTCCCAGCCCGTCCCGCCCCTCTCCACTCTGCTCTTCCCTCTCCGCTCTCCTCTTCCGTCTCCTGAGTCCTGACATCAGCGGGGATTTCTCCGTCCCGCCCGCATCTCTTCTGATACGATAACTATAGTCAGCGGGCGGGACTGAGAATTCCCCGCTGACGTCAGGACTCAGGAGACACGTGAAAGGAGAGGAGAGAGGAGAGCGGAGAGGGGCGGGACGGGACGAGACGGGAGTCACATGATCGTACTACTACGGAGAAATTCGGTATGAGGTGACATTGTTTTTTTAAAAGCACATACAGCGGGGGCACAGCATCTATTGTAATATAACATTAATTAAAATAAAGTAATTGTGGGGGGTTAGTGATGGCTGCATTGTTTGGGCACAGATGGCTGGGTTTGACAGGCACAAGTGGCTGCGTTTGGGCACAGGTGGCTGCGTTTGGGCACAGGTGGCTGCGTTTCATGGGCACAGGTGGCTGCGTTTGGGCACAGGTGGCTGCATTTGGGCACAAGTGACTGCGTTTCATGGGCACAAGTGACTGCGTTTGGGCACAAGTGGCTGCGTTTGGGCACAAGTGGCTGCGTTTGGGCACAGGTGGCTGCGTTTGGGCACAGGTGGCTGCGTTTGATGGGCACAAGTGACTGCGTTTGATGGGCACAAGTGACTGCGTTTGATGGGCACAAGTGACTGCGTTTGATGGGCACAAGTGACTGCGTTTGGGCACAAGTGGCTGCGTTTGATGGGCACAGGTGGCTGCATTTGGGCGGCACAAGTGGCTGCGTTTGGGCGGCACAAGTGGCTGCCTTTGGGCACAAGTGGCTGCATTTGACGGGCACAGGTGGCTGCGTTTGACGGGCACAAGTGGCTGCGTTTGACGGGCACAAGTGGCTGCGTTTGATGGGCACAAGTGGCTGCGTTTGGGCGGCACAAGTGGCTGCGTTTGGGCGGCACAAGTGGCTGCGTTTGGGCGGCACAAGTGGCTGCGTTTGATGGGCACAAGTGGCTGCGTTTGACGGGCACAGCGGCTGCATTTGATGAGCACAGTGAGGCTGCATTTGATGGGGGAGGTTCAGTATTTTTCAGTTTGTTTGCGCTCGTCGGTAATCGTGATGCATCGTGATGCATCGCAGAATCGAATCGAATCGTTGACCAGATAATCGTAATCGAATCGAATCGTGAGACCAGTGAAGATGCGCACCCCTAATATATATATATATATATATATATATATATATATATATATATATATATATATATATATATATATATATATATATATATATAACCTGGAGAATTTGGACAGCACTTTTGGAACTGTTGTGCATTACAACAGAACTTGTACTTGAGAATGTGACACTTCCTGTTAGGTCACCAGAAACCTTGTAGAATCAAAAGAACAGCCTCCAGGTCATACATCGTCAGGCTGGATTTTCCAGTATAAACTAACTGAAAGTGAGAACTACGGCTAAGAATGTCTGCCAAGAACACGTACTATTGCTTAATTACAATTACAAAAGGAAGAACACTTAGTGAACTATAAATAACACATAATTTGTTAAACCTGGTGGTTGGAGCACAGCTTAAATTTGTGTTTGTAGAGGTTAAATAAAGCCATGGTGTCAACTGTCTTGCCTCATGATAGGAAATGTATTTATGATGAAGAAAAGACAACCGGTAGCCCAATTATATTCCACCATGGTGATTAAACAAATCTAGAGACTAAGCTTGTATGGGTAGGGCTCTCTCTCCTAGGGTTTCTTGCTATGGCTACGGATGCATAAACAGCCATATGTACTTGTCATTGGAACATTTGGAAGTATAGTATTACCTGTATTATTCTTTGTTTTAGCTTTTTCTTTTACTACTTTTGAAGGTGCTGAATCCTTAAAGCCTAACTTTGGGCACAAAAAAAACAGCTGGCAGTGGGACCCCCCTGCACTGCAAAGGTTAAATGCTCATTAAAGCAGTAATTCACCTTAAAAGGGAAGTTCCACTATAACACCTCCTTCCCGTCTCAAACTTATGAAGGTTTTTTTTTTTTTTTGGGGGGGGTGAGCGCGTACTGGTTCCTATTTCTACTCCGACTACCTAGGCGAACAGTGCAGAAGTCCTCTCCCCTTCCCGCCCGCATCACATACCTTCATTCCCGCCCCCATCACATACAATGCAATGGTATGTGAAGCCGCAAGGAGTCACATCCAGCTACCCTTAGTAAACATGCTGCCACCGGGCACCTGGAGACCAGCAAAGAACTGGCCTGGGTGAGATCAGGGCTGGATTCCTGGACAGGTAAGGGTTTGTAGCTGCTGACTTTGAATAATGTGATTTTTGTACTAACCGTAAAATCAGTTTCTCTGAGTTCATCGACGGACACAGTGCCACCTTAATCTTGACCACTGGGTTTTATCGCCTCCGCAGGAGCAGGACTAGGCAGAACAAAAAACACCTGGCTATGCCCAAGGGCTGCCCTCAGTCAGTATATAACCCCCTCCCTGCTCTAGGTATTCAGTTTAGTAGCAAGCAGTAATAGAAGTATCAAAAACTCCATAGAGGGGTGGGTGCTGTGTCCGTCGATAAACTTAGAGAAATTGATTTTATGGTGAGTACAAAAATCCCATTTTCTCTTTCGTTCGACGAACACAGCGCCTCCTTAATCTTGACCATTGGGATGTCCAAAAGCAGTGCCAAAGAAAAATGAGGGGTGGGAAAAATAACACAAGGCTTACCACAAGAGCCCTAACCAGGACACAGGAGCCTTAACCATGTCACAGGAGCCCCATCTGAAAAATAAAAATTTGAAGAAAAAACACCCCTCGAGAGGGAACTCCCCTCTTTAAATACCAGCCTGGAAAACCTTGCGGCCAAAAGATGCATCTGCAGATGCCAAAATATCTACTTTATAGAATTTAGTGAAGGTATGCACTGACAACCAGGTGGCTGCCTTGCAAACCTGTGATATTGACGCTTGATGATGGAAGGCCCAAGAAGTACTAAGCGCACAAATAGAATGCGCCCTGACAGGGAAAGGTGGAACCTAACCCTTAAAGGGGTTGTAAACCCTTGGTTTTTTTTTTTTTTAAATAACATACATGTCATACTTACCTCCACTGTGCAGTTCATTGCGGTGCTTGTGGCTCCTCCCCGCATCGAGGGTCCACGTTGGAGAAGCCTCTCCTAAGGTGGACACCAGTGCGGGTGCGCTCCCGAGTCCTGCAGGTGGAGTCCTTGAATGAAGGTACAAATTAACCACTTGCCGACCGCCTCACGCCTATATACGTGAGCAGAGCGGCACGGGCAGGCAAAATCACGTACCTGAAACGTGATTGCCTTCCCGCGGGTGGGGGGTCCGATCGGACCCCCCCCCGGTGCCAGCTGCGGTCGGCATTTGGTTGGAAGCGATGGGAGACGAGGGGGAGGCCATCCGATCGTGGCCCCCCCCTCGCGATCGCTCCCAGCCAATGACAAACATCCCCTGCCTCTGTATAGTACACAGAGGCAGAGGATGTGATGTCATCTCTCCTCGGCTCGGGAGTTTCCGTTCCAGCGCCGAGGGGAGATGACATGTAAGTGCACCAACACTCACACACACACAGTAGAACATGCCAGGCATACCTTACACCCCCGATCGCCCCCCGATCGCCCCCCGATCCCCCCCCAATCACCCCCCCCCCCCCTGTCACAAACTGACACCAAGCAGGTTTTTTTTTTTTTGTTTTGTTTTTCCTGATTACTGCATAGTGTCAGTTTGTGACAGTTAGCAGTGTTAGGGTAGTGACTGTTACCCCCCTGTAGGTCTAGGGTACCCCCCTTACCCCCCCTAATAAAGTTTTAACCCCTTGATCACCCCCCGTCACCAGTGTCGCTAAGCGATCATTTTTCTGATCGCTGTATTAGTGTCGCTGGTGACGCTAGTTAGGGACGTAAATATTTAGGTTCGCCGTCAGTGTTTTATAGCGACAGGGACCCCCATATACTATCTAATAAATGTTTTAACCCCTTGATGGCCCCCTAGTTAACCCTTTCACCACTGATCACCGTATAACCGTTACGGGTGACGCTGGTTAGTTTGTTTATTTTTTATAGTGTCAGGGCACCCGCCGTTTATTACCAAATAAAAGTTTAGCCCCCTGTAGGTCTAGGGTACCCCCCTTACCCCCCCTAATAAAGTTTTAACCCCTTGATCACCCCCTGTCGCCAGTGTCGCTAAGCGATCATTTTTCTGATCGCTGTATTAGTGTCGCTGGTGACGCTAGTTAGGGACGTAAATATTTAGGTTCGCCGTCAGTGTTTTATAGCGACAGGGACCCCCATATACTATCTAATAAATGTTTTAACCCCTTGATGGCCCCCTAGTTAACCCTTTTACCACTGATCACCGTATAACCGTTACGGGTGACGCTGGTTAGTTTGTTTATTTTTTATAGTGTCAGGGCACCCGCCGTTTATTACCGAAAAAAGGTTTAGCCCCCTGATCGCCCGGCGGTGATATGCGTCGCCCTAGGCAGCGTCAGATTAGCACCAGTACCGCGAACACCCATGCACGCACCGTACACGCACCGTACACCTCCCTTAGTGGTATAGTATCTGAACGCATCAATATCTGATCCGATCAGATCTATACTGGCGTCCCCAGCAGTTTAGGGTTCCCAAAAACGCAGTGTTAGCGGGATCAGCCCAGATACCTGCTAGCACCTGCGTTTTGCCCCTCCGCCCGGCCCAGCCCAGTCCAGCCCACCCAAGTGCAGTATCGATCGATCACTGTCACTTTTTTTTGTAGCGTTTTGGTGAACTGGCAAGCACCAGCGGCCTAGTACACCCCGGTCGTAGTCAAACCAGCACTGCAGTAACACTTGGTGACGTGGCGAGTCCCATAAGTGCAGTTCAAGCTGGTGAGGTGGCAAGCACAAGTAGTGTCCCGCTGCCACCAAAAAGACAAACACAGGCCCGTCGTGCCCATAGTGCCCTTCCTGCTGCATTCGCCAATCCTAATTGGGAACCCACCGCTTCTGCAGCGCCCGTACTTCCCCCATTCACATCCCCAACCAAATGCAGTCGGCTGCATGAGAGGCATTTTCTTTATGTCCTCCCGAGTACCCCTACCCAACGAACCCCCCCAAAAAAGATGTTGTGTCTGCAGCAAGCGCGGATATAGGCGTGACACTCACTATTATTGTCCCTCCTGTCCTGACAATCCTGGTCTTTGCATTGGTGAATGTTTTGAACGCTACCATTCACTAGTTGAGTATTAGCGTAGGGTACAGCATTGCACAGACTAGGCACACTTTCACAGGGTCTCCCAAGATGCCATCGCATTTTGAGAGACCCGAACCTGGAAGCGGTTACAGTTATAAAAGTTACAGTTACAAAAAAAAAGTGTAAAAAAAAAAAAAAAACACAAACAAAAATAAAAAAAAATAGTTGTCGTTTTATTGTTCTCTCTCTCTATTCTCTCTATTGTTCTGCTCTTTTTTACTGTATTCTATTCTGCAATGTTTTATTGTTATTATGTTTTATCATGTTTGCTTTTCAGGTATGCAATTTTTTATACTTTACCGTTTACTGTGCTTTATTGTTAACCATTTTTTTGTCTTCAGGTACGCCATTCACGACTTTGAGTGGTTATACCAGAATGATGCCTGCAGGTTTAGGTATCATCTTGGTATCATTCTTTTTAGCCAGCGGTCGGCTTTCATGTAAAAGCAATCCTAGCGGCTAATTAGCCTCTAGACTGCTTTTACAAGCAGTGGGAGGGAATGCCCCCCCCCACCGTCTTCCGTGTTTTTCTCTGGCTCTCCTGTCTCAACAGGGAACCTGAGAATGCAGCCGGTGATTCAGCCAGCTGACCATAGAGCTGATCAGAGACCAGAGTGGCTCCAAACATCTCTATGGCCTAAGAAACCGGAAGCTACGAGCATTTTATGACTTAGATTTCGCCGGATGTAAATAGCGCCATTGGGAAATTGGGGGAGCATTTTATCACACCGATCTTGGTGTGGTCAGATGCTTTGAGAGCAGAGGAGAGATCTAGGGTCTAATAGACCCCAATTTTTTCAAAAAAGAGTACCTGTCACTACCTATTGCTATCATAGGGGATATTTACATTCCCTGAGATAACAATAAAAATGATTTTAAAAAAAAAAATGAAAGGAACAGTTTAAAAATAAGATAAAAAAGCAAAAAAATAATAAAGAAAAAAAATAAATAAATAAAAAGCACCCCTGTCCCCCCTGCTCTCGCGCTAAGGCGAACGCAAGCGGCGGTCTGGCGTCAAATGTAAACAGCAATTGCACCATGCATGTGAGGTATCACCGCGAAGGTCAGATCGAGGGCAGTAATTTTAGCAGTAGACCTCCTCTGTAAATCTAAAGTGGTAACCTGTAAAGGCTTTTAAAGGCTTTTAAAAATGTATTAATTTTGTTGCCACTGCACGTTTGTGCGCAATTTTAAAGCATGTCATGTTTGGTATCCATGTACTCGGCCTAAGATCATCTTTTTTATTTCATCAAACATTTGGGCAATATAGTGTGTTTTAGTGCATTAAAATTTAAAAAAGTGTGTTTTTTCCCCAAAAAATGCGTTTGAAAATCGCTGCGCAAATACTGTGTGAAAAAAAAAAATGAAACACCCACCATTTTAATCTGTAGGGCATTTGCTTTAAAATAATATATAATGTTTGGGGGTTCAAAGTAATTTTCTTGCAAAAAAAAATAATTTTTTCATGTAATCAAAAAGTGTCAGAAAGGGCTTTGTCTTCAAGTGGTTAGAAGAGTGGGTGATGTGTGACATAAGCTTCTAAATGTTGTGCATAAAATGCCAGGACAGTTCAAACCCCCCCCAAATGACCCCATTTTGGAAAGTAGACACCCCAAGCTATTTGCTGAGAGGCATGTCGAGTCCATGGAATATTTTATATTGTGACACAAGTAGCGGGAAAGAGACAAATTTTTTTTTTTTTTTTTTTTTTTTTTTGCACAAAGTTGTCACTAAATGTTATATTGCTCAAACGTGCCATGGGAATATGTGAAATTACACCCCAAAATAAATTCTGTTGCTTCTCCTGAGTACGGGGATACCACATGTGTGGGACTTTTTGGGAGCCTAGCCGCGCACGGGGCCCCGAAAACCAAGCACCGCCTTCAGGCTTTCTAAGGCCGTAAATTTTTGATTTCACTCTTCACTGCCTATCACAGTTTCGGAGGCCATGGAATGCCCAGGTGGCACAAACCCCCCCCAAATTACCCCATTTTGGAAAGTAGACACCCCAAGCTATTTGCTGAGAGGTATAGTGAGTATTTTGCAGACCTCACTTTTTGTCACAAAGTTTTGAAAATTGAAAAAAGAAAAAAAAAATTTTTTTTTCTGGTCTTTCTTCATTTTCAAAAACAAATGAGAGCTGCAAAATACTCACCATGCCTCTCAGCAAATAGCTTGGGGTGTCTACTTTCCAAAATGGGGTAATTTGGGGGGGGTTTGTGCCATCTTGGCATTTTATGGCCTTCAAAACTGTGATAGGTAGTGAGGAGTAAAATCAAAAATGTATGCCCTTAGAAATCCTGAAGGTGGTGCTGGGTTTTCGGGGCCCCGTACGCGGCTAGGCTCCCAAAAAGTGCCACACATGTGGTATCCCCGTACTCAGGAGAAGCAGCTGAATGTATTTTGGGGTGCAATTCCACATATGCCCATGGCCTGTGTGAGCAATATATCATTTAGTGACAACTTTTTGTAAATTTTTTTTTTTTTTTTTTGTCATTATTCAATCACTTGGGACAAAAAAAAAAAATATTCAATGGGTTCAACATGCCTCTCAGCAATTTCCTTGGGGTGTCTACTTTCCAAAATGGGGTCATTTGGGGGGGTTTTGTACTGCCCTGCCATTTTAGCACCTCAAGAAATGACATAGGCAGTCATAAACTAAAAGCTGTGTAAATTCCAGAAAATGTACCCTAGTTTGTAGACGCTATAACTTTTGCGCAAACCAATAAATATACGCTTATTGACATTTTTTTTACCAAAGACATGTGGCCGAATACATTTTGGCCTAAATGTATGACTAAAATTTAGTTTATTGGATTTTTTTTATAACAAAAAGTAGAAAATATCATTTTTTTTCAAAATTTTCAGTCTTTTTCCGTTTATAGCGCAAAAAATAAAAACGGCAGAGGTGATCAAATACCATCAAAAGAAAGCTCTATTTGTGGGAAGAAAAGGACGCAAATTTCGTTTGGGTAGAGCATTGCATGACCGCGCAATTAGCAGTTAAAGCGACGCAGTGCCGAATTGTAAAAAGTGCTCTGGTCAGGAAGGGGGTAAATCCTTCCGGGGCTGAAGTGGTTAAAAAGTGAGTGGCTAGGTGTCACTGAACGAAGACTGCTAAGGTAGACACCTGGCCCTTGATGGTACTCAAAGCCAACTTCTGCTTAAAACCAGTTACTGTAAAGCAGGATGGAAGCTCAGCCCTCAGTACAACTGATCCTCAATGAGAGGTAGCTCCCAAGGGACGTTTACGGCCACCAGAATGACCAGAAGACTTTCGCCCTCCTTCGCATGCACCGCAGAAGAGGAAGGTGTTGGCCTCACAGTGGCACTAGGACGACTGCGGCGTCTACCAGAGGAACCGCCACAAGCCTCAGTTACTTCCTGTTGAACTGAACCTGCTGAAAGGGCTGACGTTTGAGAAGAAAACTACTAACCTGGTCAGAATTCACTCTAGAGTCAGACCCAGGTACTTGGGTAGTTCGGACGTCACCTGAACCTTTACAAGAATTACACCCGCCCAAGATGACATAGGGCCCCCAAAGTGGACAAACTCTGTCCCCCTTCTTTGGTACCCCCGAAAGGTTTAACTCGTGGATCCCCTTGATGCTCACAAAGGAGGTCCATGAATCTGAAAACCCCAGCAATGGGTGAACGCAAACCTTCATGCTGAATGAGTCTTGTTGGTGGATCCGGAGAAGCCTGCTCTAGGCTTACCAGACCCAGATTGCTTGGAACTTGAGAGATCTGTTTCCCTTGTCTGTAGCGGGAGCCCGAAAGAATTTCTTATGAGCTGAGAAGCCGAACCAGCCATAGTAAACATGCTGCGTGCAACAACCTTTGCTTTCCTGTCAGCTGGGTACTTAAAGGACGGGGATTCCTCTACTGGGATCATGGTTGCTTTATTCAACCTGGAAATCGGAGGGTCCACCACTGGCAGGGTAGTGTACTGAGAAACGTTTGGGGACCACAAAGGGTGACTTTTAGTTGTTCCCATTCCTTATAGGTAAACCTGTCAAAAATAAGCCAGATGAGGAAACACCTTTGGTGTGCGAGGTGACTTATGCATACCAAAAGACACAACCACATCCGTGGCCCTGTCAGCCGCATCCTCAATCTTTTGAGTCTCCCACACCGCAGTAATAAGTGCGTCCACCAGCGCTTTTTCACTCGCTGCTGAGACCATGAAGGACTCATCCTCACTATCCGATGGGTCAGGGGACGAGATATTAAACCCCCCTGGACGGGGGGTGCATCCCCGGCGGCATCAGGTTTAGAATCAGATGAGACAGACTGAGCAGGGAAAGGCGCGGGGGGGGGGGTGCTTCCTCCTGTGTCTTTGCCCACACGCTACTTCCACCCGTGATACCAATGACTCAAAGACCGCCACCAGCGCAAACATGGGAAGCTGGGGTTCCGGGGGAACTCCATAAGAGAAGACACCTCCATAAGGGGATCAGTGGGAGAGATGTGACCCAGAGGCTCCATAGGGAAGAAGACCCTGTAGTACAAAGGAACTTTGGCACCACTAAGGGGTCCCCCAATGCCCAGGGTACCTACCAGCAGAGAGGGAGATACACAAGGATCCCCAAAGACTCATTCTACCAGCGGAGGAGCGCCACAATTGGGACCCAGCAACACCAATGTCAGCGTCCACTTCCTATATCCTGGGACAGGAAGAGAAGCATAGGGGAGGGAGAGGAGGAGCTCTGACATCTCCATGAGGTTTCAGCTGTCTCTAGTGTCTCACTAGACTAACAGAAAATGGCCGCCGTGACATCGGCTTGTGTTGCGTTTGTTAAAATATGATTTTCTATATTAATCAGACATAACATTACATGGGACAATATTATAATAGTAGTTTCATAGAAATCAGATTACTGCCAGGTTTTTGCTTGAGTAGATAATTCTCAAACAAACGCTGTTGGATACAGTGGGAATGTAGATACCATTGTTCTTGGACCTCCCAAACATGGCCGTTGGCCGTTTGACATGCTTAAGCATGCTGTCAGGATCTTCTCTGCTTCAATATCACTGCACCCTCTGCAAGGGGACCCCCCTCCAAAAGGTTCTGTACTCCACTAGGCCGGGTGAACATTTAGGGGACACCGCTGTGCTCTCAGCACTGGGACCACAAAACTGCACACTACCTCACACTGCACACACAGCAGGGCATGCACCTAGGGGTCTCCGCTGCACCCTCTGGACTGGAACCTCCCCTATACTACTAGGGCAAGACACACCACCCAGATAGGGAATGGCGGGGGAGACCCCCAGGGGTCCCTGCTGTCTGCCCTGAGACTCCCACCAATCCATGGGGGGAGGGGGAAGCACAGCTTAATCAAGGGACTTTAGGATGGGAGGAGGGATCCTGCAGGCAGGTCCGACCATCCCTGGAGGGTACCCACGTCCACCACCACAAACTGCACAAAGGAGGAGAGCGGGGACTGTACTTACCGATCCATGGTGCGGGTGACCCTCCAGACAGAACTCCTTGCCACCGAAGTGGGGGGCTGTTGGCCAAGGGACCGCTGCGACTCGGACCAGAGCCCGTTCATATGCGACCCTGCAAGGCGTTTAACCACTTGACGACCGCCTCACGCCAATGTACGTCGACAAAGCGGCACGGACAGGCAAAATCACGTACATGGTACGTGATTTGCCTTCCGCGGGTGGGGGGTCCGATCGGACCCCCCCCCCCCGCCGCCCGAGGCGGTCCCGTTTTGTCCCCCGGCGATCGGAGACGAGGGGGAGGCCATCCGTTCGTGGCCCCCCCTCGCGATCGCCGCCGGCCAATGGGAACACTCCTTTGCTGCTGTATGCTAAACAGCAGCAAAGGAAATGATGTCATCTCCCCTCGGGTCGGTAGTTTCCGTTCCGGCCCGAGGAGAGACGACATGTAAGTGACTGCACCAACACACACACAGTAGAACATGCCAGGCACACATTACACCCCGATCCCCCCCCCCCGATCGCCCCCCGATCACCCCCCCCCCCTGTCACAAACTGACACCAGCAGTTTTTTTTTTTTTCTGATTACTGCATGGTGTCAGTTTGTGACAGTTACAGTGTTAGCACAGTTACTGTTACCCCCCTGTAGGTCTAGGGTACCCCCCTAACCCCCCCTAATAAAGTTTTAACCCCTTGATCACCCCCCGTCACCAGTGTCACTAAGCGATCATTTTTCTGATCGCTGTATTAGTGTCGCTGGTGACGCTAGTTAGTGAGGTAAATATTTAGGTTCGCCGTCAGCGTTTTATAGCGTCAGGGACCCCCATATACTACCTAATAAATGTTTTAACCCCTTGATTGCCCCCTACTTAACCCTTTCACCACTGATCACCGTATAACCGTTACGGTTGACGCTGGTTAGTTTGTTTATTTTTTATAGTGTCAGGGCACCCGCCGTTTATTACCGAACAAAGGTTTAGCCCCCTAATCGCCCGGCGGTGATATGTGTCGCCCCAGGCAGCGTCAGATTAGCGCCAGTACCGCTAACACCCACGCACGCAGCATGCGCCTCCCTTAGTGGTATAGTATCTGTACGGATCAATATCTGATCCGATCAGATCTATACTAGCGTCCCCAGCAGTTTAGGGTTCCCAAAAACGCAGTGTTAGCGGGATCAGCCCAGATACCTGCTAGCACCTGCGTTTTGCGCCTCCGCCCGGCCCAGCCCACCCAAGTGCAGTATCGATCGATCACTGTCACTTACAAAACACTAAACGCATAACTGCAGCGTTCACAGAGTCAGGCCTGATCCCTGCGATCGCTAACAGTTTTTTTGGTAGCGTTTTGGTGAACTGGCAAGCACCAGCCCCAGGCAGCGTCAGGTTAGCGCCAGTACCGCTAACACCCACGCACGCACCGTACACCTCCCTTAGTGGTATAGTATCTGATCGGATCAATATCTGATCCGATCAGATCTATACTAGCGTCACCAGCAGTTTAGGGTTCCCAAAAACGCAGTGTTAGCGGGATCAGCCCAGATACCTGCTAGCACCTGCGTTTTGCCCCTCCGCCCGGCCCGGCCCAGCCCACCCAAGTGCAGTATCGATCGATCACTGTCACTTACAAAACTCTAAACGCATAACTGCAGCGTTCGCAGAGTCAGGCCTGATCCCTGCGATCGCTAACAGTTTTTTTGGTAGCGTTTTGGGGAACTGGCAAGCGCCAGCGGCGTAGTACACCCCGGTCGTAGCCAAACCAGCACTGCAGTAACACTTGGTGACGTGGCGAGTCCCATAAGTGCAGTTCAAGCTGGTGACGTGGCAAGCACAAGTAGTGTCCCGCTGCCACCAAAAAGACAAACACAGGCCCGTCGTGCCCATAGTGCCCTTCCTGCTGCATTCGCCAATCCTAATTGGGAACCCACCGCTTCTGCAGCGCCCGTACTTCCCCCATTCACATCCCCAACCAAATGCAGTCGGCTGCATGAGAGGCATTTTTATGTCCTACCGAGTACCCCTACCCAGCGAACCCCCCAAAAAAGATGTTGTGTCTGCAGCTAGCGCGGATATAGGCGTGACACCCGCTATTATTGTCCCTCCTGTCCTGACAATCCTGGTCTTTGCATTGGTGAATGTTTTGAACGCTACCATTCACTAGTTGAGTATTAGCGTAGGGTACAGCATTGCACAGACTAGGACACACTTTCACAGGGTCTCCCAAGATGCCATCGCATTTTGAGAGACCCGAACCTGGAACCGGTTACAGTTATAAAAGTTAGTTACAAAAAAAGTGTAAAAAAAAATAAATATATAAAATAAAAAAAAATAGTTGTCGTTTTATTGTTCTCTCTCTCTCTATTGTTCTGCTCTTTTTTTACTGTATTCTATTCTGCAATGTTTTATTGTTATTGTTATTGTTATTATGTTTTATCATGTTTGTTTTTCAGGTATGTAATTATTTATACTTTACTGTTTACTGTGCTTTATTGTTAACCATTGTTAACCATTTTTTTTTCTTCAGGTACGCCATTCACGACTTTGAGTGGTTATACCAGAATGATGCCTGCGGGTTTAGGTATCATCTTGGTATCATTCTTTTCAGCCAGCGGTCGGCTTTCATGTAAAAGCAATCCTAGCGGCTAATTAGCCTCTAGACTGCTTTTACAAGCCGTGGGAGGGAATGCCCCCCCCACCGTCTTTCGTGTTTTTCTCTGGCTCTCCTGTCTCAACAGGGAACCTGAGAATGCAGCCGGTGATTCAGCCAGCTGACCATAGAGCTGATCAGAGAACAGAGTGGCTCCAAACATCTCTATGGCCTAAGAAACCGGAAGCTACGAGCATTTCATGACTTAGATTTTGCCGGATGTAAATAGCGCCATTGGGAAATTGGGGAAGCATTTTATCACACCGATCTTGGTGTGGTCAGATGCTTTGAGGGCAGAGGAGAGATCTAGGGTCTAATAGACCCCAATTTTTTCAAAAAAGAGTACCTGTCACTACCTATTGCTATCATAGGGGATATTTACATTCCCCGAGATAACAATAAAAATGATTAAAAAAAAAAATATGAAAGGAACAGTTTAGAAGTAAGATTAAAAAAGCAAAAAAATAATAAAGAAAAAAAAAAAAAAAAAAAAAAAAAGCACCCCTGTCGCCCCCTGCTCTCGCGCTAAGGCGAACGCAAGCGGCGGTCTGTCGTCAAACGTAAACAGCAATTGCACCATGCATGTGAGGTATCACCGTGAAGGCCAGATCGAGTGCAGTAATTTTTCCAGTAGACCTCCTCTGTAAATCTAAAGTGGTAACCTGTAAAGGCTTTTAAAGGCTTTTAAACATGTATTTATTTTGTTGCCACTGCACGTTTGTGCGCAATTTTAAAGCATGTCATGTTTGGTATCCATGTACTCCGCCTAAGATCATCTTTTTTATTTCATCAAACATTTGGGCAATATAGTGTGTTTTAGTGCATTAAAATTTAAAAAAGTGTGTTTTTTCCCCAAAAAATGCGTTTGAAAAATCGCTGCGCAATTACTGTGTGAAAAAAAAAAAATGAAACACCCACCATTTTAATCTGTAGGGCATTTGCTTTAAAAAAATATATAATGTTTGGGGGTTCAAAGTAATTTTTTTGCAAAAAAAATAACTTTTTCATGTAAACAATAAGTGTCAGAAAGGGCTTTGTCTTCAAGTGGTTAGAAGAGTGGGTGATGTGTGACATAAGCTTCTAAATGTTGTGCATAGAATGCCAGGACAGTTCAAACCCCCCCCAAATGACCCCATTTTGGAAAGTAGACACCCCAAGCTATTTGCTGAGAGTCATGTCGAGTCCATGGAATATTTTATATTGCGACACAAGTTGCGGGAAAGAGACAAATTTTTTTTTTTTTTTTGCACAAAGTTGTCACTAAATGATATATTGCTCAAACATGCCATGGAAATATGTGAAATGACACCCCAAAATACATTCTGCTGCTTCTCCTGAGTACGGGGATACCACATGTGTGAGACTTTTTGGGAGCCTAGCCGCGTACGGGACCCCGAAAACCAAGCACCGCCTTCAGGCTTTCTAAGGGCGTGAATTTTTGATTTCACTCTTCACTGCCTATCACAGTTTCGGAGGCCATGGAATGCCCAGGTGGCACAAAACCCCCCCAAATGACCCCATTTTGGAAAGTAGACACCCCAAGCTATTTGCTGAGAGGTATAGTGAGTATTTTGCAGACCTCACTTTTTGTCACAAAGTTTTGAAAATTGAAAAAAGAAAAAAAAAATGTTTTTTCTTGTCTTTCTTCATTTTCAAAAACAAATGAGAGCTGCAAAATACTCACCATGCCTCTCAGCAAATAGCTTGGGGTGTCTACTTTCCAAAATGGGGTCATTTGGGGGGGGGGTTTGTGCCACCTGGGCATTCCATGGCCTCCGAACCTGTGATAGGCAGTAAAGAGTGAAATCAAAAATTTTCACCCTTAGAAATCCTGAAGGCAGTGATTGGTTTTCGTGGTCCCGTACGCGGCTAGGCTCCCAAAAAGTCCCACACATGTGGTATCCCCATACTCAGGAGAAGTAGCTAAATGTATTTTGGGGTGCAATTCCACATATGCCCATGGCCTGTGTGAGCAATATATCATTTAGTGACAACTTTATGAAAAAAAAAAAAAAAGTGTCACTTTCCCGCAACTTGTGTCAAAATATAAAATATTCCATGGACTCAATATGCCTCTCAGCAAATAGCTTGGGGTGTCTACTTTCCAAAATGGGGTCATTTTGGGGGGTTTTGTGCCACCTGGGCATTCCATGGCCTCCGAAACTGTGATAGGCAGTGAAGAGTGAAATCAAAAATTTACACTCTTAGAAATCCTGAAGGCGGTGATTGGTTTTCGGGGCCCCGTACGCGGCTAGGCTCCCAAAAAGTCCCACACATGTGGTATCCCCATACTCAGGAGAAGCAGCTGAATGTATTTTGGGGTGCAATTCCACATAGGCCCATGGCCTGTGTGAGCAATATATCATTTAGTGACAACTTTTTGTAAATATTTTTTTTTTTTTTTTTTGTCATTTTTCAATCACTTGGGACAAAAAAAATAAAAATATTCAATGGGTTCAACATGCCTCTCAGCAATTTCCTTGGGGTGTCTACTTTCCAAAATGGGGTCATTTGGGGGGGTTTTGTACTGCCCTGTCATTTTAGCACCTCAAGAAATGACATAGGCAGTCATAAACTAAAAGCTGTGTAAATTACAGAAAATGTACCCTAGTTTGTAGACGCTATAACTTTTGCGCAAACCAATAAATATACGCTTATTGACATTTTTTTTACCAAAGACATGTGGCCGAATACATTTTGGCCTAAATGTATGACTAAAATTTAGTTTATTGGATTTTTTTTATAACAAAAAGTAGAAAATATCATTTTTTTCAAAATTTTCGGTCTTTTTCCGTTTATAGCGCAAAAAATAAAAACCGCAGAGGTGATCAAATACCATCAAAAGAAAGCTCTATTTGTGGGAAGAAAAGGACGCAAATTTCGTTTGGGTACAGCATTGCATGACCGCGCAATTAGCAGTTAAAGCGACGCAGTGCCAAATTGGAAAAAGACCTCTGGTCCTTAGGCAGCATAATGGTCCGGGGCTCAAGTGGTTAACTTACGGCCGACCTAGCGCATTGCTAAAGTCTGCACGCACTCACTGGCTGAACAGGGAAGACCACTGGATCTAGATTATTGCTCAGCCTGGCAGTTGATTGTAGATCTTCCAGGAGAAAATGCATGGAAGAAAGACAAAAAGCAAAATTTGCTAGGACCAAAAGATCCCAGCAAGGAGCTAGGTCCTTACTCCTGACTAGACAGAAATAAACTGAATACCTAAAGGAGGGAGGGGGTTATATACTGATTGAGGACAGCCCATGGGCGTAGCCAGGTGTTTTTTGTTCTGCCTAGTCCTACTGCTGCGGAGGCGATATAACCCAATGGTCAAAATTAATGAGGCGGTGTGTCCGTCGATGAACGAAAGAAATTCTCTTTAAAGTGGTGGGCCAGCTGAAAAAAAAATTTCTTTAAAGTCAGCAGCTACAAACACTGTAGCTGCTGACTTTTAATAAGTACACTTACCTGTCCAGGGTGCCCGCGATGACGGTCGCCTGAGGCCGACCCATCCTTCGGCTCTCGGGGCCGCCATTCCAACTATTCTAACTAAGGGAAACAGGCAGTGGAGCCTTGCGACTTCACTGCCCCTTTCCTACTGCGCATGCGCGAGTCACGCAGCGCTTTGTGAATGGGACACACACAGTTCCCAGAACACACCGCGCCCCATTCCCCAGAAGACAACGCAAGGAGGAGAAGACTGAAGATCACCACGGTGTAGGAAGTGGCAGATTAAGACGATCTGCCTAGCAACAGCCATTTCTGGTAAGTAACATTTTTTTTCTCTCAAAATTTTTAGGAATGTTTTTGTGTACTTTTTTTATTTTAGGGTGGCCCTCCAAGTCTAGAGGTTTGCATTAAAGTTTATATTACTTACCTGACTCCTTGCTCTGACGCGGCTTTCCTCTCCCCAAAGCTCCGGTCTGTGGGCTCTGTATCATTAAGTAGAATGTACTGTCTATGGGGGTGAACATGTGACTATGGTTGAGAGCAGCTTACAGAGGAAGCTACAGTGGACTGGTCACATAAAAATAAATAAATACAAAACATGTATGAAAAAAACAAAAATGAGCACACTCGATTGACGTGTCTTTTTTATGATGTCACTTTTCTATATTTCTATGACTCTGCGGAGCCTACTAGAATTGTGAGTCAGGTAAGTAATACAATCCCCTAGATTTTATGATCATTTATCCCTTGCAGTGTGTGTGTGTGTGTGTGTGTGTGTGTGTGTGTGTGTGTGTGTGTGTGTGTGTGTGTATGTGGGGGGGGGCTCACTGCATGGGTATTTTTTTTGTCATGGCTGGAGTTGGGCTTTAATACCTGGTCGGTCACTAAACAAGAAAAAAAAAAACCTGCTCACACAGAACCAGAGCTGTTTGTATGACAGGTCACAGATCTTGAACAAGCAAAGATGGAGATGACAACTCCAAAGCTTGCAGCTTTGAAAAAAAAAAAAAAAGACAGCAATGGCACCACACATGCATCTATCCTGATAAATTGGCCAACAGTTTAACAGACAGATGATTCCATTTTAAGCAAGCACTGTTAAACTGCACAATTAAAGTGACATTAAAGTAATAATAAAAAAAAAAAACAAATGTTATTCTTACCTGCTCTGTGCAACAATAATGCACAGAAACATTGTTTTCCTTCAACAGTCCCTGCTTGCCCTTGCAAGGTCCTCCCTCCTTCAGGTGCCTCCTGTAGAAAACCAGGTACTCTAAAGGGCACACATGCCCATGCTTTCCTGTTGGGTCCTACGCAGGGCTGTGTGCATCTATAGATACACACAGAGCCGGTAAGCCAAGCCCCTTTTCCTCCTTACAGCATTTTGCCTGACATCAGCTGGAAGTGATAAAGGTAGGTGCTAGCCCTTTAAATTACGATTAAAACACAAATACAAAATCATTTTTAATTGTCCTTAAAGTACTGCTTGAAGCTACGTGAAAAGTTTTAATTGCACTGCACTGAAACTTATTGAACTGTGTTTATTTATGTCCCCTAAAACAGCTGGAACTTTTAATCATTGCAAGTTATTTCACAGCATATTACCCTCTAGATAAAACAATATCTAACTCAATAAACACAGCAGAGCATGACCATGATGGTACCACCTGATGTCATAAGAACCCCAATGAAAAGAATGGGCAGATAACAAATGTAGATGGTGATGTACAGATCAGTCAATTAAGTTTGAAAAATCAATTAATATGATCAAGCAGAGAAACAATACGCTGCTTGCTGCAAAATAAATCTCTTTTTCAGTTTAGACCAGCATACAACGGGATTCATAAACAAATTTGGGCACGTTAATCACACATTCACATTTCAATTACACCATAAACGGACAATGTTGGCTTGGATTTACTCTAAAACCACAGATGACATTCTTTATTGCTCCTAAGCCAAATGTTTGTATCAACATTATTTACTCACAATGTGACCTTCTGTGCAAAGCCAATGTGAACAATGAGAACATCCTATATTCCATGGGCTGAGAAATGACGCAGTCTAAATGTGTACTTTTTAAATAATGTTCAAGTAATGACATTCCTCTTTGCAGTATATTAATCATTGAACACTGTAGGGAGTTGTTTTGTAAATCTGATCATTCCAAAAGTTTAGCTAATAATCTTGCTGTAATATGCTCTAGATATAAAGTTCAGTTAGCTATTTCTGTCCATAAATTTTTACTGAAAACATAAACTCCACTTAAAGTGGGTCTGAATTCAAAAAGTGAACATGTGCTCTTTTATAGGAAACATCTAGAAATGTTTTGACTGTTAGTCTCAAGAAATTTAGAGAAGTCAGTATTGTGCCACTAACTGTCCTCCTTCCTGGAGGGGATACTGTACCTAAGGACCTGCATTGCATGCATCCCCCTATTTCTGCTTCATTTCTTCCTGCTTGAATATTTGCTAACCAGTCATTAGATTACCAGTTATCAGGGGGCAGCTCTGGCATTAAAGCGGATCTTCACCCAAGCTCCACTTTGTATTCTACTCCCTCCACTGCCACATTTGCCACTTTTTTTTTTTTTTTTTTAGGTGGGGGGGCGCGGGTACCTGGTTTTGACAAGTACTTCTAGGTAAGATTGTTGATCTGCGATCTATGACAGTATTTGTAGCTGCTGACTTAATTTTTTCTGAAGGAGCCTGGAGCTCCTCTTTAAAGTGGAACTAAAGAGCTGTTTTTTTTTTTTTTTAATTGTTGGTCTTTTTTTTTGTTTATAGCTCAAAAAAACAAACAAAAAAAAACCCGCAGAAGTGATCAAATACCACCAAAAGAAAGCTCCATTTGCGGGTAAAAAAGGACATAATTTTTGTTGGCGTACAGCATTGAGCGACCGTGCAATTGGCAGTTAAAGCGACGCAGTGCTGTATTGGAAAAAATGGCCTGGTCATTAAGGGGAAAAATCCTCCTGGGGCTGAAGTGGTTAAATAGATTTAAGATTATGGATAAACAATTATGATGATGCCATGGACATCTATACCAAACATATTGCAAATATCAGCTGTGTAATAGTTGGATTACACAGGAAGCGGTGGTATGAAATGGCCACAGCAGCGATAAATGTATTTTGTGCTTCCACGTGTGATGACTTCATAAAAAGGAACGCTTGCACTTACTGCTCAGAGACAGCTTTCATGAATGTTTTCTTTCCTCCTGAACAAGCCTTTAATTAATGTTGCAACATAGACCTGTGTGTGCTGAAAACGTCTGACATTTGTCTTGACAGACGCATGCTGCAAGTTCTTTTTTTTTGCAAAACATGTTTTGCCAAAAAGAATGGATTATTCGTGACAAATACAAAGCATAGATTCACAAGAAGTCACACAATTAGAGCACTAAACTACAACACCAGACAGCCACTATAGTACAACAGAAAAAAACATATTGAAAAGTAAGAAGACGACTCTCCAAAATAATGAAGATCCCCTGGACAGTTGTCACAAAAACAAGCGTCCCAATTCAACGATTTCCCCTCTATCACTATCCTGGTGGCAACTCTAAATTTTAGATTTTCCAACGGTAGCCACCAGGAAAAATAGAAAGGATAAATCACCTCAGTGGGGGCACAAACAGCAGTAAAAATCTGGCACAGGTCCTAACCCTTCCCTACAGTGTCCGGAACGAAAATAAAAAAGTGTTCGACTTTGAAAACACTTTAGGAACATTTGTCATATACCTGGGTAATTAAATTTGCATAAATTTAATAGCATAGATGTTACATCTATGCTTCAAATCCCAGATATAGACAGTTAAAATTATATGCAAATCCCAACTCCTCCTGTAACAATCAAGCTTTTCCATACCACTTATTATGCCCCAGGCCTCTACTTTGGTCCTTTAATAGGAGTCTCATTCACAAAAAGGAGGTTCAGAAGGTGGAGTGGTCAAAAACGTTTTAAAAAAAAAGAGGAAATTTGCACAAAAAACCCATCTGGTTAGGTCTCTGGATCTAGTTCTATGTTGGCTAAAGTCACCCTTTGCATATGCATATTGTATCATTCAGTTTGAATGTGTGTTGCATGCAGTGCACTGAAAAAATTGCGCGTGCACCATTTTTGACTGCGGGGCAACACACATCCATCAAAAGTTGTGGTGGGGTGCCATTTAGTATAAATGGTACTGCATCACACCAACACACTTAAAGCGGCACTTTGCTGCTGCATCAATCCCCTCTTTTGTGCAGCTATCTTAAGAAATCTCCTTGCGCGTGTGCAGATACACAGACAGTCTCTCATTTATTTGAGACCTGGCAAAGCCCAACATCGCATCTTCACACTCATAGGGGATTTCTGCGAATGCACACACATGAACAATAATGTTCCATAAAAATAAAGCAATAATGTTTTACAAATTATTGCAGCACTTCTCCTGGGCTCTGCAATAAAAATTAAAGCTTAAGTGCAGCCATAAAAATAGAACTGTGAGAACTGTCACAGGCTCTCATCAAGAGTGCCCAATTATGCCCCCTTTTCATAGAAGTCATACTACAGCAGTGGCGTAGCGTGGGGTGTGCAGGGGGTGCCGTGGCCCCGGGCGCGATATTTAGGGGGGCACCAGTATGTGTCACTGGCTGCCTCCTCCTAATTTCTAATTCTGTGTCCCCGGGCTCCGGCCGCCATGTTAAGTGTCCGGAGCCCTGTGATTGGGTGAATGGGGGTCATGTGAGGCGTAGGGCTGGCCTGTCCTCGATCGCTCCTGAAGTCCCGCCTCCGCACATGACCCCCCATACGCCCAACCACAGGGCCCTGGACACTGAACATGGCAGCAAGCAGAGCGCAGGGGAGAGAAGAATGTGAGCCGCCGCTGTCTTCTCCTCCTCCTCTAGATTGATGCAGCCAGGATAGGAAGGTGAGTGAGAGTCTTGTTACTGGCCGGGGGGGGGGGGGGGGGGGCGAGAGAGAGAGACTGTAGGCAGGACAGTGTAGTGTAGTATAGTATGGAGGTCAGTGTAGTCGTCACTATGGGGGGCAGTGTAGTGGACAGTATAGTGGTTAGTGTAGTATAGTATAGTGGTTAGCATAGTGGTCAGTATAGTGTAGTTTAGTATGGAGGTCAGTGTAGTGTAGTATAGTGGTTAGTATGGTAGTTAGTGTAGTGGACAGTGTAGTGTAGTATAGTATAGTGGTTAGTGTAGTATGGTGGTCAGTATAGTGGTTAGTGTAGTATAGTATACTGGTTAGTATAGTGGTCAGTATAGTGTAGTTTAGTATGGTGGTCAGTGTAGTATGGTGGTCAGTGTAGTATGGTGGTCAGTATAGTGGACAGTGTAGTGTAGTGGTTAGTGTAGTGGACAGTATAGTATAGTGGACAGTGTAGTATAGTGGACAGTATAGTGTAGTATAGTGGTCAGTGTAGTATAGTGGACAGTGTAGTATAGTGGACAGTGTAGTATGGTGGGCAGTGTAGTGTAGTATAGTGGTCAGTGTAGTATAGTGGACAGTGTAGTATGGTGGTCAGTATAGTGTAGTATAGTGGACAGTGAAGTGGTTAGTGTAGTGGACAGTACAGTATAGTGGACAGTGTAGTATAGTGGACAGTGTAGTATAGTGGACAGTGTAGTATGGTGGTCAGTGTAGTGTAGTATAGTGGACAGTGTAGTATAGTGGACAGTGTAGTATGGTGGTCAGTGTAGTGTAGTATAGTGGTCAGTGTAATATAGTGGACAGTGTAGTATGGTGGTCAGTGTAGTGTAGTATAGTGGACAGTGTAGTGTAGTGGACAGTATAGTATAGTGGACAGTGTAGTATAATGGTCAGTGTAGTATAGTGGACAGTATAGTATAGTGAACAGTGTAGTATGGTGGTCAGTATAGTGTAGTATAGTGTAGTATAGTGGACAGTGTAGTATGGTGGTCAGTGTAGTATAGTGGTCAGTGTAGTATAGTGGTCAGTGTAGTATAGTGGTCAGTGTAGTATAGTGGTCAGTGTAGTATAGTGGTCAGTGTAGTATAGTGGACAGTGTAGTATAGTGGACAGTGTAGTATAGTGGACAGTGTAGTATAGTGGTCAGTGTAGTGTAGTATAGTGGTCAGTGTAGTATAGTGGACAGTGTAGTATGGTGGTCAGTATAGTGTATTATAGTGGACAGTGTAGTATAGTGGACAGTGTAGTATGGTGGTCAGTATAGTGTAGTATAGTGGACAGTGTAGTATGGTGGTCAGTATAGTGTAGTATAGTGGACAGTGTAGTATGGTGGTCAGTATAGTGTAGTATAGTGGACAGTGTAGTATAGTGGTCAGTATAGTGTAGTATGGTGGTCAGTATAGTGTAGTATAGTGGTCAGTGTAGTATGGTGGTCAAGTGTAGTGTAGTGTAGTATAGTATAGTGGTCAGTGTAATGTAGTATAGTGGACAGTGTAGTATAGTGGACAGTGTAGTGTAGTATAGTGGTCAGTATAGTGGACAGTGTAGTATGGTGGTCAGTATAGTGGACAGTGTAGTATGGTGGACAGTGTAGTGGTCAGTGTAATATAGTGGTCAGTATAGTGGTCAGTATAGTATAGTGGTCAGTGTAGTGGACAATGTAGTGTAGTGGTCAGTATAGGAATCAGGTAGGTCAGTACTATTGTATTTGAAGGGACTCAGGGATAGCTAAAAGTCCGCAGGTTAGGGGGGGGGGGGGGGGCACAAATTACTTGCCTTGCCCTGGGTGCTGACAACCCACGCTACGCCACTGTACTACAGCTTCTATGTATGGAACAGGATCTATGAATAGAGGGGGCGATCATTCACAGGTAACCATACAAATTCCCACAGGAACACACGTTCCTGGAATAGGCTCTAAGGCCAGATTCACACCTATGCAAGTTGCAGGTGCATTTTTCAATACAAGCTTTTGATCGATTGAAGTCTATGGCACCGAAAACCAGAAAAAAGTCCCTGGTCCTTTCCATAAAATGCACAGATGTGAACTACATCCATAGGAAACCATGTTATATGGACTGCAGTGTGTTTCTGCAAAACTGAAAACGCACAAAAAAATGCATAGGTGCGAACCAGGCCTAAAATAATGGGTGCTGCAGCAACCGCCAGCTGGAAACTGGAACATACATGATGCGATGTAGATATCTGCCAGCACACCACAGATCTTGTGATCACATGCCTCACGAAGGGGTCCTGCGTGGCTCCAAAACAGTGCACTCTTTTGCTTGTGATGTAATCAATCTTCAATAAAAAATTGTTTGGACTTAACTGGAAGATCCGTGGTGCACTGGCAAATATCTACACTGGACTTATCATTCATCCATGCACCCTCCATTCATAGATTTCATTCATAGAATCGGTAGTCTGGCTCCTATGAATGGCAGAGCTGGGCAAAAAGGGTGGGCATAGTCGGGCACTCCTGTGACAGCCTCTTAGTTCTATTATCCCCTGTTGCACCGGAAGACTATGGTGACAGTGGTGGGGCTAGGGGATGGATGGAGGAGTATTTCACCTAACAGAAGAGGCATTAGCACATGGGACTCGTCCTACTAACTTGTAAGTCATCATCCTTGTGCTGACTTTTGCATTTTTTTATTTTGGCTGCACTCAGACTTTAAATGCAATCTAGCACACTCTTGTGTAGTACAGCTGCCTAAAGCCTAGTACACACTTGTAGTTTTTTTTTTTCGTTCAACCCAGCAAAGCTGAACATAACAAAAAGTAAAGCCCACTTGTTGATTTTCACCTACAGGTAAGCCTATAATAGGGCTTACCTGTAGATACAATTAATATTTACTAAATGTGCACGGTTTAGGAAATGCGCTCTGAAGGTCCGGCATTATTTGCCGGACCTTCAGAGCTTCGTGCCGGAATCAAGGGCTCCTGCACACACGCATGGGAGTGATGTCATTGCGGCTCTGGCTAATCACATAACTGGAGCGCGAACCCGGAAGAAAGACCGGGGGAAGATGTCATCCCTCATCGGTTACAGCTCAGCACTGGAGTGCTTCGTTCCAAGATAAGCATTTCACAACGTACTAGTATGCATTTGCCTTACAGGTTGTTTTTTTATAAACAGCGGTGGTTTACTACCGCTTTAAGGCAAAAGTGGTGTCTGCTATCCCAGAGCTCTGTACTTCTGAAGAGAGAATGCCTCCATTGGGGTCAAAATAATGTAGGCGGAGTCTGTGGCCAACTGTCTCCTAGGGAACAAAAGCCAGTCTACAGGCTCCTACCTCCTCTCTCTACAGCACATAAAAACTGCTGACACACTAGAAAAGCTGGAAAATTGCATTGTAGCTTTCTACTAGACACAGGTTGTATTTCAATGTTTGCTGCAATGCTCATCAGAATTGTAATCAGTATTTAAATGCTGAAGTGTAATTTTCCATTAACTATATCTCAGGAGAATAACAACTAAAGAACACATGGCAAATATGCTATAGGCATAAATGTGAAAGGTGCATAGGGTGATCAAATAATATGTATAATGATACATCTAAGTTCTTTGTCCATTTGCGGCCCATGACCTGATCCATTAAAGAAAATGAGTTAAAAGCGTCTTGATTTGGATGAGGCCTCACAGGTACCTTTAAAATATCTGAAGGTTCATGTACTCTGCAAGTACGCGAGAGGATGTAAGTCTCTAGCATGCCATAGGTGTCATAGCTTTAGGCCCATTAACCTGGTTAGTTCGGGAGCTGCTGTATCATTTCCATTCAGGCCAAGTTCCATCTCTACTTACCTCCTCACCAATAGCCTATATACTTTACACAATGCAGGAGCAAAATTACTGGGCACAAAGACCTTTCTAACCTGTGTCCACAAATAAGACTGGAAAATCACATTAGTTGCCTTTCTATCTCTCCATGTGGCTTTATGTACAAGTAGGAGATCATCTCCTTGTACTATCAGACAGGAAGGGTGTCCCTAAGCAATTTCTGCTGGTTTCAAAGACCTCCCACAGGTTTATATAAATACTTGTGTAGAGCAGAGAATTTCTATGCAGGTGACAAACAATGCATTACTATTCTGTACCCCACCCAAGTGAGTAGCTTTGAGAGAAGGGAGTGAATTATATTCAGGTTAATGTATCTCCTACTTTAAATTATCATGACCCATTGTGACCTTACAGTGATAAAATGTGTGTTGAACACAGAAAAAAATTACATTTCATTTGCTAAAGCACTGTGTGTGAGAAAAAAATGCCAGGATTTTCCTTTTTAATCTATTTCATCATTTGTTACAACTTATTGTTGCTGGTCTCCTGCAGGATTTCACTATAATAGTTTGCTTTTCTGCAGTAGTCACTGTAGCAGGACACCCCAATTATACTATGAAAAACCATCAGGAGAGAACATGATAGCATCATTTGAGCATAAAGTTGAACTTTACCCATAACAACTTGATAAAAATAATGTTCTGTAGCAAAGAACATACATTCCACATTAATAATTATGCTACCAAAATATGCGTATGTTGTAAATTGCCTCCAGTATTGTTACTGTTTCTCAGGGAGGCTGGAGGCTGCCATTTTGCTGAAGCCCAGAGCCCCTGAACAGAAGTAAATCTTTAGACTCTCAGCAGGTTGGCCTTTACAAATTTGGCACAGTGCCTAAAAATAGAGAGCAACCAAGCATGTGTGGAGCAGGATGAGACCGTGTTTAACTGGATTTGACAGTATAGTAACAGTATAGGCACCTATTTTTAAATTTAGATATCTACACCTGCAAATGTGGCCAGCCTGAAGTGATACTGTATAACAGGACTTAAAGGGTAAGTTCACCTTTACAGAAAACTCTGTAAGATGAACTTACACAGGTCCCCCTCCTCGTGCCCCCCCCCCCCCGGTCACGCTGACCTGGACTGCGGATATCTGAGGTTCTAAGGCCCGTTATATCCGCGCCAGGAGCCCGGGGCTTACCAACCCCCTGAGCTTAATGTCCAAAACGTCCCTCGTCAGGAGGGACATTTTGGAGCATTCTAATTGGTCATGGGCGACGCCGATCAATCAGCAGCTGCATAGCCCGTCCTGTCAGCTATGGAGAAGATGCGTGGCTGCAGAGAGGATATGTAAGCCCTGGGCTCCTGGCGCGGATATACCGGGGCTTAGAACTGGAGATTACCACGGTCCAGGTCAGTGGGACCGGGGGGGGGGGGGCAGCAGAGGTGGGGGACCTGTGGTGTAAGTTCACCTTACAGATTTTTCTGTAAAGGTGAACTTACACTTTAAGTTTCTGACTAAAGTTCCACTTTAAGTTGGCAGTGGATGGAACTGAGAATACTGGCATAGGCGTCTTGCCACTGAACTCTTGAGCTATAGAAGAACCCATCGGGGGAGATTAAAGAGGAACAAAACCCACAGATTTTAAGATGAATTCCAGGTATGGATATTTTACACAGTTACATTGGTCCAGGTTGTATCAATGTAACTATGTATATACCATACCTGGTCGATGCTCCTGGAAGCTGGATATCACTGAAGTAGACACTGCAACTCAAGTGATCTCCACTTGCTTCTGAGGTTGAGAGTCAGGGTGATGTGACTCTCTCCACCTTGTCCAAAGAATTCTTTGCATTAATTCACACAATGCATAGCATTCTCTAAATGGTGCCTGTGCTGAGCAACCAACCCTCTGTGTTCAGACTGTAGCAGAGCAGCTGCTTGGCATGGGACCCAGAAGCAAGTGGAGGTCACTGGAGTAGCGGTGTCTACTTCAGTAATTTCTAGTTTCCAGGGGAATCAACCAGGTATAGTATATGCAGAGTTACATCAGTCCAAGCTGGACAAATGTAAAGCTGTATAAAATATCCATACCCGGTATTCTTTAACAATTTCCCAAAACCGTTCCATTCAAGGAAAGCCATGAGTGATAACATTCATAAGTTGCTTAAAGTGGAGTTCCACCCAAAAGTGGAACTTCCACTCATCAGATTCCTCCCCCCCTCCGGTGACACAGTTGGCACCTTTCAGGGGGGAGGGGGGTACAGATACCTGTATATTACAGGTATCTGTACCCACTTCCGGCGTAGATAGCCGCAGAATCTGCGGGTATTTACGCCACTTCCTGCACCCTCCCCGCTGCCTGCTGGGAAACACACGGCTCCCAGAGGCAGCAGGGACCATTGGTATTGCGCTGCGCGACTCGCGCATGCGCAGTAGGGAACCGGGAAGTGAAGCCGCACGGCTTTACTTCCTGATTCCCTTACCGAAGATGGAGGCGGCAGCACCCGAGGACGGAGAGACGCTTCGGCCTCGGGTGCCGACATCGCGGGCGCCCTGGACAGGTAAGTGTCCATGTTTTAAAAGTCAGCAGCTGCAGTATTTGTAGCTGCTGACTTTTAAAAAAAATTTTCTCGGTGTTGCTCCGCTTTAAGCCCTCAAACGAACCGTTTACCATCAAATGGCTAGTGTCATAACCGACCACATGTGCAGCACCACAGCAATTGCTGATCAAAGGGATGCTAAGATTGAAACTTCTTTGGTTCTAAAGGATAGGGCGGTTTAGTTCCGCTTTAATAAAAATTGGCTGAGACAAATTCTCAACCTGTGTCATTGGCCGTAGCAACCAGTGTTTGTTTCATTTTTTTCCACACGTTACGGATTGAACGTTTACCAAATATGAAGAGTGCAAAATCAGGCTCACTTCTGCATAGAAACCAATCAGCTTCGAGGTTTTATTGCCAAAGCTCAAATTGAAAAAGCTGAGGTTAGAAGCTGATTGGTTTCTACGCAGAAATGAGCCAGATTTTGCGCTCTCCAGCTTTAGTAAATAAACCCCAAAGTTTGGAAAGGATAATGGAAAGGAGAAAATGCCTTTAAAGGAAACATATAATAAACAAGGCTATCACCGATTACCTTTTTTTCTGAAAATGTTCATTACCTGGCTCTCATGCTGATGCACTGGCTTAAGTGCTTGTTTAGTCACTGACCTCTAACAAGCAGAGCACTATAGAATTCTGAAACGTATTAACAGAACGCATTTTGTATGTACTTAAATACTATTAATAACAGCATTTTTCAGAACGTGGCTAGCAATTGCAGGCCCCAAATTTCTCTTACAACAGTGCCACTTTAACTGAAAATTATTGTTTTTGCTTGTCAATAAAAGCTCCAATGTCGTATTTTTCCCCGTAGCTGTGAATCTGGGGAAAAGGTTGTCTTCGTAATTCCACTGTATTCAACTCTTCCTTCCCATATCCTGCTTTCCAGGCACACAAGGCTTCCTTTTGTCAGTTTGCAGCTAAACAAATGTGTAAAGCTGATTGCAATAACAGATCAGGGTTGGAAGGGCGGAATAATATGCTGCAGTTCAGATTACAAGTCGGCATATGGGAAAATCTGGAAACAGCACCAATACCAAGCACCTTGGTACTTAAAGCAGTGGTGGTCAACATACTTGATAAAGGAAGCCTAAAAATAATGCTACAGAAAACAGACACTGCAAACATGCAACAGGAGTTGGTCAGAGACTACAGACATGTTAGAAGAGATGAAACTGCAGACATCCTAGATGAGATCGGAGACTGTAGACATGTTAGAAGAGATGAAACTGCAGACATCCTAGATGAGATCTGAGACTGTAGACATGCTATGGGAAACTGTCTGACTGCAGACATGCAACAAGAAATGTTCAGAGACGGCAGACATGCTACAAGAGATAGTCAGAGACCTCATGCATGCTTCAAGAGATGGTTAGAGACTGCAGACATGTAACAGGAGTTTGTCAGACTTCAGACAGGCTATAAAAGATGGTAAGAGACTGCAGACATGCTACAAGAGATGGTCAGAGTCTGCAGGTATGCAACAGGAAAAAGATAGACTGCAGACATGCTGAAAAAGATGGTCAGAGACTGCAGGCACAGAACAGGAAATGGTCAGAGACCTAAGACATGCTACATGATATAGTCAGGAACCGCAGACATGCTAAATAAAGATGGCCAGGAACTGCAAATATGCTTAAAGAGATGGTCAGAGACTGAGAACATGTATAGCACTTGTTGAAGACAAGGAACATGCTTTGGAGGGAGACATGTTATCAGGGCCGTCTTTAATATTGATTGGACCCTGGGCAAATATTTTCTTTGGGCCCCCCCCCATGCAGTTTTACTCTACACCTGCTCTGAGACATACAATAAATAGCAGCTAGACTCAAAATCAGTTTACTGAATCCGATCAGACAGTGATTGTGATTGGTTGCCAGAGGTTACAGTGTATCTTTACCGCTCACCGACTGGTTGCTAGAGGTTACAGCAAACTTTTCAGTTCACTGATTAGTTGCTAGAGGTTACAGCACATGATTTCTGCTTGTTGATTGGTTGCTAGAGATTACTGTACATCAATACTGCTCACTGGTTACTGTACATCATTACTGCTTACTGATTGGTTGCTAGAGGTTACAGCACATCGTCTCCTCACTGGCTGCACACCATGGACTGAACTTTGCTCACCTGTGCACCCCAAACTGTAATTCCTTCTCTGCCTACCTCTGCACACCACACATTACCCTCCCCCCACTAATTTGCTTACCTTTGCAGAACAGGCTGATGGTAGGCATAATGACCACAATTGTAGGCAGGACTTTCAAGCATGCCCCTTTATCTCCCCAGTGGGTAGCATTCAGTATAGGTGATGGTGGATATGACCTCAGGGGGGCATGATCTACATATGAATACCACCTATGTTTACATAGAATGGTGCCGGTCTGCAACTATTTACATATGAATGCCGCTGCTATATACATATCAATGCTGGTATTTTCATGTAAACACAGGGCCTGCAGGTGAGTCATCTGTACACAATAACAAGACCGAGCTGGGCAGCATTAATAACAGAACTTCACTTTGAGATATTAGGACACAGCATGAGACTAAAACCTCAAGGGACGAGGGAATTTAAACTGGGAAAGTTGGCAAGTATGAGGCAGCTGCTTTGGGCCCCACAACAATGACAGGGCCCAGGGCAGCTGCCCCTTTTGCCCTGCCTTAAAGATGGCCCTGCATGTTATATGAGACTGCTAAATATCACTGCTATTCTAGTTCATTTACAAATAAATTCGTCCACATTTGTGCTGCCTACAGCCCCATTAAAATACTTTTGATATTTCTCTTAGCAAGATTGATCAGAGGGGAAAGAACATGGCATAAGACTCCAGACTTATACCCCCATTCCGGGTTTTTCAATCAATGTGTTTGGTCCTCTCTTGGGCCTATTTTCTAGTAAAAAAATTTATTCTCACAATTGAAACATCATTCTGAGCCCTGCAGCTTTGACAGCATGCATCTCTCTTCTGATGTATGTCTTTCAGTGTATTAATGGTACTACATGTTCACTATAGCTGAGATGGAACAAGGTAACATTTCTTACTTAGGCTGTGAAATAGTTCTTTTATGTGTTATAAACCTGAATTAGGTTTAATCTCAGAAAACTGGAGCATATAAATTTGGAATGAAATTAGAACTATTGCCAACTGCAAGAAAAACACTGGTTGATTCGTTGCTAGACGTAATATTTTTCTTAAACCAGACCTCTGTTAGGAAGGTAAAGAGTAAATGTTACCACAGAGTATTACTAAACATATAGCATCTAATTAGCACATTTTATAACATATTATGATCCCCTGAAACATATAACTAAGGGGTTCTACTCTAATAACGCTGCAATGTAAGAAATTCAATTGTTAGCTTAAAAGGTCGATGGCCTTGAATCTATATTGTGTAGATCATGGACAAGGGGCAGACTGCAGGTGGTTGCTGGCAGGAAAATGGTGGTGGTGGTGGTGGGGGGGGTTAATTATACTTGAAATATAACTGTACTAAAATCAACATATATATGATTTCTAGAGGACAATATAACCTAAGTTTTGCGTTTATTTTGGAATTAATCATGCTAAAAGCAGAAAAACAAAATTGAAATTTTATTCGACTTTATCAAAGCGATGAAATGGAAAGGAAGCAAATTTTGTTGCAGGATGTTGTGACTAGCAAGCATCGGATAACACGTGTATAATTTCCGCTCTGGATTGTACAAGTTTAATTTACATTCCTTTTTCCTTTCTGATATTAAAGAGTGGGAAAGTCATCCTCTGCTGGGCTATTTATTTGAGAGGGGACAGGCGCAGTCCGTACATTCCTTGGCTGCTCACCTCCGCCAATATTAGCTTCCCCACAATCTCTTACAATAATTCAACATGTTCTCTGGGGCAATTTTTCAATGAAATATCAGGACTGCACAGTTTGCTGCATAAGGCTGCCGCAGAGACAGAGCTCTTTGTTGAAATAAGGAATAATGCTTGGCTTTAAACACCTACCATGCTAAACTGTACTTATTAATATGAAGTTACACACAACAGCATTTTAGGTTTTTATAGCGCCTAGAAAAAACAAGTTTACCCCTTGGAAATGTTCAAGTTTTATTTCATAGAACATTAAATCACAGCAGATTTGCTTTTTTGTTTTAGGCCCCTTTCACACTGGGGCGGTAGGGGGCGTAGGCGGTAAAACAGCGCTATTTTTACCGCGGTATTCGGCTGCTAGCGGTGCGGTTTTAACCCCCCGCTGGCGGCCGAAAAAGGGTCAAAACCCCTCGTACAGCGCGACTATAGCCGCGGTATTGCCGCGGTATAGCCGCGCTGTCCCATTGATTTCAATGGGCAGGAGCGGTTTAGGAGCGGTGAATACACCACTCCTTCACCGCTCCAAAGATGCGGCTTGCAGGAAATTTTTTCTTCTCCTGCCAGTGCACCGCTTCAGTGTGAAAACCCTCGGGCTTTCACACTGAACAAACAGCGGAGGCTGTTTAGGGGCGGTTTGCAGGCGGTATTTTTAGCGCAATAACGCCTGCAAACCGCCCCAGTGTGAAAGGGGCCTTACGCTCAACAGAAATGTAATCTTTAATGTCAAAGCGAAAACAGTCCTTTGCAAAGGGATTTACATTAATTAAAATGTAAAGACACAGATTACCTGACTGCAAATAATTGCCCTCATCATTATAACATAAAGTAGCTCACAAAAGTGAGTACACCCCTCACATTTTTGTAAATATTTTATTATATCTTTTCATGTGATTTATATAATCACACACATAGGTTGGACTTGATGGACTTGTGTCTTTTTTCAACCTCACCTACTATGTAACACTGAAGAAATGAGATATATGTACATGTACATCACTCTAAGGCAGTTTCTCTCTATCCCAGGTGGAGGGTGCGAGCCCTGTATGCAAACAGATACTTAGAAGAAAAGAAAGCTGGACAGCCGCACTCCTGTGCAATTTCTTTATTCAAGTGCCGGATACAAAGGTGAACTACAGGTATCAGCTTATATGTTTCACACCAAGGTCGGGTGCTTACTCATAGCTTAAAAAAACTGGTGAAATTGATAAAATAGGGTTTAATTATCAAAGAAATGTTATCATTTAAAAGTAATTTTATTATTTAAATTACACATTTTATTGCTAAAACCTCGCAACTTTCTCTAAGATATAATCTTTTTATACTGTGATTTTCACAACTTCTAAAATGTTTTTTGGATTATAAAGTGGCTCTTACAAAAATTAGGTGACTGCTGTATGGTGACAATACCACACATACAGAGACATAAAGTATCAGGAAATAGATATATTGTCCTCTCACCTGGACAGGTGCCTGAATCAAAGAACAGTCCCTTTTCAAAGGAAAAGAAAAGCACCCACTACTGGACACTTACATTATTATTATTATTACACAGGATTTATATAGCGCCAACAGTTTACGCAGCGCTTTACAACATAAGGGCAGACAGTACACTTACAATACAAATCAATACAGGAGGAATCAGAGGGCATTGTTATACCGTTCCATAAAACCTATTTCCCAACTCCAAAGAGAAATTGCACAGGAGTGCGGCCATCCAGCCTTCTTTTCTACTGAAGAAATTACACTTTGCTACAATGTAAAGCAATGAGTGTACAGCTTGTATAACAATGTAAATTTGCTGTCCCCTTAAAATAACTCAACACAGAGCCATTAATGTCTATACCGCTGGCAACACAAGTGAGTACATCCCTAAGTGAAAATGTCCAAATTGGGCCCAATTAGCCATTTTCCCTCCCCAGTGTCATGTGACTTGTTAGTGTTACAAGGTCTCAGGTGTGAATGGGGAGCAGGTGTGTTAAATTTGGTGTTATTGCTCTCACCCTCTCATACTGGTCACTGGAAGTTCGTGGCACCTCATGGCAAAGAACTCACTGAGGATCTGAAAAAAAGAATTGTTGCTCTACATAAAGATGGCCTAGGCTAGAAGAAGATTGCCAAGACCCTGAAACTGAGCTGCAGTGCAGTGGCTAAGTTGATACAGCAATTTAACCGGACAAGTTCCACTCAGAACAGGCCTCGCCATTGTCGACCAAAGAAGTTGAGTGCACGTGCTCAGCCTCATATCCAGAGTTTGTCTTTGGGAAATAGACGTATGAGTGCTGCCAGCATTGCTGCAGAGGTTGAAGGGGGGTCAGTCTGTCAGTGCTCAGACCATACGCCACACACTGCATCAAATTGGTCTGCATGGCTGTCGTCCCAGAAGGAAGCCTCTTCTAAAGATGATGCACAAGAAAGCTAGCAGTTTGCTGAAGACAAGCAGACTAAGGACATGGATTACTGGAACCATGTCCTGTGGTCTGATGAGACCAAGATAAACTTATTTGGTTCAGATGGTGTCAAGCGTGTGTGGCGGCAACCAGGTAAGGAGTACAAAGACAAGTGTGTGTTGCCTACAGTCAAGCATGGTGGTGGGAGTGTCATGGTCTGGGACTGCATGAGTGTTGCCAGCACTGGGGACCAACAGTTCATTGAGGGAACTAAGAATGCCAACATCTACTGTGACATACTGAAGCAGAGCATAAACCCCTCCCTTCAGGGACTGGGCCGCAGAGCAGTATTCCAACATAACGACCCCAAACACACCTCCAAGAGGACCACTGTCTTGCTAAAGAAGCTGAGGGTAAAGGTGATGGACTGGGCCAAGCAAGACTCCAGACCTAAACCCTATTAAGCATCTGTGGGGTATCTTCAAATGAAAGGTGGAGGAGCGCAAGGTCTCTAATAGGGTTGTCCCGATACCACTTTTTTAGGACCGAGTACAAGTACCGATACTTTTTTTCAAGTACTCGCCGATACCGATTACCGATACTTTTTTTTTTGTCACGTGACAGTTTTTTTTTTGTTTTTTTTTAACAATGCTTTTTTTTTTCGGGGGGGGGGGGGGGGGGTGAACGGTGTCTGTGTTTTTTTTTTTATTTACAATTTTTATTTTTTACAATAATATTTTTTTATTCATTTTTGCAATATGTTTTTTTTTTTTGTTTTTTTTTAATCATCCCTTTTGGGGGGCTTTGGTGAGATATCAGGGGTCTTAACAGACCTCTGATATCTCCCCCTTGAGACAGAGAAAGAGACAGAGGATAGAGATTCCCCAGTCCTTCTCTGCAGCCTCAGCTGCACTGAGAATGAATGGAGAGAAGACAGCGGCTCCTCTCCATTCATAAACTGACACATTGTAATCACAGGAGATTACAATGTTTCAGTTATGTGAATGGACAGAGTCAGCTGACTCTCTCCATTCACACAGCGGAGAGAGACAGCAGAACGGAGGGGACAGCGGAGAGACACAGCAGAACGGAGGAACGGAACGGAGGGGGACAGAGAAGGAGAGGGGGACAGAGGAACGGAGGGGGACAGAGGAACGGAATGGAGGGGGACAGAGGAACGGAGGAACGGAACGGAGGGGGACAGAGAAGGAGAGGGGGACAGAGGAACGGAACGGAGGGGGACAGAGGAACGGAACGGAGGGGGACAGAGAAGGAGAGGGAGACAGAGGAACGGAACGGAGGGGGACAGAGGAACGGAGGAACGGAATGGAGGGGGACAGAGGAACGGAGGAACGGAATGGAGGGGGACAGAGAAGGAGAGGGGGACAGAGGAACGGAACGGAGGGGGACAGAGAAGGAGAGGGGGACAGAGGAACGGAACGGAGGGGGACAGAGGAACGGAGGAACGGAACGGAGGGGGACAGAGAAGGAGAGGGTGACAGAGGAACGGAACGGAGGGGGACAGAGGAACGGAACGGAGGGGGACAGAGGAACGGAACGGAGGGGGACAGAGAAGGAGAGGGAGACAGAGGAACGGAACGGAGGGGGACAGAGGAACGGAACGGAGGGGGACAGAGGAACGGAGGAACGGAATGGAGGGGGACAGAGAAGGAGAGGGGGACAGAGGAACGGAGTTGGCATGGAGGAGGATGAGGTGACAGTCAGCGGTGATCGCGTGGGGAAGTTACAAGCACCGATCACCGCTGTATGTCACTGAAAGCCGCTGAAAGCCGCGGGGGGGGGAAGCTTGTAACTCCCCCGCACGCCGATCACCGCTGACTGTCATAGTATCGGCGGAAGCATTTGCCCGAGTACAAGTACTTGGGCAAATGCTCGGTATCGGTGCCGATACCGATACTAGTATCGGTATCGAGACAACCCTAGTCTCTAACATCCACCAGCTCCGTGATGTCGTCATGGAGGAATGGAAGAGGACTCCAGTGGCAACCTGTGAAGCTCTGGTGCCCAAGAGTGTTAAGGCAGTGCTCGAAAATAATGGTGGCCACACAAAATATTGACACTTTGGGCCCAATTTGGACATTTTCACTTAGGGGTGTACTCACTTTTGTTGCCAGCGGTTTAGACATTAATGGCTGTGTTGAGTTATTTTGAGGGGACAACAAATTTACACTGTTATACAAGCTGTACACTCACTACTTTACATTGTAGCAAAGTGTAATTTCTTCAGTGTTGTCACATGAAAAGAAATAATAAAATATTTACAAAAATGTGATTGGTGTACTCACATTTGTGAGATACTGTATATACCATTACTGGTGCAGTCAATTCTTTTCAGTCAGATTAGTTAAATAAAGATCATCTGAAATGTGTAACACATATTGTCGTTATAAAAAAAATAAAGATCATCTACGTGTAGTCATGGGTGTTAAGGATGTCAAGTGACTGTAGTATAAATACATGTGTATCAAGAAGTGCTATCTCCTAGTGAGCCAGTAGCGTGGTATGACATACACCTTGAAAACAAAATCCAAGCAGTGCCATGAAATGGTAAATGCAAAGAAATTGGCCATGACGGATTCCGCAAATTTAAAGTCACTGAAAATTTCCTTGAGTAAATTTAGTCTCATTAAGAAATAGAAAGCATATGGTACAGCTGTAAATCCTCTAAGAACAGGTCATCTACCAAAAGTGAGTGACCATGCAAGGAGGAAACTAGTACAGTATTGCAATCACCAAGAGCCCATAGGCAAGTCTGGAAGCGTTAGACCGGGTTCACATATGTGCGGCTGCGGTTTCCAGCCTGGGGTCCGGTGCGTTCCTGTTCACCAGTTCAGATGCGATTCAGGTCCGAATTTGTGCCTGAATTTGCACCTGAACCAGACCCAAAAACACGCAGGACATTTTTGGAATTCGCACCTGGGCCACCCTGGACATATGTGAACTGGCTCCATTGAGAGCCGGTCAAACTCACATGTCATGTGAATTGGATGCGGTGAAAACAGCATGCAATTCGCACATATGTGAACCTGGCCTTACAGGTCTCTATGGCTGAGAGTGGAGAGACTAAAAATATAAAATCTGTTGACTGTGCGCTTTACCAGTCTTTGCCAGACTCTTACCAGTGGTAAAATAGAGCCACTGTTAAAACTATTATGTTGTTGCACGAATAATCTGTGAAAAATAGGTCCCTACAATCCTGTATACTTACCTCTCTAGCAGCCCGTATCTTCAATATCTTCTACCCTCTGTTCCAGTGCTGCAGCCTCTGTAGGCCTTGACATTTATGGGAGTGTCAAAAGCTTGTGCCCTCCGGCAAAACATTGCAGTTCCATTCCACTATCTCTACTTCAATACGAGACTCAGCACCAATAAAAGGTTGATTGATTGATTGGGGACTGCTGAACAATCAGATCAGCCAGCATTGAAGCCAGTGCCATGTTAACAGTTGCAGAGAATTATGTGAAAGCCTGCAGGAGATGTAGCAGCTATGATGGTTATGCAGGTTCAACCTTCTCCAGATTCAAAATGTGAATTGTGCTGCTACCCCAGTAATCCAGTTCAGTAGGAAGACTTTTATCTTGGAGCCGATCAACAGGCTCCACAAGCCAGCAATGAAAATTTGAAACAGATACAACTGGTGACTCCGATCCTTCACAGCCTAAAATACAGCTCTGGGTTATGATTAAGGCCCCCTGAGATCTGAAACATGTAAACTGCTTGTTTTCTGTATACATAGAAAGATAGCCTGGCCGCCACACACCTCACCTGACCCGAGCGGTTAGCAGGTAAAAAAAAACCTCAGCTCGACTTATCCAGACCACGACAACATGTTTCACCCTGCTCCCCGCTTGTTTTCTGGATTTTTTTACCTCTGCCTATAGGAAATTTAGTTTTTTTATGCTGTGTAGCATCTGAATCACGGACTGAATCTGTTTTTAACCTTCTCCAGGAGCTTGGAAAAAACTACGGTAAGTTCTTTTGTGTTTTGTAGAAAACAAAATAGGTTATTTGTACAGCATGTTCATGTTAAAATTAATCAGATCACAATTTTAAAGGAAAAACTATAGAGGTTCTTTGTTGTCTGTTTTTCATGAGCGGGCACAATTTTAGGCTGCTGCAGCCATTTTGAGTCTCAATGAGACAGTGATTTCACAGAACAGAGCGAGTGGGGAAATAAGCGATTTGTTTTTTAAGTGACAGGCATTTTAAAAAGAGAAGGAACGTGGTTTTACGATTGGTAAAAAAGTATTTCTTCTCCTTTTAAGGTTGTAGATACGTTTGGATCTTGGGCACTGTGCCTCCATCCATGCCTATAGGGCCAAATCTCAGATCTCATTGGTTCAGACAGGTGCCAACTGCCCATATTATGCAAAGGACAGTACAATCAGTTGCCCAAGATCCTCCATGACTGCATCTTCCATCCAAGCTAAATAACTTCTTAACAGATCATTAATAGGGTGGAAAATCTTTAATAGCCCACACAAACCCATTACCAGCAGGGAAAGTCTAAAACAAGCCTTCTCCGCAGACAATTTGCACTTGAGCAGGGGTCACATTTCCCTTGTAAATAACTGGATCTTATGGTTGATCCCTGTTCATTTTTTTTTCTACGCATTCCCATCATTTTTCTATGAAGCCTTGACATTCTTTCTTTAAGAGAGGATATTCTCTTTCATAACTAGAGAAAAGCTGGGAAGCCAGTGCAGCTTTAGCATGAAGCAGCCAGCAATACTGCAATTAAGGTGCCTAATCAGAACAACAAAACCTGTCTTGTTTTAATACCAACAACTTTAAAGCAAGACACAAAAAAATAAATAAATAAATAATAATAATAATAAAAAAAAATAGAGGATACCTAATTTTTATACTCATTGCCCTGATACATGAAATATCTGAATTTTACATGTTTGCACACCTCTTCTTTCCCACATTTATCTATAGTTCCCAACTAAAATCCAGCTAACTGTTCAGACAATGAGTGACATTATGTGTGTATGGCTTCTTAAGTGATGATTTTATTGTCGCCTACCTACCAAAAGTATATTTCTTGGGAGTGTGCCCTCTAATCTACCCATATCAGGCATAAAAGTATGATCACCCACCATAACCCATCGAGGCATGGACTCCAATAGACCTCTGAAGGTATGCTCTGTAGAATTTTAAGGTCAAGTCAACACCCCAAACTCGTTGCGTTTCTCAAACTATTTTTTAATTCAACAGAGCAGGCCACCTTCTTCCGTTGCGCCGTGGTCAGTTCTGATGCTCACCTGCCCACTGTAGGTACTTTTGGCTGTGGACACGGGTCAGCATGGACACCCTGACCAGTCTGTGGCTATGCAGCCCTTTATGCAACAAACTGTGATTGCCTGTGTTCTGACACCTTCTGTCAGAAACTTCATGAAATTTTTTTTCATTTTCAGCAATTTGAGCTACATTAGTGCTTCTATTGGATTGAACAATATGGCCCAGCCTTTGTTCTCCACGTGCATCAATGATCCTTGGCACTCCATGGCCCCGTTTTTCTTCCTTGGCTTACTTTGGCAAGTTCTGACCACTGCAAACCAGGAACATCCCACAAGAGCTGTAGTTTTGGAGTTGCTCCGACCCAGGCGCCTAGCCATTACAATTTGGCCCTTGTAAAATTTTGCTCAGATCCTTATGCTTTCAACACATCAACTTCAGGGACAACATGTTCACTTGCTGCCTAATATATGCCACCCACTTTCAGATGCCATTGTAACCAGATAATCAATGTTACTCATTTTACCTGTTAGTGGTCATAATATCATGGCTGATCGGTGTATGTGTAGTGACATCCTAAACAAGAATAAAACTCCTGTCCATATATCATTCTAAATAATGGACATGCCCTCATTGGCAAAACTCACAAACTACACTAAATAACCTTCACATTATTACACACATTATCATTTTCAATAGACTGCACCCTTTCTTACAGAATTAATATGGTGTCTACATTAAATTTAAAGTGATTGTAAACCCTCACCTTGTAAAACTACACATTGAGCTTAGAACAGAAATGAAAGGCAAAACATTGGTGTATAAATATTTAAAAAAAAATAATAAATACCTTCCCCCCTTTTTTATTTTATTTTTTTTAGAAGTGATCACATACACTATATTACCAAAAGTATTGGGACGCCTGCCTTTACACACACATGAACGTTAACAGCATCCCAGTCTTATGCCCTGTACGCACGATAGGATTTTCCGACAACAAAATCCACAGGATTTCTTCCGACGGATGTTGGCTCAAACTTGTCTTGCATACACATGGTCATTGGTCACACAAAGTTGTCGGAAAATCCGATCGTTCTGAACGCGGTGATGTAAAACACGTACGTCAGGACTATAAACGGGCAGTAGCCAATAGCTTTCATCTCTTAACTTATTCTGAGCATGCGTGGCACATTGTGCATCAGATTTGTGTACACACGATTGGAATTTCCGACAACGGATTTTGTTGTCGGAAAATTTTATAGCAAGCTCTTAAACTTTGTGTGTCGGAAATTCCTATGGAAAATGTGTGATGGAGCCTACACACGGTCGGAATTTCCGACAACAAGGTCCTATCACACATTTTCCATTGGAAAATCCTATCGTGTGTACAGGGCATAAGTCCATAAGGTTCAATATGGAGTTGGTCCACCCTTTGCATCTATAACGGCTTATACTCTTCTGGGAAGGCTGTCCACAAGATTTAGGAGTGTGTTTATGGGAACGTTTGCCCATTCTTCCAGAAGCGCATTTGTAAGGTCAGGCACTGATGTGGACAAAAAGGGCTGGGTCGCAGTCTCTGCTCTAATTTATCCCAAAGGTGTTCTATCAGGTTGAGGTCAGGACTCTGTGCAGGCCAGTCAATTTCCTCCACTGCAAACCCCCAAAAACACACAAAATGTTGTTGCAGACATGAACACCTTTAGCAGCATGCTCTTCATACCTGTCAGCAGCTTGCTTTTTAAATAAAGGAAGCACCCTATAATTGCTTCTCTGGGAAGAACTACAGAAGGCATCAGTTAAAATATCCCCTAAATATCTCCAGAAACTTACAGTTAGAATGCCAAAGGTCTGCAAACCTGCAATTGCTGTAAAGAAAGAAATGAAGGGTCTATAATTGTTATAATAAGTGTGTTTTAAATGATAGAAACAGAATATCAACCAAAAATTTCGCACCAAACGTTTGGCCGAAAATTGCCGAAAGAAAAAAAATGCAGATAATTGCGCACACGCAGTAGTGGTGGCCACGCTGTCGGGTGCCGCCCATTGCAGGGTGTCATCCTGGTGGCTAAAGGTCCTGTCCTCCCCTCCCCCCTCCTCTTCTTGCAGAACGGCCATCTCCCTGTGTCAGAGAGCTGAATTGTCCAGGCGGCCGTAGTAACAATGTCCCATAATCCAATGCCGGGACATTGAATTAGTGTGACGTGATCACAGGAGGCGGGACAATGTTACCGCAGCCCGGACAGTTCAAATCCAGCTCCCTAACACAGCGGGAGATCGCTGCTCTGATCCGGGCGCAGGCAGGCTGCATCTGACGGGCACTCGTGAGAGGCTGCATCTTATGGGCACAGGCAGGCTGCATCTGACATGAACTGGAAAGGCTGATGATACAATTGATGGTTGGAGGCTGTGGACTTGATACAGGAGAAGGTCAGAGGCTGTGGACCTGATACGAGAGATGGTTAGAGACTGTGGACCTAATACAAGAGATGGTTAAAGACTGTGGACATAATACAAGAGATGGTTAAAGACTGTGGACACGATACAAGAGATTGTTAGAGACTGATGACATGATACAAAAGATGGTCAGAGACTGCAGACTGCATTTTTCTTGAGCTTTTCTTGCACTAAAGGTGCCAATAATGGCCAACAATAAATTGATATTAAAAATTTAAATAGATGATATTATTAAAAAGTCGAATATAATACAATTATATATAAAAATAAACATTTTTTAAAAACTGTCATTTTCGGTTTTCAGCAAAGTGCATTTTCAGTACCAAAATTTCCATTCGGTGCACCCCTACCAAAAATCCATAAAAAAAGGTGTAAACATTATGCTTTGGGGCGGTTTCTCTGCTAAAAAGTACAGGCTGACTTTGCCGCATTGAGGGGCCAATGGACAGGGCCATATATTGTAAAATCTTGGATGAGAACCTTCTTCCCTCAGCCAGAACACTGAAGATGGGTCGTGGATGGGTTTTCCAGCATGACAATGACCCAAAACATACCACAAAGGCAACAAAAGAGAGGCTCAAAAAGAAGCACATTAAGGTCTTGGAGTGGCCTAGTCAGTCTCCAGACCTTAGTCCTATAGAAAATGTATGGAGGGAGCTGAAACTTCGAGTTGCCAAGCGACAGCCAAGAAACCTTAAGGATTTAGAGAAGATCTGTAAAGAAGAGTGGACCAAAATCCCTCCTGAGATTCGTGCAAACCTGGTAACCAATACAAGAAACGTTTTACCTCTGTACTTGCCAACAAGGGTTTCTCCACCAAGTACTAAGTCATGTTTTGCTTGGGGATCAAATACTTATTTTACTCACTGAACTGCAACTCAATTTATAAAATTTGTATCATGTGTCCTTTCTGTATTTTTGGTTGATATTCTGTCTCTATCATTTAAAATACACCTATGATAATAATTATAGATCCTTCTATTACTATACTAATACTATTTCTTTGTAGGTGGGCAAACTTACAGAATCTGCAGGGGATCAAATTATTATTTTCCCCACTGTATATATGTATTTTATTAACCATGATGTTATGTATTTTGCTGGGTAAGGTAGATATATCTCTTGACATGACTTCCACATAAGCACAGCTGAAAGGATTCAGATAACACATGAGAGATGCGAGTCTTCTCATCTAGAAATGTCTGTTTAATTGGCGCTCTTCACTGGAAACGAATTTCCTTTTTTTTTCTTGGAAGCTGTTATTATGGACTGCGCGAGGGTCAAAGGCACTGCAGTCACGTCCCAGGCTATTCAACACATTGTGTTTCTAAGTCTTTCTGCATGGGCTCAGGTGTGCAATGAACATGCTTTAATTATTGCTTATTTGGTTAGATAACTAATTCCTCTTAATTGTACAAAACTAATTATTCCATAGGTTTCTGACAACAATCATTCTTAACACGTTTTCACTGCAACCACCACTCAAAATTGTCTCCCCGGGCACCTCACAAGCATCTCTCCCTGCACGAAAAATTCACATGGGAATATTACGTATGGTAAAGTGAAGCAATGCATAGCAACCAACCAGAATCCACCTTACACTGATCTGATTATGATACATGTAAATCTGATGCTGCTTGCACTACAAAGCATTATAGCTCACAACACTATATTTGTATCTTAAAGCAGACTTATAGCGGCCACCCCCCTCTCTTAAATTCATAGATGTTTAACACAGACCCGGAACACCTACCTGGCAGAATGTACTGATCAGGCTTCCACCAAGGCCGGTCTCCTAACCTAATGACTATCACCGATACGATCTCACGAGAAAGGTTTGATGAAATTGACATGCAAGCAGATCCAACCTATGACTGGCTGAACACAGGTCACGCCATGTTCATTGAGCTGTGTTTTGCTGCACATCACTGGACAGGTATGGTATTACTGGGGCACATAGAATACAACTGCCTCCTGTGTGTTTTGTTCACAGCTAATACAAACGGTGGCATGCAGAAAAACACAGACATGGCGTGAACAAGCTCTAAATGAACGGTGACTTGGAGTTTGGTCACCTGATCAGATGCCGCTGGAGTATTTCAATTTTTTTTTAACACTCTCAAATTGAGGGAGCAGGATAGATGGGGGGGGGGGGGTTGCTTTATATAGCTGAATACCATAACCCAGTTATAAAAATAAACATGTACAGTATGATTTCCCCATTTCCACTAAGTGCAATCAGCACCCACAAATATTCATACCTTACCCCCACTGTGAGTGTCTACTGCTCCTATTTTGTCATAGCTGCATACCTCTAAACCATTAGCTGAGCAGGTGGCCCAAACACAACATTTTTAGAAAAGGTAATTAGCAGCTCCCTCATTAAAGGGACTGTGAGTAATAAGAGATAACTGGCTATAGTGCATGATTTCAGCAGCTCATCTTGTCTAATAATGCGAACTTCTGTTAAGTAGAAATTGTATTCAAGGTTCTTTAGTGAACAGCAAACACACTAAAAGCCATGGATGAAAGGACAGAAAGCTAACAGCTACTTAAAAAAATGTCAAATCTACAAGTCCAATAAAGAAGTGTACACAGTATTCATATTAGCATTTTTCAAGCTCTGCCAGATCTATTTAGGATACAGACCCTGAATGATCATGACATAAGGTGTGAAAGTGTGCTTTCAAAAAAAAAAATGAAGGTATGCTATGCCATTAACTTTTAAGTGCAATTTTTAGACCCTTAGCTGGTGTGTTAGAAAAGATATGTAGTAAAGTTCTGGGCTACAGCAATATGGAGAAGGAGACATTAACCTTTAACCTTCTCCCCCTCTACTGAGATACTGATGTTACGCTGCACTATTCTCCTCTGGTCAGCAGGGGAAGAGCTAAAGCCAAGCAAGCCCATAGACTTCTAAGTAAAGCGCTGAAAATGCTGGGAGTTGTAGCTTGAGACTGCAGTCATATCATGGCTACATTATAATGGTTACACTACAGATCCCAATATGCACTGCGGCAGTAGGAAGAGTGGAGAGTTTTATTAAACTGCCTGGGAAAGTTCTTCCTCTTAGCACCAAGGAAGTTAGAAGGAGAGCACCTCTGTCTGGATTTTTACCTGCCAGCTAGAGACCATACCAGTGGAGATCTGGGACTGGGAGTAAGCACACCCGGTGGCAGCGCAGTCCCGCCCAAATCACAGCACCTCCACCCCCTGTCAGGACGAGGTCATCCAGGGCCAAGATGCAGCCCCTCCCCCCACCTGTCATCTCCCTTCGTGCTTGTTCACATGTGAGGTCAGGAGGATGTAAAAATCCCATGGTTGAGCTGCACTTTTACCATCCCCCAACTGCTACCCCCTTTAGCTGCAGTGGGGGTGATTAGCGTGCCGAGGGATGGAGGCTGGCAAGCCAGATACTGGAACCGATCCTCCTGCTCCCTCTGCAGCTCAGCCAACAGGGGCGAGAGGAGGATAAGCCGTGCTTTGCAGGGGGAGCCACAGAAGAATCAGTTCTAGTGATAGGGCAGTACAGCTGGTCCTCCTGCTCGGCAGGTGCCCAGGATTCCTGTTGAACTGATGGGACCCGAGCCCAGCACAGGAGGGCCGGCTGTACCCCCTTATCGGTGGCCCTGTGCCCCCTCAGAAATCTGATGAATTTATTGCCTCATTTTAGCACCCACCATAATACTCTGAATCAGGAGCTTACAGTACAGTCCTGAGTTTTTCTATTTTCCAACCTTTTTTTTTGTTCACCGATAATGAACCTCTTTACATATAAAAAGTCTACAGTATAGTGTTCAGTTGCCCTGTGGTGAGACTTTTGCAAGACTAAAAATCTTAAAGGTTGTTTATGACACTAAAACACTTTATAGTATGTAAGAAAATTACCTATTTAGGCCTTTAAGTGCCACGCCAAAATCAATAGCTTTACTGGATGACATGTTGGTGTGCTGAAGCTGGCAATTTGGTGCAAACCAAATGCTATAAAAAGTCAGTAATTTTGCAACTGAACTCTAATGGCCCATTCACACCATCCAGGTCAACATTACATGCATAATGTGAGTTGTATCGGGGGGGTCAATTTTTCTTAATGGGCTGCCTCTCGCACCATAACAAACCAAAACTCTTGCATGCAGCATTCTAGGCAGCACAGCAGACTGCGACCATCGCTAGCGGTCCAGGAAGTTGCGTAGGGGTACCATTCAGAATGATAACGCACCAGTGTTTTATTTTTTCCACTGGAGTTTAATGTTGCTTTTCCTCTTACATTGAAAAAACCCTAGTTAGACTTACCGGTAACGGTATTTCTACGAGTCTTTCAGGACAGCACCTGGAGAGAGCGCAGCTCCACCCACTTTTCCCAGGAAACACTGCAGTCAGTTTTTTTCTTTAAAGACCGGACACTTCCACCATGGCCTCAGTTGTTCATAGAGTACCTCCAGCCATGCTGAAATTAGATAAGCAGAACATAGCAATAACACCACATTTTTATAAACCATTTAGGGCGGGTCATCGGTGCTGTCCTGAAAGACTCGTAGAAATACCGTTACCGGTAAGTCTAACTAGGGTTTTTCTCCCCTCGTCTTTCAGGACAGCACCTGGAGATGATAAAAGAGTACTTACTCTAGGGTGGGACCACCGCCTGCAGGACCTTCCTGCCAAACGATTGATCCGCTGCTGATAGCAAGTCCAACCTGTAGTGGCGGGTGAAGGTGGAGAAACTTGTCCACGTGGCCGCTTTACAGATCCGGCCTGGAGAAGCCCCCGCTCTTTCTGCCCAGGACGTTGCTACTGCCCTTGTTGAATGGGCCATTACCCCTGTGGGAGGATCAGCCCCTGCAGCCCTGTAGGCTTCACTGATCGCCATTCTAAGCCATCTGCCTATAGTGCTTTTAGAAGCACAATGACCCTTGCGTGATCCAGAAAAAAGAATAAAAAGAGAATTTGTCTTCCTAAACTCTCTCGTAATCTCTAAATAATGGAGTAAACATCTCCTCACATCCAGGGTATGAAAAGCCTCCTCTTTAGAGTTGGATGGTGTAGGACAAAAAGTAGGTAAAACTATCTCGTGTCCTATGAAAAAAGGTTGCGACCTTTGGCAAAAAAAAAAAACCCGGGTCAGTTTTCAGCACTACCCGGTCCGAAAATATCAAACAAAAGGGTTCTACTATAGATAGAGCCTGTAACTCACTAATTCTTCTGGCTGAGGTAACTGCCACCAAAAGAACCAGTTTAAGCGTCCATACTTTTAAAGTTGCTTCCTGTGGTGGTTCAAAAGGTGATCTGATCAACCCTTGTAGCACCAGAGATAAATCCCATTTCGGAAAGGATTTGAAAGGTACCGGCCTAAGCCTGGCTAATGCTTTGAAAAATCTCACTATAAATGGTTCTTGAGATAACTTTCTCTCAAGAAACACCGACAAGGCAGCTACCTGAACCTTCAGGGTACTGGCTGCCAGCCCCATCTCCATACCCTCATTGAGAAACTCTAAAATTGAGGGCAACTCCTGTGGTGAACATTTTTTAGTCATGCACCAGGAATTAAACCGCTTCCATGTCTTAAAATAAATACCCCTGGTAACCTTCTTTCGGCTATTTAACAGGGTTGATACCAGCTTATCTGAGAAGCCCCTTCTCTTTAGCAACTGCTCCTCAGTAACCAACCTGTCAGCCTGAGCTGATTGACATTTGGATGCTGAAGGGGTCCCTGGGATAGCAGATCCTTTCGAAGTGGAAGAACCCAATGTGGTTCCACTGCCAATCTCTGTATGGTTGCAAACCAGGGTCTCTTGGGCCAAAAAGGAGCCACTAGGATTAAACTTGTGGTCTCTCGCTGTAGTTTTTTCAACACCCAAGGGATCATTTGAAAGGGGGGAAAGGCGTAGCACAAGTGGAAGTTCCATGGCTGTGCCAGCGCATCTAAACCTTTCGCCTGATCTTGCCTGTTTAGCGAGTAATAGGCTCTCACCTTTGCATTCTTGTGGGATGCGAACAGGTCTATCTGAGGAATTCCCCATTTCTCTGTCAATTCCTGGAATACCTCCTTGTTCAGACTCCATTCTGCCTCTAGTATCCTTTCTCTGCTTAGAAAGTCTGCCACTAGATTCAGCTCTCCTTTTAGATGTACAGCTGTTAGGGACTTTACATTGCCTTCCGCCCAGGATAGCAACTGAACTGACAAGGCTAGTAAGACCTTGCTTCTCGTGCCCCCCTGTCTTGTAACATATGCCACTGCTGTGGCATTGTCTGATAGCACCTGAACATGATGCCCCCGGACTATTTCCTCGAAAGCCCATAGCCCTAGGAGAATAGCCCTTAATTCCCTCCAATTGGAGGATCTCCTGGCTTCCCTTCTTGTCCAATTGCCTTGAGCCATCTGTCCTTCCAGGTGGGCTCCCCACCCCCAGGAACTCGCATCTGCTGTTAATCTCCTCTCCTGGGGAAAAAACCAGAGCAGGCCCTTGTTCAGATTGGAGTAGCTCCTCCACCACCAGAGCTTCCTCTGAACTCGGGGAGATATCGTTATCATCTTTTCTAGGGACTCTCCATAAGACCAACTTTTCAAGATTGTCTGTTGAAGTTCCCTTGCATGCAACCGTGCCCACTGTACTGCAGGTATTGCTGCAGTAAGGAGCCCTAAAAGAGACATCACTGCCCTGATAGAAATTGGCAGGTTTGTCTGGGCCTTTTTTACAGCGTTCTGAAGCTTTACTATCTTCTCCTCTGGGAGATACATTTTTCCCTGTATGGAGTCGATAGTGTAACCTAGAAAGGTTATTGCCTGTGATGGGATCAGGTTCGATTTTTCCTCGTTTATTAACCACCCTGGGCTCTCCAGATGCCTCCTCGTCCTTTGTAGATCTCTCTCCAATATGTGCCTTGATTTGGCAAATATTAGCAGATCGTCTAGATATGGGACAATCGAAATTCCTTCTATTCTGAGAGGGGCTAAGGCCTCCGCCAAAATTTTTGTAAATATCCTCGGAGAGGATGACAGCCCGAAGGGGAGAGCTCTGAATTGCAGATGTAGGACAGATCCCCCTATCCTGATCGCAAATCTGAGGTGCTTCTGTGATGCTGGTGCTATAGGCACATGGAGATATGCATCTCTTAGGTCTATGGATACCATAAAGCAGTCTGGGGTCAGGAGACCCTTTACCGAAAAGATCGTATCCATCTTGAACCTTTTGTACCTGACCGCTCTGTTGAGTATCTTCAAGTTCAGGATCAACCTGAACTTGCCTGAAGGTTTCTTCACCAGGAAGACATGTGAATAGCACCCCTGTTCTACCTCGTTGGGGGGAACATTTACTACCACCTTCTGCTGAATTAACTCCTGCAGAATTGCTGACATAGCCGTAAGCTTCTCCGGATCTGTGGGAGCCTGAGTTAAATAAAACCGAACCGGAGGGGGTTGGGCAAACTCCAGTCCGTAACCCTCCCTTATAGTTTTTAGGATAAACGGACTGTCTGTTATCCTCTGCCACTGTGGGAAGAAGGTTTGTAACCTTGCTCCCACCGACAGGGGACCGTCACTGGCTCTTAGTATTTGGGGTAGGGGGGCGAAAGAGTACCCCTGACTTGCCCCTGCCTCTCTGAGACCTCCAAGGTCTTTTATATCCTGTCTCCTTTGAGTCTGTGGTTTTCCGAAAAGGACGAAAATTTTTGTTGCCCTGAGGAACCACCTTTTTCTTAATGGGAAAGGCTTTCTTTTTGTCAGCCGTTCTCTCAAGAATGGCTTCAAGACCTGGGCCAAAAACCAAATCCCCCTCAAAGGGTAAACCGCATAACTTGGCTTTAGAGGCTGTGTCCCCTGTCCAAGTCTTGACCCACAGAGCCCTGCGCGTTGAGTTGATTAGGGCAGAAGATCTGGCCGACATCCTAACTGATTCGGCCGAAGCATCTGCTATATATCCAACGGCTTTCATAAGCACTGGTAAGGTCTCCAAAAGATCCTTACGAGGTGTACCTGCCTCGATATGACTCTTTAGCTGTTCCAACCAGTGCTCCAGGTTTCTGGCTACCACTGTTGATGCCATAGCTGGCTTTAAATTTGCTAGGGTGGAATCCCAGGCTTTCTTTAGCAGGGAGTCCGCCCTCTTGTCCATGGGGTCCTTGAGGATACCCATGTCCTCAAACGCGAGGTCAGTGTTTCTCGACACCTGCGAGAAGGCCGCATCCAGTCTAGGTTTTTTGTTCCAGACCTGTGCGCTATCTTCCTCAAAGGGAAACCTGCGTTTGAGGGATCTAGAAAAGAAGGGGGCCCTCTCTGGGTCCTTCCATTCTCTTTTAACTGTTTCTGACAGAAACTTGTGCACCGGAAACATCCTGTGTTTCACCTCACCCATGCCTTGAAACATCTTATCGTGTAACGACAGCTGGGCCTTGTCCTCTGTAATATTAAGAGTAGTGTGGATAGTTTTTAGTAGATCATCCACCTCCTCTAGAGATAACTTATATCGAGAAGAAGAAGAAGAAGATTCTTTCTCTTCATCTGCTTCTTCCTCTGATTCCGTAGCCACGCTACGATTTTCCTCCTCCGAGTCACTGTCACCCCTATATGCGGAAACAGAAGACTGGGAACGAGGTACTGAGCTGCCTGCGGCTGGACGTTTGTCAAGATAGGATTTAAATGAATCAAAGGTCTCCGCCAAATCCTTTCTAAATGAGCTCAGTAAGTCCTGCTGAACCACAGGTACACTAGGAGTGGTTTCCTCCTTAACTAAGTCTGCAATGCACCCCTTGCATAACACCTTTGCCCAAGACTCTTTAAGCACATTTTTACAAGATGGGCATTTTCTTTTAACAGGAAAAGACGAATGCTTGGTCTTTGCTTTTGCCTTCTGAAATACACAAACAGAAAACACCTATAAACAGCATGCTGAAAAAGAGTGGAGAGCTAACACTTTAACCCCCTCCTTCACTCAGCCAGTAAATCCCCCCACAGATTTACTTCACAATCTTAAACACATTTACTTCCTGCTTCAATACCCAGGAAGAATGCTGCAGGCTCTTTAAAACATTTACCAAAAGAGGGAACTAAAACATGCCCATCGAGTAAGTTACAGAGACACGCTGTCCCCGCTTACCTGGGCCTGGCTGACTTGTGTGGCTCCTGCTCCTGCCACCACCGATTGTTCCTCCTCCATATTGACAGGATTTGCAATGGCGTTTGGTGCTTGTCTTTTAAACTTTCCCGGTCCACACGCCGCTGCGAGGGCCGGAAATGACGTCAGCCGGAAGAGACCTGCCCTCCCCTCCTGCGTTCCAGCGGCCGGAACCGGAAGCCGCGTCGCGCCGCTGGAGGTCCCGCCCCTGGCCGTAGTGACGCGCTCGCCACCGGAACCCGGAAGGCTGTGCAATGGGGTTGAAGAGGAGACGCCGCTCCTTCCAAGCCAGCCGCCGGTCTAAAGGGACTGGGACCCCCCGCAGCCTGACCCTTGCCGGGTATGAAGAGAGGAGGACGCCGGAGCAACCCCCGCACGTGAAGGGAGGAAGCTGGGCTGGCCTGCCAAAAAACAAAACAGAATACCGGTATGCCCCAACTCTCTCCACCTGGAGACAGCGCAGCACACCCCTGGTTCCCTGCAGCGCTTCCACCATGGCGGAGGAAACACTACAACTGAGGCCATGGTGGAAGTGTCCGGTCTTTAAAGAAAAAAACTGACTGCAGTGTTTCCTGGGAAAAGTGGGTGGAGCTGCGCTCTCTCCAGGTGCTGTCCTGAAAGACGAGGGGAGAAAAACCTATGAGGAAACGGTATATTCCAGTGGTGTGTACAGAAAGCTCTGCTGAATACATGCATCAAACGCTGTCTACACTAGAACCCAATACCTTTGATTTACTTGAATTTGACTTTATGTTTTTGTGTACAATATTTGCTGTACAACATACTGCTATGTATGCATTAAAAGGACATGTTATAATGCTTCTTCCAAATAAAGAATTTTAAAAAACCTGACACCAATGATTGTAATGTGCATTAAAATGCATTGCAGTAGTGTTGCCGTAGCACAGTGGTGTGAATGGGCCCCAAGTCTCAGGAATCACGGACAGATTTTTCCAAACAAACAAAATTTATTCTGCTACATATCTGCTACATACGCTGTGGCTCAATTTTTTGGCCCGTACCATATTACAGGACTACATTGTGACATAGGGCCTGATGGATAGAACCCCAGAACACAGTAGGGAACCAGGCATCCAACACACTCAAAATTGTATTGGATCCTGATGATATAGGAAATAGATGGCAGAGTGATTTTATTTTTTAAATTAGTGACAGTGCCACTTTAACGTAAAAGCTGTACTGAGAGAATATGAAGGACGCCATTCCTCCTTGATCTGCAATAACTGAAGTCAACGATGCAAAATGTGACAGACCCAACCAGGACAGGGGCTTTTGGAGAGGACAGCAAGGTAGCCTCTTGCCTACTGACTACGGGCCCCTGCGTTTGAGGTGGTTCTATTCTTGGGAGGTGTGTGCCTAGGGGCCCTTGGAGTGGTCTTGTTTCTGATTAAAGTCCATGTGTCCACAAAACACACAAACTCTGGTGAACTGGTGGACCCAGATACATATTTTGGGCTTCTATGCCCAAAACCAGCAATGACTGCTTTAGACTGTGAGACTCAAAACAGAGGTTAATATGATCAGCTCAAGCAACCTGGTGCTGGGGGTCTCCTGCTATAATCTGTTTTATTATGGCGTTATGTGTTTTCTGTTAAGTATGTCTCTCCCATTGTGTGCCTCCTAGGTGTGCATTCCCATTGAGTTAATTGAGCCACCTATTGTTTCTGTCTGTCCGATCATCTCTTGGAGATGAGATTAAAATTGTGACCACTTTACCTTGTTATGGAACCATTGTGGGATGTTATGTTTTATGCTTCTAATAATGTGTAATGTACAGTACTTTGTATTTGGGGTTGTAGGTGCCGAACGGTCTGGTCACCTTGACTGGTTTAAGTGGCTAGTTGTTAATTAATTCATGTTAATTAAATTACTGTCCGCTATTAGTTGCTAGAGGTGGATTAGCATACTTGTTTATGCTGTCTGTTCCTTAGCTATGTTAATTATATCCCTATTCACAGTTTGTATTGTTAGGGTAATATGATCAAACGCTCACCTGATTGTGTGTTGAATTACCTACTTTTGAAACAGGGGCAGCCTGTACATTGTGGGCGCATGGGCGCCGCCCCCCCCAATCCATGTCCACTATCCTCCCTATCCATCCGCCTGGCCGGCCCCTTTAAAAATGCCAGGCGCATACATTTCTATGGCGGGGGTGGGCAGGGTGTGTGTTTTTTGAAGCACTGATTAGAGCCAGAGGCTCCAATAGGCTTCAAAACAGGATGGGCTCGGGGCATAGAGCATTGTGTCTGGAGCCCACCTAGGTGTGTTGCAACAGTGAACGAATATTCGCTGTTGCAACACTGATCCTCTTCCCGGCCAATCGGGAAGCGGGTCTGTTACCCATCACCCGCTTGTCTGAAAGGACAGGCACTCCTATTGGATGTCTAGGAGGAGGGGAGGAGACCCACGGGGGAAGCCAGGAGAAGAGCCGAAGAATGTCTGCCAATGCCCGATCCCCACCGCTGCCTGGTGCCCCCAATCCCCACCTCTCCTCGGATGTCTGACCCCCGCCGCTGCTTGGTGCCCCACCGCTGCTTTGTGCCCCGATCTCCGCCACTCCTCAGATGCACGATTCCCACTGCTGCTTGGTGCTCCTATCCCCACCACACCTCGGATGCCTGCCGATGTCCACCCCCTATATGGGGTAAGTGCCATAAGACTGACCAGCAGACAGCATGGGGGAGAATAGGGGTTTTGAGGTGCCGGGGGGGGGGGGGGGGGTTTGTTTGCCGCTCCCTCCAAACAAAAAACCACCAGCTGCCACTGTTTTGAAATATATAAAAACCTGTATTTCTTTTCAATAAACAGTCATTCCTTTGGAGTTTACCTCAACATCTTGTCTGTGTACGATGCTTGGGGTAACAGGGCTGGTATTAGCTCTCGGTCTGCTGGAGTTTGGAGGGCAGGAGGCACCGTTTGGCAAAAACACCTAATCGGCGTGCAAGTATTCTGTCACACAAGTACTCACATTTGTTTTAAATCAGGTTTCTTTTGTGCGAGTTCAAAAGTTCTCATTTTGAAGCAGCACGTCAATCCTCTGTAAGCAGATTTCCCTAGAGAATGAATTTTTTAGAAAAAAAACAATACTAGATCACTATGGTGCAATTTTAATTCCATGTATTAAAAGGCCATGGTGTACTGCTAAGTGAGGGAATTGAGAAGAGGCAGTACCTGACGTGTGACACGTATTACTGTGTTTCCCTTCCCCTGGGATGAGACATAAGAGGGCCTGTCAGGAAAGACAGGCTTCTATTTTCCACTCTAAACACACAGCCTGTGATGTCACAGCTCTAATGCACAACATCCCAAGCGTCCTGTTTGTTTTTCTAGAAGCTACAAGATGTGAACTGTTTCCATATATCAAGCCTTTTCTATATGTTCAGCTCTGCTTCCTGTATCTGAAGGGTGTATGGGCCATGCGTGTGAGAATTCAAGCAGCCATTGTGTTACAAGTGTCACTGCGTATTCTATTTTCCATAAAATATGTGTCAAAACTTCACAGACTTCAATGGAAAAAGAGAAAGTACAGCATATACACAAACACTGCCTGTCTGGTTCTACAATTCTAGGCTTATTTAAAAAGGGACGCATGGGAGAATTATGGGGGGGACTGCCGCTGATGAACTCTCCTCTTGACAATGCTAATTTCCTGGCTGTCAAGTGGAAGGTCTGGCTTCAATGCTTTCTGAGTGTCTCACCCAGAACAAGTGTAGACATAAGACATTCTGACACGTCTATGACACACATTTACAACATGATTGTTCTGGGTCAGTGACACAGTCAGTGTTGTGTTACACTATGTGATTTATTATTACTCTGTGTCTTTAAGCTCTGTTCCCTTCTGTCTAATTGAACTCTCTCTCTACCCCACTGTAGTTCTGTATATTCCCCTCCTCTTCCTGTCTCTGATTCATTTGCTCAGTATACCCCCATGCTGCAACATCTTTCCATGTGGCTTACAACACCAACTTTTTTCTACCTATGAATATCTATCATTAAATGGAACATTTGAAAGGATTCATTGTCTGTCGCTCCATACAGTGAGTTTATTAATTGAGTTAATTTGTCTGAATTGATGCAAGGGATAAATAGAACACCAGGTCGTGTAAGCCCTATATGAAACTGGAGATAAAGTTTATGGCCTTTTAGTTGATTTAGAACAGTAGAAAAACTGAGTTTCACAGCCTAATTACAAGATTTCTGCATGACAGTACTGATACAGACAAGATTTACTGCCCTCATTGCAAGAAAAAATGAGAAAGCAGTAGTGGAAACCTCAAACCTGAGTCCAGGCTGCATGGTGTCATATTACAGCACAAAGATCCTGCCTGCTGATTACTCAACCAATATCTGCCATGAGTTACCACGACTCTGAATGTGAACACACAGCAACCCCATACTTGCCAACAGTCCCGATTTTCCCAGGACAATCACGATTTTGGGACCCTTGTCCCGATCGGAGCTCGTCCCGATTAATTTCCCGGGATTTTCTTTTCTCCCGGGAAAATTGGGAATGTTTTAGGGAAAAAACGGCCGACGGGGCTACAAAAAAATGGCCGCCGTCACCTCTGACAGTTCATTTCCCCTTGTGTTCAGTGGAGAGAGGAGGGGCAGCCAATAGTCTTCTCTCTTCAGTGTACAAGTATTCTCTTGTACACAGAAGACTATTGGCTACACGGATTGATTGGAGGCCTCTCCTCTCTCCACTGAACACACATGGAAGCCGCAGCACATGAAGGAGATGATTGCCGCTGCTGGGGACAAGGAGGGCTCTGCTGCACTGGGGACACGGATGTAAAGGAGGGCACTGGGGACACGGATGTAAAGGAGGGCACTGGGGACACGGATGTAAAGGAGGGCACTGGGGACACGGATGTAAAGGAGGGCTCTGCTGCACTGGGGACACGGATGTAAAGGAGGGCTCTGGGGACACGGATGTAAAGGAGGGCACTGGGGACACGGATGTAAAGGAGGGCACTGGGGACACGGATGTAAAGGAGGGCACTGGGGACACGGATGTAAAGGAGGGCACTGGGGACACGGATGTAAAGGAGGGCACTGGGGACACGGATGTAAAGGAGGGCACTGGGGACACGGATGTAAAGGAGGGCACTGGGGACACGGATGTAAAGGAGGGCACTGGGGACACGGATGTAAAGGAGGGCACTGGGGACACGGATGTAAAGGAGGGCTCTGCTGCACTGGGGACACGGATGTAAAGGAGGGCTCTGCTGCACTGGGGACACGGATGTAAAGGAGGGCTCTGCTGCACTGGGGACACGGATGTAAAGGAGGGCTCTGCTGCTGGGGGCACCTGATGCAAGGGCGGACTCTGCTGGGGGCACCTGATGCAAGGGCGGACTCTGCTGGGGGCACCTGATGCAAGGGCGGACTCTGCTGGGGGCACCTGATGCAAGGGCGGACTCTGCTGGGGGCACCTGATGCAAGGGCGGACTCTGCTGGGGGCACCTGATGCAAGGGCGGACTCTGCTGGGGGCACCTGATGCAAGGGCGGACTCTGCTGGGGGCACCTGATGCAAGGGCGGACTCTGCTGGGGGCACCTGATGCAAGGGCGGACTCTGCTGGGGGCACCTGATGCAAGGGCGGACTCTGCTGGGGGCACCTGATGCAAGGGCGGACTCTGCTGGGGGCACCTGATGCAAGGGTGGACTCTGCTGGGGGCACCTGATGCAAGGGCGGACTCTGCTGGGGGCACCTGACGCAAGGGCGGACTCTGCTGGGGGCACCTGATGCAAGGGCGGACTCTGCTGGGGGCACCTGACGCAAGGGCGGACTCTGCTGGGGGCACCTGACGCAAGGGCGGACTCTGCTGGGGGCACCTGACGCAAGGGCGGACTCTGCTGGGGGCACCTGATGCAAGGGCGGACTCTGCTGGGGGCACCTGATGCAAGGGCGGACTCTGCTGGGGGCACCTGATGCAAGGGCGGACTCTGCTGGGGGCACCTGATGCAAGGGCGGACTCTGCTGGGGGCACCTGATGCAAGGGCGGACTCTGCTGGGGGCACCTGATGCAAGGGCGGACTCTGCTGGGGGCACCTGATGCAAGGGCGGACTCTGCTGGGGGCACCTGATGCAAGGGCGGACTCTGCTGGGGGCACCTGATGCAAGGGCGGACTCTGCTGGGGGCACCTGATGCAAGGGTGGACTCTGCTGGGGGCACCTGATGCAAGGGTGGACTCTGCTGGGGGCACCTGATGCAAGGACGGACTCTGCTGGGGGCACCTGATGCAAGGGCGGACTCTGCTGGGGGCACCTGATGCAAGGGCGGACTCTGCTGGGGGCACCTGATGCAAGGGCGGACTCTGCTGGGGGCACCTGATGCAAGGGCGGACTCTGCTGGGGGCACTTGATGTAAGAATGGACTCTGCTGGGGGCACCTGATGGCATCTTGTGGCAGGCAACGTGGCAGGTGACACTCAGGAGTCCCACTGATTCTGTATTATGGTGAGTTGAATGATTTCATTCTATATTACAATGTAATAATAGAAATAATGCGCTTCAATCATCCTGACACCATAACCACCATGGTGCCGGAATGATTGAAGCGCTAACACCAGGTGTTTGGAGTATCTTTATCTGCTGATTGTTAAACTCTGGAATACACATATTCCTAATGTGGTGTAGGATCTGGGGCTGCTGTCCCTCCATCCCTCTCCCCCCCTTTCCCTCTCCATCCCTCATTCACTTCAGACTCTAACCACACCCCCTTTGAGCCACGCCCATTTAAGCTGCGCCCACTATTCTGCGTAAACCACACCCATTTCGTGCGCGCCTCGTTTTATTTTTTCTATGCCACGCCTACAAACGCATGCCCCGCCCCTAACTATAATGCGACTCCGCCTACAGCCAAAAAAGTGTCCCTAATTTTTTTTTTACAATGTTGGCAACTATACAACCCCAGCACAAGATCCTGAGCCAACTGAGTTACTCAAACACTCAGTCAAACCAACTTGGAAAGTAATGGAGAATTACAAAGCTTTAAGAACTGAATTGTCTAATAGCTTGAAACTATTTTGGGAGAAGATTGTTTCAGAATTCAATATAGTTTCTGTTGAACGTGAACTACTGACACTAGAGGGTGCCATTAACCACTTCCCGCCCAAGGACATCATATGACGTCTGGCTTTCAGTGGGAATATCTGAATGATGCCTGCAGCTACAGGCATCATTCAGATATCCTTGTTTTCAGCCAGCGATTCTGTACACCATAAGAATGATCATAGCGTCAGTTCCGCAGCTTGATCGTTCTTACAGGCGACAGGAGGGGACATCCCCCCCATCCGGTGCTTCTCCGGGCTCTCCCGTGCCATCGGGGACCCAGAGAAAGAATCGGCCGCTGCCAGATGACAACCATAGAGATTTCCCGATCTCATGCTTTCCAGCCTGGAGGAGAGATGTGGGGTCTTATTGACCCCGCATCTCTCCATAAAGAGGACCTGTCATGAACGATTCCTATTACAAGGGATGTTTACATTCCTTGTAATAGGAATAAAAGTGATTAAAAAAAATGTAAAAGAATAAAAAAAATAAAGTAAAATAAAAAGAAAAAGAAAGAGTAAAACGCCCCTGTCCCCGGTAGCTCGCGCTCAGAAGCGAACACACACGTTAGTCCCACCCACATATGTAAACGCCGTTCAAACCACACATATGAGGTATCGCCGCATATGTTAGAGCGCGAGCAACCACTCTAGCACTAGACCTCCTCTGTAACACTAAACATGTAACCTGTAAAACATTTTAAAGTGTTGCCTATGGAGATTTTTAAGTACCGAAGTTTGGCATCATTCCATGAGTGTGCGCTTTTTTAAAGCGTGACATGTTGGGTATTTACTTACTCAGCATAACATCATCTTTCACATTATACAAAAAAAAATAAAAATCGGGCTAACTTTTCTGTTTTGTTATTTTTAAATCATGAAACTTTTTTTTCCGAAAAAAAACGCGTTTGAAAAATTGTTGCGCAAATAGCGTGTGAGATAAAAAGTTGCAACAACCGCCATTGTATTATCTAGGGTGTCTGCTAAAAAACAAAAATATAATGTTTTGGGGTTCTGAGAAATTTTCTAGCAAAAACATTATGATTTTTACATGTAGGAGAGGAGTGCCAGAATAGGCCCAGTATGGAAGTGGTTAAACAACTTTCTACCTTATATGAGCTCTATCAGTTTACCAGTAACAAGTTCATTAATGTCTTACAAGGTATGAACACAGAAGGTTCACTGGAGGAATTAAAGAGCTTCAAGGGTCTTAATCTCGAAAGACAGTTTTATCCAGCAAACCAAATTAAAGTCAGAAGCAAAGATAGAGCTGCTGCAGGACACTGCATCTCACAGATCTGTTTCCACTAGACGTTCTAAAAAGTCTTCTAGATCCCATAGTTCAAGACAGGCCCGGACTGGGACAAAAAATAGGCCCGGGCATTTTGGATTGAGCAGCCCATGACATGTTAACCGGCCCCTTCCCGACTCTCCACCCTGACAGATCCCCTGAGAGAGGGGAGGGGGGAACCCAGCAGAGGTGTGGAGGGGGGGGGGGTGCGACCAGGAAAGAGCATGGGGGTTGGAGAGCACAGGGAAGAACCTTGAGAACATGGGGTGGGGCGAGAGCACAGGGGAGAGGCAGAGAACACAGGGAGGAAGAGGAGAGCACAGGGGGGCAGCGGAGAGCCCAGGGAGGACAACGGAGAGCATGGGGGATGTGGACAGCACAGGAGGGCTGGCGGAGAGCATGGGGTGATGGGAAGACCGGAAGAGCACAGGGGGGAGTGGCGGAGAGCAGGGGGGGAGGTGGAGAGCATGGGGGGAGGTGGAGAGCATGGGGGGGAGGTGGAGAGCATGAGGGGGAGGTGGAGAGCATGGGGGGGAGGTGGAGAGCATGGGGGGGGGAGGTGGAGAGCATGGGGGGGGGGAGGTGGAGTGCATGGGGGGGGGGTGGAGTGCATGGGGGGGGAGGTGGAGCGCATGGGGGGGAGGTGGAGCGCATGGGGGGGAGGTGGAGCGCATGGGGGGGAGGTGGAGCGTATGGGGGGGTGGAGCGTATGGGGGGAGGTGGAGAGTATGGGGGGGAGGTGGAGAGTTTGAGGGGGTGGCAGAGAGCATGGGGGGGAGGTGGAGCGTATGGGAGGGAGGTGGAGCGTATGGGGGGGTGGCAGAGAGCATGGAGGGAGGTGGAGAGCATCGGGGGGAGGTGGAGAGTATGGGGGGGTGGCAGAGAGTATGGGGGGTGGCAGAGAGCATGGGGGGTGGCAGAGAGCATGGGGGGTGGCAGAGAGCATGGGGGGTGGCAGAGAGCATGGGGGGTGGCAGAGTGCATGGGGGGAGCTGGAGACTATGAGGGGGTGGCAGAGAGCATGGGGGGGAGGTGGAGCGTATGGGGGGAGGTGGAGAGTATGGGGGGTAGGTGGAGCGTATGGGGGGAGGTGGAGAGTATGGGGGGGAGGTGGAGCGTATGGGGGGGGAGGTGGAGCGTATGGGGGGGAGGAGGAGCGTATGGGGGAGGTGGAGAGTATGGGGGGTGGCGGAGAGCATGGGGGAAGGCGGAGAGCATGGGGGAAGGCAGAGAGCATGGGGGAAGGTGGAGAGCATGGGGGGGTGGCAGAGAGCATGGGGGGGGGTGGCAGAGAGCATGGGGGGTGGCAGAGAGCATGGGGGGTGGCAGAGAGCATGGGGGGTGGCAGAGAGCATGGGGGGTGGCAGAGAGCATGGGGGAGGTGGAGAGTATGAGAGGGGGGGAGGTGGAGAGTATGAGAGGGTGGCAGAGAGCATGGGGGGAGGTGGAGAGTATGAGGGGGTGGCAGAGAGCATGGGGGGTGGCAGAGAGCATGGGGGGTGGCAGAGACCATGGGGGGTGGCAGAGAGCATGGGGGGTGGCAGAGAGCATGGGGGGTGGCAGAGAGCATGGGGGGTGGCGGAGAGTATGGGGGGAGGTGGAGAGTATGGGGGGAGGTGGAGAGTATGGGGGGAGGTGGAGAGTATGGGGGAAGGTGGAGACTATGAGGGGGTGGCAGAGAGCATGGGGGGAGGTGGAGCGTATGGGGGGAGGTGGAGAGTATGGGGGGTAGGTGGAGCGTATGGGGGGTAGGTGGAGAGTATGGGGGGTAGGTGGAGAGCATGGGGGGTGGCGGAGAGCATGGGGGGTGGCAGAGAGCATGGGGGGTGGCAGAGAGCATGGGGGGTGGTAGAGAGCATGGGGGGTGGCAGAGAGCATGGGGGGTGGCAGAGAGCATGGGGGGGAGGTGGAGAGCATGTGGGGTGGCAGAGAGCATGGGGGGAGGTGGAGAGTATGAGGGGGTGGCAGAGAGCATGGGGGGAGGCGGAGAGTATCTGGGGGAGGTGGAGAGTATGGGGGGGTGGAGAGTATGGGGGGTGGAGAGTATGGGGGGTGGAGAGTATGGGGGGTGGCAGAGAGCATGGGGGTGGCAGAGAGCATGGGGGTGGCAGAGAGCATGGGGGTGGCAGAGAGTATGGGGGTGGCAGAGAGTATGGGGGTGGCAGAGAGCATGGGGGGTGGCAGAGAGCATGGGGGGTGGCAGAGAGCATGGGGGGTGGCAGAGAGCATGGGGGGAGGCAGAGAGCATGGGGGGAGGCAGACAGCATGGGGGGAGGCAGACAGCATGGGGGGAGGCAGACAGCATGGGGGGAGGCAGACAGCATGGGGGGAGGCAGACAGCATGGGGGGAGGCAGACAGCATGGGGGGTGGCAGAGAGTATGGGGGGGAGGTGGAGAGTATGGGGGGGGTGGAGAGTATGGGGGTGGCAGAGAGCACGGGGTCAGCAGAGAGTATGGGTGCGGTGCAGGCCCGGACTGGCCATAGGGCAGACCGGGCATTTGCCCGGTGGGCTGGGACCTCCAGCTCCATAGCCTGTTGATGATCAGGCCGCACAGCGGGAGGTAAGCGGCGCCCGCGGCCTGGACAGGGTTAACACAGGCCACGGCCGCCGCTCACCCACCGCTATGCGGCCGTGCCTGTGTCATCTCTGGGCTCCGGCGCAACTACAATAGCGGCTGATTGGCTGAGCTGTGTGTCTCTCTCACACACAGCTCAGCCAACGCTGACAGTTTCACTGCTCCTCCTCTTCCCGCCCCTCTACTCTATCTGCTCCGCCCATACCCCCTGCGTCTGCCCCACCCACACCCCCTGCGTCTGCCCCGCCCACACCCCCTGCGTCTGCCCCGCCCACACCCCCTGCGTCTGCCCCGCCCACACCCCCTGTGTCTGCACACATCCCTGGGATGAAGGAAGGAAGATTTAAAAGCTGCAGGCAGCCCGCTCCCGAGCCTCATCCTGGGGTGAGTAAGCTGTGTATATAAAACTAATTTTGGGGTGTTCTGTGGACTCTGATACAAGAGGGGGACTTTGGTGAGCAGAGACCCCCTTAAATCAGTGTTCCCCTTTACATTAGAGTCCACAGAGCTCCCCCTTACAGTAAGTGGGGGCTCAGTGCGGACTCTGATGTAAGGGGGCTCAGTGCGGACTCTGATGTAAAGGGGCTCAGTGCGGACTCTGATGTAAAGGGGCTCAGTGCGGACTCTGATGTAAAGGGGCTCAGTGCGGACTCTGATGTAAAGGGGCTCAGTGCGGACTCTGATGTAAAGGGGCTCAGTGCGGACTCTGATGTAAAGGGGCTCAGTGCGGACTCTGATGTAAAGGGGCTCAGTGCGGACTCTGATGTAAAGGGGCTCAGTGCGGACTCTGATGTAAAGGGGCTCAGTGCGGACTCTGATGTAAAGGGGCTCAGTGCGGACTCTGATGTAAAGGGGCTCAGTGCGGACTCTGATGTAAAGGGGCTCAGTGCGGACTCTGATGTAAAGGGGCTCAGTGCGGACTCTGATGTAAAGGGGCTCAGTGCGGACTCTGATGTAAAGGGGCTCAGTGCGGACTCTGATGTAAGGGGGCTCAGTGCGGACTCTGATGTAAAGGGGCTCAGTGCGGACTCTGATGTAAAGGGGCTCAGTGCGGACTCTGATGTAAAGGGGCTCAGTGCGGACTCTGATGTAAAGGGGCTCAGTGCGGACTCTGATGTAAAGGGGCTCAGTGCGGACTCTGATGTAAAGGGGCTCAGTGCGGACTCTGATGTAAAGGGGCTCAGTGCGGACTCTGATGTAAAGGGGCTCAGTGCGGACTCTGATGTAAAGGGGCTCAGTGCGGACTCTGATGTAAAGGGGCTCAGTGCGGACTCTGATGTAAAGGGGCTCAGTGCGGACTCTGATGTAAAGGGGCTCAGTGCGGACTCTGATGTAAAGGGGCTCAGTGCGGACTCTGATGTAAAGGGGCTCAGTGCGGACTCTGATGTAAAGGGGCTCAGTGCGGACTCTGATGTAAAGGGGCTCAGTGCGGACTCTGATGTAAAGGGGCTCAGTGCGGACTCTGATGTAAGGGGGCTCAGTGCGGACTCTGATGTAAGGGGGCTCAGTGCGGACTCTGATGTAAAGGGGCTCAGTGCGGACTCTGATGTAAGGGGGGTCTGTGCGGACTCTGATGTAAGGGGGGTCTGTGCGGACTCTGATGTAAGGGGGGTCTGTGCGGACTCTGATGTAAGGGGGGTCTGTGCGGACTCTGATGTAAGGGGGGTCTGTGCGGACTCTGATGTAAGGGGGGTCTGTGCGGACTCTGATGTAAGGGGGGTCTGTGCGGACTCTGATGTAAAGGGGCTCAGTGCGGACTCTGATGTAAAGGGGCTCAGTGCGGACTCTGATGTAAAGGGGCTCAGTGCGGACTCTGATGTAAGGGGGCTCAGTGCGGACTCTGATGTAAGGGGGCTCAGTGCGGACTCTGATGTAAGGGGGCTCAGTGCGGACTCTGATGTAAGGGGGCTCAGTGCGGACTCTGATGTAAGGGGGCTCAGTGCGGACTCTGATGTAAGGGGGCTCAGTGCGGACTCTGATGTAAGGGGGGCTCAGTGCGGACTCTGATGTAAGGGGGGCTCAGTGCGGACTCTGATGTAAGGGGGGTCTGTGCGGACTCTGATGTAAGGGGGGTCTGTGCGGACTCTGATGTAAGGGGGGTCTGTGCGGACTCTGATGTAAGGGGGGTCTGTGCGGACTCTGATGTAAGGGGGGTCTGTGCGGACTCTGATGTAAGGGGGGTCTGTGCGGACTCTGATGTAAGGGGGGTCTGTGCGGACTCTGATGTAAGGGGGGTCTGTGCGGACTCTGATGTAAGGGGGGTCTGTGCGGACTCTGATGTAAGGGGGGTCTGTGCGGACTCTGATGTAAGGGGGGTCTGTGCGGACTCTGATGTAAGGGGGGTCTGTGCGGACTCTGATGTAAGGGGGGTCTGTGCGGACTCTGATGTAAGGGGGCTCAGTGCGGACTCTGATGTAAGGGGGCTCAGTGCGGACTCTGATGTAAGGGGGCTCAGTGCGGACTCTGATGTAAGGGGGGTCTGTGCGGACTCTGATGTAAGGGGGGTCTGTGCGGACTCTGATGTAAGGGGGGTCTGTGCGGACTCTGATGTAAGGGGGGTCTGTGCGGACTCTGATGTAAGGGGGGTCTGTGCGGACTCTGATGTAAGGGGGGTCTGTGCGGACTCTGATGTAAGGGGGGTCTGTGCGGACTCTGATGTAAGGGGGGTCTGTGCGGACTCTGATGTAAGGGGGGTCTGTGCGGACTCTGATGTAAGGGGGGTCTGTGCGGACTCTGATGTAAGGGGGGTCTGTGCGGACTCTGATGTAAGGGGGGTCTGTGCGGACTCTGATGTAAGGGGGGTCTGTGCGGACTCTGATGTAAGGGGGGTCTGTGCGGACTCTGATGTAAGGGGGGTCTGTGCGGACTCTGATGTAAGGGGGGTCTGTGCGGACTCTGATGTAAGGGGGGTCTGTGCGGACTCTGATGTAAGGGGGGTCTGTGCGGACTCTGATGTAAGGGGGGTCTGTGCGGACTCTGATGTAAGGGGGGTCTGTGCGGACTCTGATGTAAAGGGGCTCAGTGCGGACTCTGATGTAAGGGGGCTCAGTGCGGACTCTGATGTAAGGGGGCTCAGTGCGGACTCTGATGTAAGGGGGCTCAGTGCGGACTCTGATGTAAGGGGGCTCAGTGCGGACTCTGATGTAAGGGGGCTCAGTGCGGACTCTGATGTAAGGGGGCTCAGTGCGGACTCTGATGTAAGGGGGCTCAGTGCGGACTCTGATGTAAGGGGGCTCAGTGCGGACTCTGATGTAAGGGGGCTCAGTGCGGACTCTGATGTAAGGGGGCTCAGTGCGGACTCTGATGTAAGGGGGCTCAGTGCGGACTCTGATGTAAGGGGGCTCAGTGCGGACTCTGATGTAAGGGGGCTCAGTGCGGACTCTGATGTAAGGGGGCTCAGTGCGGACTCTGATGTAAGGGGGCTCAGTGCGGACTCTGATGTAAGGGGGGCTCAGTGCAGACTCTGATGTAAGGGGGGCTCAGTGCGGACTCTGATGTAAGGGGGGTCTGTGCGGACTCTGATGTAAGGGGGCTCAGTGCGGACTCTGATGTAAGGGGGGTCTGTGCGGACTCTGATGTAAGGGGGGTCTGTGCGGACTCTGATGTAAGGGGGGTCTGTGCGGACTCTGATGTAAGGGGGGTCTGTGCGGACTCTGATGTAAGGGGGGTCTGTGCGGACTCTGATGTAAGGGGGGTCTGTGCGGACTCTGATGTAAGGGGGGTCTGTGCGGACTCTGATGTAAGGGGGGTCTGTGCGGACTCTGATGTAAGGGGGGGTCTGTGCGGACTCTGATGTAAGGGGGGTCTGTGCGGACTCTGATGTAAGGGGGGTCTGTGCGGACTCTGATGTAAGGGGGGTCTGTGCAGACTCTGATGTAAGGGGGCTCAGTGCGGACTCTGATGTAAAGGGGCTCAGTGCGGACTCTGATGTAAAGGGGCTCAGTGCGGACTCTGATGTAAAGGGGCTCAGTGCGGACTCTGATGTAAAGGGGCTCAGTGCGGACTCTGATGTAAAGGGGCTCAGTGCGGACTCTGATGTAAGGGGGGTCTGTGCGGACTCTGATGTAAGGGGGGTCTGTGCGGACTCTGATGTAAGGGGGGTCTGTGCGGACTCTGATGTAAGGGGGGTCTGTGCGGACTCTGATGTAAGGGGGGTCTGTGCGGACTCTGATGTAAGGGGGGTCTGTGCGGACTCTGATGTAAGGGACCTCTGTGCGGACTCTGATGTAAGGGACCTCTGTGCGGACTCTGATGTAAGGGACCTCTGTGCGGACTCTGATGTAAGGGACCTCTGTGCGGACTCTGATGTAAGGGACCTCTGTGCGGACTCTGATGTAAGGGACCTCTGTGCGGACTCTGATGTAAGGGACCTCTGTGCGGACTCTGATGTAAGGGACCTCTGTGCGGACTCTGATGTAAGGGACCTCTGTGCGGACTCTGATGTAAGGGACCTCTGTGTGGACTCTGATGTAAGGGGGGTAATCATTACAGTGCAGTGCCCTTTATATTTATATCAGTGTTCCTGCACATTACAGCGTGGAGGACCGATACACATCCCCCCCCCCCCCCCCCCCCCCGGTCCATGGACAAATTGGCTGCTCAGACTAAAATGCCCGGGCCTATTTTTTGTCCCAGTCCGGGCCTGGTGCGGTGGAGAGCCCTGCGGGAGCAGCAGAGAGAAGCAGGATAGGAGGATCGGTGGGGGTGGCTGCATATAGAAGAATCATTTTCTCCATCTTCCTCCTGCAGTCTCGGAATGCCTGCTTCTCCTCTACCTCTCACAGGCATTCCGAGACTGCAGGAGGAAGATGGAGAAAATAATTGTTCTATATGCAGCCGCCCCCACCGATCCTCCTATCTAGTTCACAGGGGAGGCTGGACTTACGTTTTATGTTCCGGCACCTCTCGACATAACACAGGCTCCAAGGTGTCTGCTCTGGCTCCTCCCCCCGGCACTGACGGCTGACCTATACGTGCGGCCGTGCAGCCGTGGTGAGGCCGAAGGCGTCTCATTTAGCTCCTCCCCCCGGCGCCGATGGCTGAGCTCCGGGCGGCCGCGGAGAGGCTCAAGCCTTGGGCCATGCAAGGACTTGCAGCCTGGCGGCCCCAGCGGCCCCAGCGGCCGCGGCCCACCGGGCAAATGCCCGGTTTGCCCTATGGCCAATCCGGGCCTGGTTCAAGATACTCAACAGTCAGTGAGCGACTTATTAGTGCCCGCGCTGAAGCGGAAGTCATCAAGGTGCAAGGCGCATATGCAGAAGAAAGAGCAGGGAAGCTCAGACGGCATGTCAAAGAGCAGAGTTTACACTAACAGTGTAAACATGATGCAGCTATGGCAAGACTAAGGGTCCTAGAGCAAGCCATCAGTGCAGACAAAGGAGCAAGTGAGAAAGACAGCATCAATCTAAACATAGCAGATATGGAAGATTCCCTCAAAGGCACTAAAGACTATGTCCTAAGCCACTGCAGTGTACACTCCATCGTCTCCAATGCTCCTGACCACATAGAGTCTCCTTCACAGCTTCAAGTTAAAGGGGTTCCAGCAACTTCCTGCACGCAAAATCACTCCAGGGCAGTTCCTGCCTGCCTACCTAACCTTCCTTCTTATGTCACAGAGCATCAGAGCAAGCTGCAAGCAAGTCATCAATTTCCGGTCATCAGTACAGCCTTGAATCAACGTACCATTGGAACAATTGACTTCAAGCAAGCAACTCACCTGAAAGCATCTGCTGCACCATATTTCCCTGTGTCCTTTAACAACAATGTCAAAGATAGTGCAATCAGCACCATTCAGCCAACATCTCGCATAAAGGCAGAGACAACTAAAACAGCAGAATTTGTGAGGTACATACTTCACAGAGAGCTCACAAAGACTGGTCTTACAAGTTTTGATGACCAACCTGAGAACTACAGAAGTTGGAAATGTGCTTTCAGAACTGCAATCAGTGATCTTGGCATTACAGCTGCTGAAGAATTGGATCTGCTGATCAGATGGCTTGGTCCTCTATCTGCTGCACGTGTTAAGCCATTAAGATCAGTTTTCATGGACGATCCTACAGCAGGCCTCACAGCTGCATGGGATCGACTAGAGCAAAGTTATGGCAGTCCAGAGAAAATGTCTTGTTCATGCGTCTGGAAACTTTCCCAAAGATATCTAGTAAGGACAACAAGGAGTTCCAGAGACTGAGTGACCTTCTCCTTGAGCATCAGCTAGCCAAGGCAGACCCAAAACTACCTGGAATCAGTTACCTTGACACTGCAAAAGGGGTAAACCTAATCGTCTCCAAGCTCCCGTATGATTTACAAGAGAAATAGTCTGCACTAGGGTCAACATACAAAATAGAGAACAAGGTTTCCTTCCCTCCATCCTCTTTCTTCTGTGAATTCATCAGGAAAATTGCAGAGACCAAGAATGATCCAAGTGTTTCCTACGGTGAGTACAGTCTCTTCTCACCCTTTCATAAGAGTACCAGTCTTCAGGGCAACTATAGAAGCAGTAGAGGCCTAGTATCCATGAAAAAGACTGACATCCTTCCTACTCCTACCACAGTTGCGGCCACGGACAAACCGAGTAGGAAGATTGAAAACCCTAACAGAGAGTGTCCCATTCACAAGAAGCCACACCCCCTCAAAAAATGTATCGGCTTTAGAAAAAAGCCTCTTGAAGAGCGTAAGGAGCTTTTAAAGACATTTAGGTATGTTTCAGGTGCTGTGCTTCTACAGAACATTTTGGAAAGGACTGTAATGTGTCCATCAAGTGCACAGAGTGTGGCTCTGAAGAACATGTGCAAGCCCTCCATCCGCTTGAGCCCAGCTCCAAACAACCTGCTAACTCTTCTCCTAGGTTAACGCATGGCGGGGAGAATACTGACCAAGTGCCTAATTCTACCATCATTTCTTCATCCTGCACTGAAGTTTGTGAAGAAGACTGCTGTGATAAGTCCTGTGCTAAAATATGCTTGGTGAACATATACCACAAGGATCAACCAGAAAAGACTCTAAAGGCGTATGCTATCAGACAATCAGAGCAATAGATCACTTGCAAAATCAGAACTGTTCAATCTATTTGAAATAAAAGGCAAAGCTCATCCTTACACCTTGGGTACCTGTAGTGTAACTACAGAGGTTTCTGGAAGAAGGGCTCATGGACTCATGGTATCTTCTCTCAAAATTAACTTGCAACTACCCCTACCTACACTTGTAGAGTGCAATCAGGTACCTGCTAACAGGGAAGAAATCACTACTCCAGCTGCTGCTTTCCATCACCCTCACCTGAAGGTAATAGCAAATGAGATACCGCCGCTTGACAAAGAAGCTCAGATCCTTCTTCTGTTAGGAAGAGACATTCTAAGAGTTCACAAGGTAAACAGACAAGTCAGTGGACCCCCAGATGCCCCATTTGCCCAGCACACGGATCTAGGTTGGGTCATCATAGGCATTGTCTGAATAGGCAAAATGAAGAGACCTACCAACATTTCATCATTTAGGACAAATGTTCTGCCAAATGGCAGAAACATTTACTTTGAGCCATGCCCACATCACTACTGGGTGAAAGAGAAGATAGCAAGCCACGGATGGCAACATGGTATCTCAGGTAACACAAGCCCTTTCTCCTGCCACAATGACGACTTCGGCTCTACGGTGTTTAATGCAACCAGTAAAGGTGACATACTGGCTCCTTCAATGGAAGACAAAGAATTCATCAAGGTAATGGACAATGAGTTCTTTCAAGACGATTCCAATAACTGGGTAGCACCCCTACCTTTTCTTCTTCCAAGAGAGAGATTGCCCAACAACTTGCAGCAGGCCATCAGTAGATTCTCCTCCTTAAAGCGAAACTTAAGCAGGAAACCAGAGATGAAAAAGCACTTTGTGGACTTTATGCAAAATATATTTGACAGAGATCATGCAGAGCCTGCGCCCCCACTAAAGGAGGGAGAATAATGCTGGTACCTTCCATCCTTTGGCGTGTATCACTCACACAAACCAGACCAAATCAGAGTGGTCTTTGATTCCAGTGCTCAACATGAAGGTGTTTCTCTTAACAACATGCTCCCTACGGGGCCTAACTTGAACAACAGTCTAATAGGAGTCTTGATTTGCTTCAGACAAGAGCCTGTAGCAGTAATGGCCGACATTCAACAGATGTTTCACTGCTTCATTGTCAGAGAAGACAACAGAAACTACCTCAGGTTTCTATGGCACAAAGACTGACATCAACAAGGAAGTTATAGACTATCGAATGATGGTACATGTCTTCGGTAACAGTCCTTCCCCTGCAGTGGCAACTTATGGGCCAAGGAGAACAATTCAGACTGGAGAAGAAGAATATGGATCTGATGCTCGTCAATTTGTTGAAAGAAACTTCTATGTTGACAACGCACTCAAGTCTTTTCCAACCGCTAAAGCAGCGATTGATCTCCTCACCAGAACGCTGATGCTGTCTATAGCAAACCTTAAACTACACAAGATTATATCGAACAGCCAGGAACTTATGAGTGCCTTTCACTCTGAGGACTATGCCACTAGTCTAAAAAAACCTTGATTTAGGTACAGATGCGCCTCCTGTGCAGCGAAGTCCGGGTTTGTTGTGGAACATCAAACAAGACACATTCACCTTCCAAGTGTCAACTTGTGACAAACTCTTCACTAAAAAGAGGAGTCCTGTCGTGGCGAATAGCATCTATGACCCACTCGGTTTCCTTGCTCCAGTTACCATTCAAGGTAAGATTCTGCTAAGACAGTTATCTACTGAGAACATAGACTGGGATACTCCCTTACCTAGTGAGAATCAACACAAGTGGGAAAGGTGGAGATATTCTTTGAAGTCACTAGAAAAACTTTAGATCTCCCTTTGCTATGTTCCAGGTTCCCCATTTCAACTGTTAACCGGAGAGAAATTCATATTTTCTCTGATGCATCAGTTGAAGCTATTGCTACAATAGCCTAGTATTTGAAGACCTCTGAAATGAATGGAGAATCACACTGTACTTTTGTCCTAGGCAGGGCAAAACTCACTCCCAAACCTGCACATACCAAGACTTGAACTTTGTGCAGCCGTGCTAGCAGTAGAAATTGCCGAAGTCATACGAAGTGAAATGTAAACTGGAATTGATTCTTTCACCTTCTATACAGACAGTAAGGTAGTACTTGGTTACATATACAACCAAACAAAACTGTTTTATGTGTACGCCAGCAACAGGGTTGAACATACTAAGAGATTCTCTCTACCAAGTCAATGGCATCACGTTCCCACTGAACTCAACCCAGCTGACTGTGGGACCAAAGCCGTGTCATCTGCTATTCTTCAGGACAGCTTATGGCTGTCACCTCCAAGGTTTTTGTGTGAGGACTCCTACTCACCCCCTATTGACACCACCTATGGGCTAGTAAGTCCTGAAGATAAGTAAATAAGAACTGTGAACATCCCACTCCACACTTCTGTAAATACAAAACAGAAGCTGCGGACATACAGTTTTAAGCGTTTTTCCACTTGGTCATCTGCTGTAAGAGCTATTGCTTGCCTAATTCATATTGCTCATTGCTTTGGGAAGAACTCTGCGGCAGAGTGTCATGGTTGGCACAACTGTTCTGGACACTTTACAGCGGTAGCTATTTCACACGCAGAAGAGGTCATTAACCGTTGTGTGCAACAAGAGGTGTATCAGGAGGAATTCTGGAGAATTCGGGAAAATCAGAAATGGAACTGAATTGTCTAAAAACAGTTCTCTCTTCAATCTAAACCCTGTAGTTGACGCCAATCAGCTGCTGAGAGTTGGTGGCCGTATAACGAAATCCGACTTATGCAGCAAAGAACAGAATCCTATAATCACACCATGTCAACATCATGTTACTACTCTTCTGGTTCGTCATCAAGCCCGTCAGTTTACAGAGCTCCTTGCTCTTCAGGTGCGTCAAGTGCCACAAGTTAAGAGGAAAACAGCAACAAATGGCAAGTCTTCCAGCTGATCGCCTAAGTACAGATCCACTTTTCACCTATGTTGGAGTAGATGTTTTCGGCCCATGGTCCGTCATCACTCGGGGAACTCGTGTTGGAGCTGCCAATTGTAAAAGGTGGGCTGTATTGTTTACCTGTCTCAGCATCCGAGCAATACACATAGAAGTGATTGAGTCTATGGATTCTTTTTCCTTCATCTGTGCCCTACGAAGATTCTTCTCTGTCAGAGGACCAGTTAAGCAGCTAAGATCTGACTTTGGTACCAACTTTGTTGGAGCATGCAAAGAGCTACAATTGGACAATTTCCTGGCCAACAATGGATGTACTTGGTTGTTTAATCCTCCACATTCTTCAAACATGGGAGGATCCTCGGAACGAATGATTGGAGTAGCATGAAGAATTCTTGACAACATGTGGCAGACTCACAAGTCTTTACCACTCACCCATGATACTTTGTCTACCTTTCTTGCTGAAGTATCTGCCACAGTGAACGCAAGACCTTTAGTGCCGGTATCTTCAGATCCTGATGCTCCAGTGATCCTTACTCCAGCTTCTCTTCTTACTCAAAAGATTGGGACTGCTGTAATATCTTCAAGTGGGATATCAACAGGCATCAATGGAAGCAGGTGCAGTATCTAGCCAATGTGTTTTGGCATCGCTGGAGGAAGGAGTATCTTCATCACCTTCAAGATCGTAACAAATGGCAAACATCTAAGCCTAATCTTAAGGTTGGAGATCTCATCCTTCTAAAAGACAAGTAAGTTTGTCGGAATGAGTGGCCTATGGGTCTTATTACTAAAGTTATGCCCAGTGACAATAACAAGGTCCGGAAGGTAAAGGTCAAGGTAACCAAGGAAGGATCGACACAAACTTTTACTCGGCCAATTACAGAGTTAGTACTCCTTTTGCCATGTGAGTGACTTATGCAAGGACTAGCCATGCTGTTGGCAAGGTGGGGAGTACATTGCTGCTATCTACAGGTTCTACTCGGAACTTTGGAATTCTTTGAAGACGTCATACGTCGGACTACATGTTCTTCAATACTGTTGAACTTATGTTTATGCTTGCTTGTTGCTTTTTTAATTTCAGGTTCCAGGGTATTTATCAGTATTGGACTTATTGATCATATATATTAGTTTATGGTTATGAAATCTAAAGATTTCAGACGGAGAGTGTTGTGTTACACTATGTGATTTATTATTGCTCTGTGTCTTTAAGCTCTGTTCCCTTTTGTCTAACTGAACTCTCTCCCCAACCGTAGTTCTGTTTATTCTCCTCTTCCTGTCTGATTCATTTGCTCAGTATACCCCATGCTGTAACATCTGTCCATGTGGCTTACAACTCCAACGTTTTTCTACCTAAGAATATCCATCATTAAACGGAACATTTGAAAGGATGCAAGGGATAAACAGAACACCAGGTCGTGTAAGCCCTATATGAAGCTGAAGATAAAGTTTATGGCCTTGTAGTTGAGTCAGAACAGTCAGACAACTAGCATTTTATTCAGAAGGCCAGAAATGGCAGCCCCGTACTTCTCTTGTGCAGTACATTTATAAACAGTGAATTGGTGATTTGTTATTTATCCTCTGCCATTTAGAAACACAGCTGTAGAAACTACCTTTGGGAGGTTGTTGTGCTCATCAATGTTTGTCAACCACGCTGTCATAGACAGTGTACAGAGCCAATCTGAGGATCTCTGTAGCATGTGATCACCGTGATCTCTCACAGAGATTCCATACAGTGCTACTGTTTATATTGTTATTTGGAGTTTTGCAATGCGGTGCACGGAGCCAGATAGGGAACTGAGAGATTAGACCCACTATCATGCATTGTCAAAAAAGTAAGATGGACCTGATGGGGAACTAGTTTATTAGTTCACTATCAGGCTCCACCTATCCAGTGATTCAAGTAATTTGCCAAATATGGGCATTACTATATTTGAGTAATTACATCCCCTGTATCTTCAACTCATTTAGTTATCTGCCGGGGACTTTCCCAGCTGACACCTGAATGGGACGAGGGATAGAGCCCCATGCAGCAAGCGATCACATTCATGACAGCATTCCAGCACAGTTACACCCTACTCAGAGCCCAAGCTCATACCTGGTCTTAAATTACCGCCAGTTGCTTAATCTGTGAACTGGTGGCAATTCTATAAGAATCTGTAACTGCCATTCTGACAGGTTCTTAAAGTGGCAGTAGTTAGAACTACCTAATGTTACCGAAACTGGTGCAAATGCTTGTCTGATTTGGGCACAAATAGTTTTAAAATAAAACTATCCCCAGAAAAGTGTTGTTAATGTATTACTGAATTTCTTTTTTTTTTTTTTTTTACATAAACGGCTTATTGAATAAATAATGCAAGAGGGGCACAGAGCGTAGTGCAAAATACAGTAATCCAAAACAATCAGATGTTTTACTAAAGTCTAAGTACAAGATGGATTCTGATTGGCTGTTGTAAGAACTGTACTTTCAACTTAAAGTGATTGTAAATGATCTCCTTGCAAAACAACCTATTCAGTTTAACATAGAAATGAAAGGCAAAAAGTTTTGTATAGGTATAAAAAAAATTATAAAACACAATTTTCCCCTTTTTTTTAAGATCACATTTCCCTTATTCTTAGCTGCATAAGAGCTGGACGAGAGTACACAGAGTTCCCAGCACAGCTGGAGAACTGACCATGGTGTGCTCTCCTGCTTAGTGTGGTCAGTTTTTTTTATAGGAAAGCAAGGGGACTAGCAGGATCACCTGGGATTTCACATCAAGGAAGCAATACAAAGAGAACAGGATATTTTCTCATACAAATACATGGTACAGCAGGCACATATCAGGAATATGAAGTGTTGGGGTAACAAACGCTTTAATGCTTTATCCTAATCTGTTAAATAAGCTGGTATAAGTCTATGGGCAGAAATTTTTTTGCAGGTCTATTTTGATACTTCCTTACCTTTAACATGTATGCTCAGAAACTCTTACTTCTTTTTTTGAATGTCGGGGCTCAGTACCCTTAACATCTGCTTTATGGCTGCTATGTCCTGTATTCCCTCCTCACCATTAGTCTTGTCACTTCCACATTGTAATCCTATTTTCAGTGAGTGGTGACATAATCATGTCCCCACTTGCTGTAGGGGGTGGAGCCGGGAGTCTCCTTGTCTATCATGGTCCTTAATGCCTGCAATTGGCAGGCTATGCAAATTAAAGCCCATTTACTACAATTCCGAAGGACATCATGTGAGCTGTAACTTCTCATAGTGGCATGAGGAGAGGAGTGGATATGATGTATCCACCTCTCTTAGGCTAAGTTTACACTGGCATTAAAAGCAGGCGTTTGAGGGGCGTTAAAAATGCCCCTCAAACAATTCAAATGATACAATGGACAGCACATTGTGCTGTTCACATTATCGAAACATGAAGCGTTAGCTCCACTTTGCTTCAAAATTGAAGCCTCACGTCGAGTCAGGAGGCGTTTGAAGCCTTTCAATGCCTCCCATTCAAGTCTATGGTAACACTTCGCAAGTGCTCTGGCAGCTGTTTGCAGTGCGGTTGCGGTGCAGTTGTGAGGTGTTAAAATGTGTTTATTTCCTGTATTATCCCATTTGTGGAATGGTTTTAACGTGCCTTAATGCTCTTCAAATGCTTCAAAACTGCACACAGGGCATTTGGGGAGCGTTTTTTTAAGGTTTGTAAAATGCCAGTCTAAGGCCCATACTAACGATATAGGAGCGTTTGTTAAGCATTAAAAATTTAGTCAACTGTGAACAAGCCTTTATACATCCTCCAGGTTCCTGACCAAATCTGCTTTTTATGAATTGCTGATATTTTATGGGAATTAGCCACTAAACAGTGAGGTTGTTTAGTAATGGATATAAACAGTACAAATCAATCAGCGCAATTAAAACCTAACAGCAGCTGAACACTGAGGATCAAAATATCAAGTCCCAAATCACAATAAATTAAAAAAAGCAGTGCAGCGCAAAAAACACATAGAACCATAAAAGATCACATATACTGTAAATCATAAAGTCCATAAAGTTCATAGTGAAATGAATAATAAAAACACACGAGCACCACAGTGTGTTCAAAGTATTACTTACTTAGACGAGACACAAGGTGATCATGTGACAACCTCCACCGGTGATATTCCTAGCAGCTCACCTCAATGAATGGACCCCTGATAAATCAGACAGGTCACACAGACTTTTCTCTCTGAAGGGTAGAACGGCTAGATCACAGGATGTGCTGAATGCTGGAGAGGAACATACTATGGTAATAAAAGGATCACTTGCACTCTGAACATGAACTCCGGTTCACAAGGCAGACAGATAAAACAAAATCCACGAGTATCAACAATAGATGCGGGTGACATCAAGCTAGTCACGTGGTTCCGTGCGCGTTGCGTCCCAGGGGGCGGGAATTTATCAGCTGTAACGGAATGACGTGAGACACCCGCTTTATATTTTGTAGGCTGACAGCTGTGGACGCTAAGGGCTTAACACATAATATGTCACTATGAAAACCCTGCTCAAACCCGGAACCAGCCAGGAAATGACCTCACACATGAGACAAATAAACAAAACGTCCGTAACAGACATAGCCTGTCATGAAGAATATAGTGTACAATTACACCTGTCTAATGGCTTTCAGGAACTAAGAAGAGGGCAAATAACATACTATAGCCTCTGTCTTCTAAGGTGTTAGGCCCTTTATTGCCACAGCGACCATCATTCATATATAAAAAAAAGCTCCATCTTTACGTGATCGTTTGGCTCCAGGAGTCTTTGATCCACCGGTTCAGTCTGAAAACCGGTTATTCTCTTTCATTACCAGTTTCAACGCCTGTGGGTGATGTACTGCATGTAAACACTCAAAAGTTAACATCAAGAAGCGGAAAGATTTCCTGGCTTCAGTGACAAATGGGAAATATAAGATACAACAACTAATCACCTGTGCTACTACCATTGGTGTTGTTTAAATGCTTGAGTGCGAGTGCGGTCTGCAATATATTGGCAGGACCTCTAGACCCCTCCATGTTAGGTTAGGGGAACATGTGAACAACATCAAGAAAGGGTTAAAGACTCCAATGTCTCCAGGCATTTCAAATTTGTTCACAATCAGAATCCTAGGGGTTTGAAATTTTGGGGCATTGAGAGAGTCACGAAGCATTGAAGAAGAGGCAACTTGTATGTCAACTTAGTCGCAGGGAATCGCATTGGATAAATGAGACAAAAGTTCTAGTACCAGCAGGCTTGAATGTTGACTTTGACGTGAACCGTTTCATTTGTGATCGTTAATATATATATAATTTTATGAATTAACGGCATTTGTTATTATACTTTATATTATTTTAAATGTGCACATGGGGACACAGATGGATGTGTAATAATAATGAATTCTTTATTAATTTAGTGTTATTCCTATTTTTAATTTTATTTTTAAAACAGATATTCCTTTAATCTATGTGTATTTATGTCCATTTGAAGACAGAGGCTATAGTATGTGATTTGCCCACTTAGTTCCTGAAAGCCATTAGACAGGTGTAATTGTACACTATATTCTTCATGACAGGCTATGTATGTTACGGACGTTTTGTTTATTTGGCTCATGTATGAGGTAATTTCCTCGCTGGTTTCGAGTTTGAGCAGGGTTTCCATAGTAACATGAGTGTTAAGCCCTTATGTCGGCCTACAACATATAAAGCGCGTGTCTCACGTCATTCCGTTACCGCATACGGAACCACGTGACGTCACCCGTGTCTATCGTTGATCCTCGTGGATTTTGTTTTATCTGTCTGCCTTGTGACCTAGCACTGGGAAACAGTGCTACACTTGTAAGTGCAAACTTTTTACACAAAGAAATGTTCTTACTAAAACAGAGAGCACTATATTTTACTGCTTCTATTAAATGTACCAGTGAACCGGAGTTCATGTTCAGAGCGCAAGTGATCCTTTTACTACCAGAGTACATTCCTCTCCAGCGTTCAGCATATCCTGTGATCTAGCCGTTCTACCCTTCAAAGGGGAATGTCAGGGGTCCATTCACTGAGGTGAGCTGCTAGGAATTTCACCGGTGGAGGTTGTCACATGATCACCTTGAGTCTCGTCTATAGAAACAATACTTTGAACACGCTGTGGTTCTCGTGTGTTTTTATTATTCATTTCATTATGAACTTTATGGACTTTATGATTTACATGCAATCTTTTATGGTTCTATGTTTTTTTTTTGCGCTGCACTGCTTTTTTAAATTTATTGTTTAGTAATGGAGTCACAGACTTTATATTTACATAGCTGACACCACTGATCGATGTTTTTTTACTTGGAATTGAGCTTTAATTCATGTAGATGTCCTCTAAATAGAAATATCAAACTTTTCTCACAAAACCTGATCCATTAGAGGAAAATCATCTACTCAGAACACCCCAGCAAAAAAAAAAAAAAAAAAAGTCAGTAATCTCCCTTTGAATATTCAGGTCAAACAGTCCAAGGCTGACCCCATTCCACTGCATCACTCTAATATGAGATCTGTCCAACTTTCTTCTGAAGGCATGCCCCTATTAATAACCAAAAACCTGGAACCATCATAGCAAAACTGGCACTGACATTCCAATAAGAATTTTAATTAAACAGCTATAGCCATAGTAACCAACTTTCGGAATACAATATACAACAAAATGGAGCTGATAGAGAAGTGTGCTTTTTGTGTTCTATATACTATGGAGAACAGAGTCTTGGCTACGTGACAGATGGCTTCTCCCATGAGCAAACAAAGATTTTAAGCCCAGCACCTCTGTTCTGTTAATGGCATCATTACAGAGTATGCTAACAAGAGAAAGGATAAAGGACTTTCCATTGTACAAGCAAACATGAAAGAAAGTGACAGTACACATTACACGGGTCTACTTTTAAATCTTGGATGGCCATAAGCTGAGAGTTTGAACCTGTATCAGACTTTACTAACACGGATTCTGCTTTTTGAAGAACATTTAAATAAAAGGATCGACCATCACAACACAATGCCAGGAGTGAATGTTTAGTGTATATAGCAAATAAATAACAGATTAGAAAGAAGCCCTAAGGAAAACAATTTTCATTTTTTAACTGACTTTTCTGTTAAATCCACACTTTTTTCCTAAAGTGAGTGGAAAATAATTTATTACAGGCTCTGCCTAATCTGACGAAGAACTCTTGTGAAATTTTGTTCTGGGGGGTGTACCAACGTCATGAGGAACCGAGCTACTAGCGGATGCACCTCCATGAATTTTACAGGCCTGGTCATGATGCCACAGGGAGTAATGAAAGAGGATTGTTACACTAGGGATGAGCCGACAGTTCAGACTGATCTTTGTTCAATCGGGCGTTCTTGTGAACCCCCTATGCGGAGGGAGCTGAAAATCATATATACAGTATAAGTGGCATCTATATATGATAGCTTCCTGCTGTCACTGCTTCTTATGGAAGCTTACACCCGCCACGGCCCTAGGAAGCACTAACACTGAGAATGCCCAACATTAAAAGTGGAATATAACTTATCTGAATAACCACAAACTGTAAAAGCCATTTCATTTATTTTTAATAGTCAAAGCAAACTCACCAATCCATCCATGTCCCCATTCTTTATTTTGTTGAGAAATCAAAGCAATGGAGCAAGAATAGCAATGACATCACTGACCAAACATGGCTCAGATCAAACCCAGGGCAGTTTCACTCATCCCTACTAACTACAGGAACAAGGTAAAGGAAAAACAGATAAATGCTGAGACATGCTTTAGAAGTGAAGAGGGAAGATTATTGGTAATGTGGGTAATGCTTGCACATACACTTTAAAAGTCATTCATCAGAACAGCTACGATATAGAGATGACCACTAAAAGGAGCATTTATAAATCAGTATAACTCAGTATATGAAACAATAATCAAAATATGAAACAAAAAGCAAGTCAAATTTGAAAGTCTTGCCAAAGACTAATTTTAAGTGACTTATGATAGGAATCCAAAAGGTGTACTTCTAGAAAATGTAAAACAACCAAGCATAAAAAATACTCAATTGTATCAACTGATACTGCCACATCTCGGAGGAACAATAGTATTTGGTTGAGTATAACCATTCTAGATGTGGACTCTTCTCCAGCGATTAATTAGCTAAGACCCTCTGCACAGATTCCCCACAGACCTATGAATGGTTGCCAGTCTGACACTAACTGGTTAGATAAAGGTGGTCCTAGATCAAAATTTGGATTATTAGGCAGGGACCTGAACCAGTGTGTGGGCTCCCTGACCCGACAGAAGTTGATTGTTTAATTGACTTCTCTCAAAAAGATATGTTGGAAAATCTCCCAGGGACCAGCAAAATTTTAATTAGTCTGTGGGCTCTCCGGCCTGACAGACGTTGATTGTTGTAATTGACTTCTGTCAAAGGCATACCTTGGAAAATATTACAGAGACCGGCTGAATGTCGATCAGTGTGTGTGCTCCCCAGCCCATCAGAAGTTGATTGCCTAAATTGACTTTTTTCAAGGGGACATGTTGCAAAATTTTTCATCGATCAGCAGCTGTTATCAGTGTATTCTGACAGATTCCCACCATCCATCTCAGTTGTGTGGATGGGGGAAGCTGGCAGAACAAAAAAACAAACAAAAAAAACATAAAAACAAAAACCAAAAACAGTGTATGGCCATCCTTAAGCCTTGTACGCACTACTAGTTTTTTTCATTAAACCCGGGGGGCTGAACGGAAAAACACCTGACAGCTCAGGAGGAGCCACTGTACTATGTTACTATGTGATGTTAGTACATCAATCCCCCCATCAATCCCCCCTGCTAAGCTATTGTGTTCTGACACAATATTGTGTTCTGAACCCCCCCCTTGGCAGAGCACTATGGCTGAGAACTCATAGGGAGCCAGTTGGCAGACCTTTTCTGGTCATGCACCTTCTGTCGGACCAGCTGCAGTACACACGGGCAGAATGCCGGCCAGTTTCTATCGAACCAGCCAATGCCGTCCCACATTCAGGCCGTGTGCACTAGGCTTTAGTCAGAGCAGTGGCTACCCTGCCACTATTCTCCTTCCCTCTGTATAGCTTTATTCAATGATTCAGTGATAGAGAGGGAGCTTTACTAAAAAACTGGTGCCCACAGAATCTGGTGCAGTTGTGCATAGTAACTAATCAGCTTGTTCAATTAAGCTTTGAAGATAGAACCTAAAAGCTGATTGGTTACTATGCACAGCTGCACCAGATTCTGTGGGCACCAGTTTTAGTAAATCTACCCCAGAGTGTCTGTAAGAAGACAACTTATAGCTCTGTAGAAAACTGATAGGGGTTGATTTACTAAAACTGGAGTGTACAAAGTCTGGTGCAGCTATGCATGGTAGTCAATCAGTTTCTAACTTCAGCTTGTTCAATTAAGCTTTGACAAAAAAACAAACAAAAAAAACTAGAAGCGGATTGGTGTCTATGCAGAGTTGCACCATATTTTGCTCTCCAGTTTTAGTAAATAAATCCCATAGTGTTCTAAGAATCCTATGTCCTGTTGAAATCCTGTATTGAGAGTTTAAAAAGTTACTATAAATTATATAGATAAAATATATTACATCTATATATATATATATATATATATTATTATCATAGTACCACATTTTTCTGATACTGTTCTGCCTTTTTGGATTTGGCTGTGTTTTGGGATGTTATAAATAACAGTTCTCTATTTTTCCCAGTTACAGAACACAATACTCTTTTAGCCGTGAGCGCTGAATACATTTGCCCTTTAGAAACTGATTCAACAGTTAAATATTCTACCACTTGAAAACGTGACACTTTTACTCTGGAGAAGTAGTTTAATATAGACAATTGGATTGACTTTGAGTATAAACAGTTTTATTAGTCATTCTTCCCATGTTGTACAACCAATATACTACTAATATTATCTCATAACAAAGAGAGAAAATTTCCAAAAGTGGAAATTATTGACAGAAAAATTTAGACAGTATATAAAAGATAAACTGTTTTTTAAAACCATCTGTACATCTTTGCAGATCAGCGAGATCTATATAACTGAAATTCGTGTATACATTTTGTCTGTAAAAACAAAAGAACCGACAAGGGTGGTCTGGTAGTTGTTATGGATTCCAGTGTTTATCGGGAGGAGGCAATTAGACAGCTTTCAGACCACAACATCTATGTGAAATTACGGGGGACCCCATTAGGACATTCAGGGGTGTTTTTATATAATTTGCTTCAAAAAGGTGTAGATTTGGGTGTTTTTAGCATCAAGGAAGCAGAATCCCCTATTCCAAAGTGTCCTATCATACCTACATTTCACCATCTTCCTAAAACACACAATGGATTAGACCCCCTGTATGGTAGACCTATTGTTGCCGGAACTGATTCATTGAATGAGAAATTGAGGCAGTGGCAGGAGTACATTTGGGTGACATGTGATGTCACTAGCTTGTACTCTAGTAATCCACATCACCTTGCAATGCAAGCTGTGTCTTTCTATTTAGAGCATTCTACTGCTTTACCTTTAGCTCAACGTTTGTTCATTTCGGAAGTTTTGGATTACCTGTTGATGCATTAATACTTCATTTTTGACGGTACATTCTATCTCCATTATATTAACCACTTCAATACAGGGCACTTAGACACCTTCCTGCCCAGACCAATTTTCAGCTTTCAGCGCTGTCGCAATTTGAATGACAATTGCGCGGTCATGCTGCACTGTACCCAAACAAATTTTTTATCATTTTGTTCCCACAAATAGAGCTTTCTTTTGGTGGTATTTGATCACCTCTGCGGGTTTTATTTTTTGCTAAACAAATAAAAAAAGACCGAAAATTTAGAAAAAAATCAAAAGTTTTGCTTTTGTTTCTGTTAAAAAAAATTGTAAATAAGTAAGTTTTCTCTTTCACTGATGGGCACTGATAAGGCGGCACTGACAGGCACTGAAAGGCACTGATACGGCGGCACCGATGAGGTGGCACCAATGAGCGGGCACTGAAATGCGGCACTGATGGGCACTGGTAGGCGGCACTGATGGGTGGCACTCATATGCAGCACTGATGGGCTTTGATAGGCGGCACTGATGGGTGGCACTGGGTGGCACTGATGGGCACTGATGTGCGACACTGATGGGCAATGAAAGGTGGCACTGCTGGGCACTGCTAGGCACTGATAGGGTGGCACTGAAAGGCGGCACTGCTGGGCACTGATGGGCACTGATAGGCGGCACTGCTGGGCACTGATACGTGGCACTGATGGGCACTGATACGCGGCACTAAAATGAGGCACTGATGGGCATCCCTGGTGGCACTGGCAGTGGTAGGCATTGCAATGGGCACTGACTGGCAGCTGCCTGGGCACAGATTGGCAGCTGCCTGGGAACACAGTGACATTTCCCTGGTGGTCTAGGGGCATACCTGGTGGTCCAGTGGGGATCGCTTCCCTGGTGGTCCTGGGCGGCATCCCTGGTGGTCCTGGGTAGGATCCGAGGAAGGGCTGTGCTGATAAACAAGCACAGACCCCCCCTGTCAGGAGAGCAGCCGATCGGCTCTCCTCTACTCGTGTCTGTCAGACGCGAGTGAGGAAAAGCCGATCACCGGCTCTTCCTATTTACATCGTGATCAGCCGTGATTGGACACGGCTGATCACGTGGTAAAGAGTCTCCGGAGACTCTTTACCTAGATCGGTGTTGCAGGGAGTCAGACTGACACCCCGCAACAAAGATCGCCGCGATGCGCGCCCCCGGGGGCGCGCAGCGGCTAGATATTCCTGATCACGTCATATGACGTCCGATCAGGAATATCAAACCACTTTGCCGCCGTAATTCTGTAATAGGGCGGGCGGCAAGTGCAATCACAATACAATTCAATACAGGAGGAATCAGAGGGCCCTGCTCGTTAGAGCTTACAATCTATATATCGTATATACACATACACACACAGTCTCGTATAACATTATATATATATATATATATATATATATATATATATATACATACATACATATACACACATATATACACACACACACACACTCTGCATCCAGTGTAGCCTATATCTACAGTGCATTCGGTGGTGTACTGTTTCTAATACGCTTCAGGCGGTGTACACAGTATCTAATACAGTGTGTGCAGTTTCTACTACACATCTGGTGGTGTACACAGTATCTAATACAGTGTGTACAGTTTCTACTACACATCTGGTGGTGTACACAATACAGTGCAGCTGTAGTACAATTTCTAATACAGTGCAGGCAGGCAGTGTACACAGTATCTAATACAGTGTGTACAGTTTATACTACTGCTACTTTTCTGGTGGTGTACACAGTATCTAATACAGTGTGTACAGTTTCTAATACACTTCAGAAGGTGTACACAGTATCGAATACATTGTAGTGTGGTGTTGCAAAACAAAAAATACATCATGTCCGGAAGGCCACCAAGGAGAGGCAGATGCTCACAGGCCACTAAAAGAGGACAGGCAGCCTCTGTGTCTACAGTCAACAGTGGTGGTCGTGAACATGGTGCATCCTCTGCAGATGGCCGTGGGGCACGCTTGTCCTTTTTTTCTGCTGCTGGCCGTGTTTTCGAGCCACAACATGCAGAAGAGTTGGTGGAGTGAATAACAAAGCCGTCCTCATCCTCTGCCACCCAGGCTCAGAGTAGTCTGATTTCCAACGCAGCTGCCAAAGCGGCCTATTCCACTGGCTCCTTGTCCACAGTCACCCCTTCCGTTGCCCCACCATCATGCACAGAGGAGTCCCCAGAATTATTCGACCACAGCGTCAGGTACATGCTGCTGGATTATGCGCAGCAATTTGAAGGCTCCAATGTTGGTTCCCAGGTTGAGGAAGGGAGTAACGTGAGCCTAGAGAGAGGGGGTGCCACAGAAGGACAAGAAAATGGCAGTCATGTTCCTGCAGCTGCAGCATACTACCAAGTTTGCTCCAGTGACGAGGAGGGAGGGGAGGATGTCACTGACTGTACTTGGGTGCCTGAGAGAAGATAGGAGGAGGAGGCACAACTCCAACGAGGCAGGATGTCTTCTAGGGGGCAGCTTAAGGGCAGCCACCCTATTGCATCACACCGCAGAGCTCCGCAGGTGCAGGACGCTGTTGACTCCCCGCTGACTTTTAAAAGTTCCTTGGTGTGGGCCTTTTTTGACACGTGTGCAGCAGAGCGCACCATTGCCGTTTGCAACCTATGTCTGAAGCAGATCAAGCGTGGCCAGACCAGCAGCCGCTTGGGCACCACATGCTTGACCAGACATATGACGACCTGCCATGCAGTCCGTTGGCAACAGCACCTGAAAGACCCACGTCAAAGAAAAAAGACAGACTTCTCCTTGCTCCTTATCTGGGATCTCCAACCCTACTATACCTCCAGTCCTCTCAAAAAAACCTGCACTGAGAGGAATGAAGGTATAGCAATTGGTGTCCCAAGTACTTGCAGCCAATCTGCTAGCAGTACACCACCAATTGATTTTAGCAGGCAAATTTCCCTACCCCAGTTGCTGAACCATAAAAAGAAATTCGGTCCCAGCCATCCACATGCTCAGCGTCTAAATGCTAGCTTGGCCAAATTGCTAGCACTGCAACTGCTGCCTTTTCAGGTGGTAGATTCTGCCTGAATTTGTGAAATGTGCTGTACATCAGTGGCAGGTTCCAAAACTACATTTCTTTTCATGGAAGGCCATTCCGGCTCTCTACCGGCATGTGGAAGGCAATGTTTTGGCCTCATTGGACAGGGCGGTCAGCAGTAAGGTTCATATTACTGCTGACTCATGGTCCAGCAGGCATGGGCAGGGACATTATCTTTCCTGCACTGGGTAACTCTGCTGGCAGCTGGGAAGGATGCAGGACTGGGTTCAGTGTTGTTGGAGCTTGTTCCACCACCACGCCTACAAAATGCTAGTGGTGATTCTGTCACAGCTCTCTCCTCCACCGCCTCCTCCTCTTCTTCCTCTGTGGCCTCTTCTGCAGATTTGTCCTCTGAATCAGCAGTGCTCTGTAAGAGTTCAAGGGGCTACGCAAGCAGTCAGGCTAAAAGATGAAATGCTGTGCTCGATTTGGTCTGCCTATGGAACAGGAGCCACACTGGGGTAGAGATTCTGTCAGTCCTGTAGGGGCAGGCTCAGAGGTGGTTGAAGCCACGCCAGCTTCAGCCAGGAATGGTTGTATGAGACAATGGCACCAACCTTCTCTATACCCTCCGACAGGGACACTTAACCCATGTCCCGTGTTTGGCACAGGTCCTGAGTTTGGTGGTGCAGCGGTTCTTGAGCAGGTACCCAGGCTTGCAGGATCTCCTGAGGCAGGCCAGAAAAGATTGTGGTCATTTCCGCCATTCATACAATGCCAGTACTAGGCTGGCTGACATTCAAAGGGAATGCAACCTGCCCACCAACCTCCTCATTTGTGACATGCCCACCAGGTGGAACTCAACGCTGGCAATGCTACAGCAGCTGCACACACACAGCAGAGGGCCATCAATGAGTACCTGTGCGAGTATGGCACCAGGACAGGGTCAGGGGAGCTTGGCTTCTGTTCCCCACACCAGTGGCTACTGATCAAGGATGCATGCTCTGTCCTGTCACCATTTGAGGAGGCCACAGGGATGGTGAGCAGCGACAATGCATGCACCAGTGACACTGTCCCTCTAGTCTTCCTGCTATAGCACATGCTTCGTGGAATCATGGGCAGGGCACTTGAGGCAGAACAGCGGGAGGAAGAGGAGGACTTCCTTTCCTCTCAAGGCCCCCTTTATCCAGATAGCATTCCTACAGGCCCGTGTCAACATGGATGTAGGAGGATAACACTTAGCAGCAGTCTGCAAGGGATGGTTTTCAGTCCCCAGAAACCCAAGGAGTTGTACATGGCTGGGAGGAGGTAGTTACGGATCATGAGATCCTTAGTGACCCAGAGGACTCAGAATCGAATGCCTCTGCAAACGCTGCATGGCCTCCCTGATTCTGCAAAGCCTGCAAATGGACCCTAGAATTCGTGGTATCAAGGAAAGGAATCATTACTGGCTGGCAACGCTTCTTGATCCATGTTACAAGGGTAAGGTTGCAGAACTCATCCTGCCTTTGCAGAGGATGAAACCTCTTTAGGAGGCCTTGAGCAAAGGTTTGTACAATACATTTCCAGATCCTGGGAGGTTACCCTTTCCTGGTGCTGGACAACGTGTTGCTAAGGCTTCGTTTAGTCAAAGGAAGAGCAGTGGAGAAGGTGGCTGGCTGACCAATGCCTTTAAACAATTTTTAAGTCCTCAGCACCAAGGTCTGATCGGTTCAAGCAACCATCACCAGCATCTGTATTACATGGTGCAGAAATATCTAGGGGCAAGAGCAGACTTGGAGACCTTGCCAACAGAGCATCCACTGGGTTACTGGGTCTTGAAGATGGCCCACTGGCCAGAACTTGCTCAATATGCAATTGAGTTACTGGCCTGTCCTGCATCCAGCGTGCTTTCTGAACGCACATTCAGTGCTGCTGGAGGGTTTGTAATGGATCAAAGAGTGCGCCTGTCTACAGACTCCGTTGATAGGCTCACATTCATAAAAATGAATCAGTCTTAGATCAGCAGCTATCAAGCACCTGATGCTGATGTAATTGATTGAATTTGCTATGGATGTTGGATCACTTGAAAACTGCCTATGCTGACTATCCTATGCCTTCTCAATCTTGATGATGCTGGCTTCCAACAATATTTTGGTTTAGGGCACCACCACCACCACCCAAGGCCCAATTTTTATGCCCCTGTTTAACAATTTTTGATCTAATATTTCACAGCAGGGCCCGTTCCTGCACCCAACAAGAGTAACTGTGGGGGCTTACAGTGTTCTGGTACCAACACCTAATTTTCCTAGAGTATATAGGGCAGGCCATATAGTATATATACTGCTGTTCAGAGTATAGAGTATATAGTGCCTGGGGGCCCCACACGCCATCTTTAAAAAATATTGGTGCGGGGTTCCCCTTAATATCCATACCAAATCTGAAGGGCCTGGTATAGATTTTGGGGGAACATCCACTCCATTTTTTTTTTGTATTTTTGTTTTTTTTAATCTATATTGCTGGGATCTGACAATACATTACAGCCGCGAGCAGTTTTAAATGACTTAAATGCATTAATATGCCTGTAAAGTAATGCATCTTTTCCTCTTTCCCATGTTTATAACAGTGCCACAGCCAAATGACTTAAATTACATTTTTTTCCTTTAGAAATGTCATTTGGCTGTGGCACTGTTATAAACATGGGAAAGAGGGAAAGATGTGCTACTTACAGGCATATTAAGATATTAAGATATTCTGTAAAAAAACACTTAAAAAATATTTGGGTTTAATGCCACTTTAAAAATCTAGATGTCATTTTATCACTGATACATTTTTATACATTTTGTTCTAATGATTCAAGTTTTCAAATGTAGCACTGTCTGTACTGTCAACAGCAACCCGATTATCATCAATGGCTGTAATATAAATTAGATTGATGGCTCTGGTTACGGTTATAGCCAATAAAGGGTTCAGCTTTTAGTAAATTAGCGAAACCTTTTTTTTTGTACTTAAAAACCCTGTTAATGAAAGTGCTTTTATTGGCCACTGATGGACTTCAGCAGAAACGGTTTGAATGAAAGCACCACAAACCACAAATTACAGGTTGATTTATATAAAAAAAAAAAAAAAAAAAAAGAGGCATTCGTAATATTAACCAATAGTGTTCTTCTGAAAATTAGCTATTTAAAATGATAGAGAGAAGCAATATCTTCTCAACACAGCTAACTTCCTGTCTAGGAAGCCAGGAAAAAAAAAAAAACATGTTACTTTTCATGTTCCCATGACGTGCTCCTTTAAATTTATGAAGCCCTTTACTGCTTTGCACGTACCCAGTCCTAAACTGCAAGATGAAATGTACGTGTTACTGCTGGGTGGTCCAAGGCACAGTACATACAATAACTACATGATATGCAGAACCTAACTAAGCGATGTGTGTATAAAGCTTGTCTGGTGTCAAACTAGTGGGTGTTCTGCTCAATTAGACATAATAGTTTTACGTAAAATTTCCTCATTTGAATATCACACAATGACATTTTAAGCACACATCTTGACGCAAATGAACCAGGGAAAAAATAAAATCTAAATTACATAAGTAAACCTGTCACCAACGCAGACTGAGCATATGGAGAGAACTGCATAAGCAGAGGTTAAATTTCAGTAAAACCATGTGTTAGGACTATAAAAACAAAGAAATCCACAATAGAAGTTAGATTTAAAATTAGAACCAAGTCGAAAAAAAAATTTCACTGGATAGAGTAATGGAAGGTTATAACTCCTGTCTGGATTTTGTGTCCCATTGAGGGGGATTTCCTTTCACTTCCTGTCCCATAGCCAGGAATATAATACAATTGCTAGCTAAGCTGGAGTATGTAAATTGTGCCCACATCCCTAAATTATATAGAACAAAGGAACCCCCTTAAGTGGGACTGTACTGGGCAGCCAATTGGATGAAAACTGTTTATGAAAGTAACAAAACTTTATTTATACAATGTTGTGTTTTAGAACCAGCAGTCATTCCATCTATGTAACTTTGATATATGGTATATACTGTTTATGTATCAACCGCACCAATGCTTTTAGCTTCCCTTGTACTTTGTCTAATTTTGTCTAATTAAAGTTTTGTTACTTTTATAAACACAGTTTTCATCCGATTGTCTGCCCAGTACAGTCCCACTTAAGGGGGTTCCACTGTTGTTCCATAGCCAAGAGGAAGTCCATCCAAGTGAGGTAATCCCTGGTTGGGTCACCAGAACTAGTGTCCCCATTGCAAGTATTTTACTGTTCTGGATACAATCCAAAATGTGGGATTTTCTTTCACAATCAGGGATAATACTAAATAGGACAAATAGAGAAGGTAAATCTCCCTAATGGGGACACCTGACAGGTGTTTTTTTCCCTCTCCACTCTATATGAAAAAAAATTTAGATTTTTTTCTATAAAAGTTGACCCCACCCCTTCAACCTTCTTACTTGTTAATGAGGCAGCTCATCACATTTCAAGTCCAAAAAGGAGGAGGCTCATAAAAGGTGGGATGCAGTAGAGCCAAGTTTGACTTCACTTATAGAATAGTAGCATTTACAGGCACTCAAGCATATTCTTTGATAATTCTTTATAGAAAAAACATCAGGCTCTACTGATGCATTTCTGCCTACACAGCCTTCTTCATAGCTCACTTTATTATTTTAATGTGCAATTTTCAACGAATGTAACCCATGCTTATCAATTTTGTTTGATCGCATGCAGTCTAAAATGTACACATTTGTGAAGGGTTTACTTTTAATATAAGCTATTGTGTTGCTTTGCAGCACTGGGCCATGGGTGTAATTCTACCAGGAATCTCAGTCGGTAACCGGTACTATAGAAGGGACGGACTGCACCTAAATGAGGAGGGTGCAGATCTACTGGGAATGAAGATGGCCAAAAAGTTAGAGGGGTTTTTAAACTAGGCGATGGGGGGGAGGGTCCAGAGACAGTGATAGCCAGCGCGGAAGATATTCCAGAGGGTAGTATTGGGGGCATTAGTGGTAGGTTAACCAAAGCACAAAAACACAAGGTGAGTATAGTAGCAAGTCCAAGTTGCAATCTTGAAACACCCAATACGAGGACAATATGCGACCGGTCTAAACTATGTGGCATGTTCACCAATGCCAGGAGCCTGGCGGACAAGATGGGTGAACTAGAGATACTGTTGTACAAGGAGGATTTGGATTTTGTGGGAATTTCAGAGACCTGGTTCAACAGCTCTCATGATTGGCTGGCAAACATTCAAGGGTATACCCTATACCGCAAGGATAGAGAGGGTAAAAAAGGGGGAGGGGTATGCCTATATATCAAGAATAATGTACAAGTGAATGTGAGAGATGACATCACTGAGGGGGCTAGGGAGGAGGTGGAATCTTTATGGGTAGAGCTCCAAAGGGATGAAGCTAAGGGGAAAATAATACTGGGAGTATGCTATAGGCCCCCTAACCTGAGGGAGGAAGTGGAGACGGATCTCCTATCACAAATTGGATTAGCAGCAAGGATGGGAAGTGTTATCATAATGGGGGATTTTAAATATCCAGACATAGACTGGGCGGAGGGAACCGCGCATTCATTTAAGGCTCGCCAGTTCCTTAATGTCTTGCAGGACAATTTTATGGGTCAGATGGTAGACGCACCAACTAGAAATAAAACATTACTAGATCTACTGATTACCAACAATACAGACCTGATAACAGATGTGGAAATACGGGGCAATTTAGGTAACAGCGATCACAGGTCAATTAGTTTCAGTATAAATCACACAAATAGGAAACATGAAGGGAACACAAAGACACTGAATTTCAAAAGAGCCAACTTCCCTAAACTACAAACCTTGCTAAAAGGCATAAATTGGGATAAAATATTAGGAACAAAGAATACAGAGGAGAGATGGGTTTGCTTTAAGAGCATATTAAATAAGGGCATTAGCCAATGTATCCCATTGGGTAATAAATTTAAAAGAGCGAACAAACATCCTGGATGGCTTAACTCCAATGTAAAAATGCATATAAAAGCAAAGGAGAAGGCCTTCAAAAAATACAAGGTTGAGGGATCATCCACAGCATTCAGAATTTATAAAGAATGCAATAAGAAATGTAAGGGTGCAATTAGGATGGCTAAGATAGAACATGAAAGACACATAGCGGAGGAGAGCAAAAAAAATCCCAAGAAATTCTTTAAGTATGTAAACAGTAAAAAAGGGAGGACAGACCATATTGGCCCCATAAAGAATGAGGAAGGACATCTGGTTACAAAGGATGGGGAGATGGCAGAGGTATTGAATTTATTCTTCTCCTCAGTATTCACGAGTGAATCGGGGGGCTTCAGTAACCAAAACTGCAGTGTTTATCCTCATGACACAACACAGGAAGCACCTACATGGTTAACAGAGGACGGAATTAAAATTAGACTTGAGAAACTTAACATTAATAAATCACCGGGACCAGATGGCTTGCATCCGAGGGTACTTAGGGAAGTCAGGTGATTGCCAGACCGTTGTTCCTAATTTTTACAGACAGTCTATTGACTGGAATGGTGCCAGCTGATTGGAGAAAAGCCAATGTAGCACCAATATTTAAAAAGGGCCCAAAAAACATCCCTGGGAATTACAGACCAGTTAGCCTAACATCAATAGTATGTAAACTCTTGGAGGGGATGATAAGGGACTATATACAAGATTTTAGTAATAAGAATGATATCATTAGCAGTAATCAGCATGGATTCATGAAGAATCGTTCTTGCCAAACCAATCTATTAGCCTTCTATGAGGAGGTGAGTTGCCATCTAGATAAAGGAAGGCCCGTAGACGTGGTGTATCTGGATTTTGCAAAAGCATTTGACACAGTTCCCCATAAACGTTTACTGTACAAAATAAGGTGCGTTGGCATGGACCATAGGGTGAGTACATGGATTGAAAACTGGCTACAAGGGCGTGTTCAGAGGGTGGTGATAAATGGGGAGTACTCAGAATGGTCAGGGGTGGGTAGTGGGGTCCCCCAGGGTTCTGTGCTGGGACCAATCCTATTTAATTTGTTCATAAATGACCTGGAGGATGGGATAAACAGTTCCATCTCTGTATTTGCAGACGATACTAAGCTAAGCAGGGCAATAACTTCTCCGCAGGATGTGGAAATCTTGCAAAAAGACCTGAACAAATTAATGGGGTGGGCGACTACATGGCAAATGAGGTTCAATGTAGAAAAATGTAAAATAATGCATTTGGGTGTCAAAAATATGAATGCAATCTATACACTGGGGGGAGAACCTCTGGGGGAATCTAGGATGGAAAAGGACTTGGGGGTCCTAGTGGATGATAGGCTCAGCAACGGCATGCAATGCCAAGCTGCTGCTAATAAAGCAAACAGAATATTGGCATGCATTAAAAGGGGGATCAACTGCAGAGATAAAACGATAATTCTCCCGCTCTACAAGACTCTGGTCCGCCCGCACCTGGAGTATGCTGTCCAGTTCTGGGCACCAGTCCTCAGGAGGGACGTACTGGAAATGGAGCGAGTACAAAGAAGGGCAACAAAGCTAATAAAGGGTCTGGAGGATCTTAGTTATGAGGAAAGGTTGCGAGCACTGAACTTATTCTCTCTGGAGAAGAGACGCTTGAGAGGGGATATGATTTCAATTTACAAATACTGTACTGGTGACCCCACAATAGGGATAAAACTTTTTCGCAGAAGAGAGTTTAATAAGACTCGTGGCCACTCATTGCAATTAGAGGAAAAGAGGTTTAACCTTAAACTACGTAGAGGGTTCTTTACTGTAAGAGCGGCAAGGATGTGGAATTCCCTTCCACAGGCGGTGGTCTCAGCGGGGAGCATTGATAGCTTCAAGAAACTATTAGATAATCACCTGAATGACCGCAATATACAGGGATATGTAATGTAATACTGACACATAATCACACACATAGGTTGGACTTGATGGACTTGTGTCTTTTTTCAACCTCACCTACTATGTAACTATGTAATACAACCGGCATGGAGTTTGTATGTTTTCTCTGTGTTGGAAGCAAACCAGGTTTTCTTTAATTCCCTATTCCAAGTATCATATAATTATCCATCCTTTGCTACCCTGCAACTCCATCTAGCTGATGAGATTGAGGAAATAAATCCCTGCATACTTTTGAAGGCCCCTCTCTCTGTCAACAAGAAACAGTGTTGGGCCAAATAACCAGGCACCAATGTCACATGAGAGAAAAGGGGAGTGAATCACATTATCCTTATTAAAGGGGTTGTAAAGTCAGAAGGTTTTTCATCTTAATGCATTCTATGCATCTCCAGCAATGTCCACGATCCCCTCAGCCATCCAGGACACTCCTGATTGGCAGACACAGAGCAGGCGCGCCATTGGCTCCCGCTGTCAAAGTCAATCAGCCAATCAGGGGAGAGGGGGGGCAGGGCAAGGTCGCAGCTCTGTGTCTGAAAGTATACACGGAGCTCTGGCTCGGCTTGGGTGCCCCCTGTAGCAAGCTGCTGGCTGAGGGGCACTCCAAGGAGGGAGGGGCCCATGAGCAGAAAAGAGGGACACGAGAAGAGGAGGATCGGGGCTGCTCTGTGCAAAACCAACTGCACAGAGCAGGTAAGTATAACATGTTTGTTTGTTATGAATGGATAAAGCAGAGGATTGCTTTAAGGTGTTCTATTTGGTTTCTACACTCCAGTCCGAAAGAAAGTGGTAAGAAGGATCCATCTGTTGTGTTCTAACAATAGAATGTATATGTACAGGTAAAATAATCAGATTTTTGGAAACTCACCGAATAACCCTCAGTTTTTTTCTGACACCACTTGAGCAAAGCATTTCTTTTGGAGCCTCCATATTCTCTAGCTAAGGCAGCTAAGGGATCTTTCCTTTCCACACTGTAAAACAGGTAAGGGAACATACTTTGGTTAGGTATTAATACAATAATTACAAGTCTCCACATTACTCCAAATTGCACTACGTGCAGTTGATGAGGTAGTACATCAAGCACACACTACAATATGAGCCCAATGCTGAGTCCCGTTCAGAAATATTTGATACAACATTGTATTGATTATTATCACACCGCAGACAGTTTATTAAACAATTGCTGTGCGAATGTGTCTACATTTGAAAAGCCATTACGAAGAATCCCTGTAGTTTGTCTGTTTATTTCCCAAAATCATCAGGTCCATCTAGTGGACATAATACAGTATTTTCCTGAAATCACACAATCAGGAAAATACAGTATTAGGCCACTATATAGGGCTTGACAGCCATAGGAAATAGACATATTACAGGAACTAATTGTGACAGCTGTGTGAATGTGTCAGTAACTTTTTTTATAAAATTACCCCATAGTGATCAGTGCTTAAAAAAGCTTTCACATAGCTCCCACCTGTCCCTGATTTTGAGGTACTGTCCGTGATTTGGAACAAAGTCCCTGTGTCCCTCTTTCCTCCTCATTTGTCCCTCATTTTGGTCTGACCTATATAGTTGTATAAAAAATGTATTTTTTATCTTTCAACAAGTGTTTCTCGGAGCTAAACCTTTCATCCAATTTCTAAATTGCTGCATTTGTAAATGTCATCAGCCAGTGTAAAGGAATAGTAGTGGTAAAAAAAAAAAAAACGCACTTGTGGGTTTAACTAATCATATTTTTGTATAATTCTCCTTTAAGGGGGCATGGCGGGGGGTGTAATGCCTATATACTTTTGGTAATGGGTGTCCCTCGTTCCCATCTCAAAAAGTTGGGAGGTATAGCATTTGTACTTATTAGACTGTTATTTTACATAAGGTTTTATTTTTTTTATTTTTTTTTGCATTTTATTGCCATCACGTTTGGATGAGTTCTATTTTTTAGGGCCCTAAACTGTTTTGACTAAAGTTTAACATGTAACCATAATAAAAATTACCAATAAAATTATACAGCTCATGTATTGTACTCTCGGTGGGTGACGCAGGAGCAGTGTGAAAGAATTTGATGGAAAATATCTGTATTTTTTAATACTTTCTTTTTTGCTTAAAAATTCCTGTCCCAGCGAGTGCTGTTCTCCTCATTTCTTGTCCTGTATCACAGGAGGAAAACGAGACCTCATCTCCCCAGTAATCATAACCGTTTTGCCTCTATTTAAAACAAGCAAGTTCTAAATGAAGCTGAGATTTAAGATGACAAATAAAAGATGAATTAAAACATTAAAATCAATAAATACATCCCATAAAGTTAGGCCCCTTTCACACGATTGGCCCCCTCAGATCCGCCTGTTCGTTTCTCAGGTGGATCTGAGTGGGCCACCCATTGACTTCTATGGGCAGGCGGATGTCAGCGGAGATGTGTCCGCTGACACACACCTGCCATCCGATCCGACAAGATCAGCTCAAAACAGATGGATGGCGATATGTTCGCCATCCATCCAGCAGATTGGATTGGATAAAAACGGACATGCCGTTTTCATCCGATCTCCCCATAGAGAACAGCGGGGCTCTGACAGGTCCATCTCGGCAGTGAGCGGAGACGGACCTGTCATCCGCCTGCTCAGCAGGGATCAATGGAGTGATCTCCTGCTGAGCTAGTCCAGATCCGTGTGAAAGGGGCCTTATTCTGCTAGTTTGAGTCCTGTTGTGCATGGTAGTATAAATGGCTGATATAAAAATTCTTCCAGGCACTTACAATAGCAGCATTTGATACATTTAATTATTAAAGAAAAAAAAACTGGGGAAAAAAAAAAAAACACACTATTAAAAGCAGGTATTTTCTTTTTTATTAAGGAAGCAGCCTGTGAAACAATTTTAGTTCCTCTCTGTGGTGTTGACCCCATCCAAAGTGAAAGTGGCAGAATGTAGAGATTGCCTGGGGAGTTGCATCTTTTTAGACACACCGACTGTCACCTCCACCCAAAACAAAAATACATTTGAGTATTCTTCTTTGGATCAACCCTTAAACTGATATTTTACATTAAGGCCTCATGCACACTGAGCATTAAAACACATTTTTTTCCCTGCCTCTAAACGCCCCTTCATGTTAGCCTGTGTGTCCATGCACACATAGGTGATTAGTGCCAGTACACCCTTGTGCAGTGCGAGAACCGCTTGCGAATTTAAACAGGAATCGCACCGCATTCCTGTTCAAAGCACATGCGACTCTTCAGCAGTGCAATTTGATTCATTATTCTGTATGTCCCCAATTGCACCGCATCAAAATCGTGCAGGACCCTTTTTTTGACTGCACCAGAATCGGATTGCATGGGTGTTCACAACCATGCGATCCAATTCTGAAAATCGCACTGCGTTCTGTGAACCTACACACCTGGAAGAGTTCACATGAAGGGGGTGCAATTTGGACGCTGCGCGGAATCCGCACAGAATTTGCTGCAAATTCCGTAACGCATCAGTGTGAACCGGTACTTAGAAGCAGACAAAAACTCACTGCTAGCACGTCTAGGAGCAGCAGCATTTTGACAGAAAAAACGCTTGACATCTAAGCCCTCATTCACATTGAATGGAGCTTTGAAATCATGCGACTTCAAAGCCGCATCTCAGGGCAACTTCAGTTGCGACTTTGAAGACATCTGTGCAGCTTCATGCATAGATCCCTATTCAAGTTGCACCTGAAAATTGACAAAAGTAGTGCAGGAACTACTTTTTCAAATCGATGCGGCGCCGCAAAGTCGATTTGAACATGGCCTTTGCCAACAATAGGGTGCAACTTATATGATTTAACCAAATGGCATGACAAGTCACTCCAATGTGAACAAGGTGCGAAGTTATTATTCTGGACAAAGAAATGGTTTAACACTCAAACCCTTGATGCACCTAAAGGCGTCTAGATGTATTTATACACATGTGGGTTTTTTTGCCAAAAATATGCTGCCAAGAGAAAAGGCGTTTAGGAGAGCTGGGATAACAGCCTGTGTGCATGTGGTCTAAAGATTGTTTATCATTATCAGAATTGTCTGTGCATATTAAAAATTCAAACTGACATTCTGGAAAGTGCTAAAATCACGTCTATGGATTGACAGTTGTCTCCTAACCCCATAACTGCCTGAGGTGTTTATAATATATTGCAAAGTCATCTAACGTCTTAATACATATTAATTTTCTCAGCAGGCACAAAAACTAGCATTTTCCTTGGGCAGGCATTAATAAAGATTCGATTAGATATTAGCCTGAACGAGGCACTGACTGATCTAATTATAAGGAGACATAGATAAAATGATCTTTTCAGAAAGCATTATCTTGTCTTCTGTGGAAGCTGAAAAGGAGAAAAAAAAAAAGATAAGAATAAAAAACAGCCCAAGTTTTCATGAAAGCCACTATCAGAGGCCTTCCTCTAAAATGATATTCCAGCTTTAGGGTACATATTTGAGGGCTGATTCACCCACTGGATGGCTATATCCTAAGAAGGTTGTTGGGCAAGCAGGATGGTGATACTGGGGAGGGTATTGTGCAGGCACAGGGGTGAGAGTAGAGGGAGAATAATGGAGGTTAGGCGTGGTGACCACTGTGATATGGATGCCATCCAGCACTCCCCGGCTCGGACAGGGGAGGGAGGAGGAGAGGAGATTGGAGTCATCCCGGGCAGGTAAGGAGGCCGTCCGTCTCACACCGGGGGGGGGGGGGGGATGTTCACCGTATTAATTTCCCCCTCGGGGAGGTGGGGGCTGTGGAATAGTCTGGTCTCCTGCCACCCCCAAGAAATTATCGAGCACCAGCCACCACTGGTATTGATGATAGCAAGGAGGTATGCAGGCACAGTGGTGAAAGCAGAGGGTGATGGGTGTCATGGTGATAGCGGGGTGGGGGGGTTGGTGTTTGCAGCCATGATAGTGAGAGTGTGGGTTGGAGGGTGAGGGTTTGGTATAATGGTGAGAGTTGAAGGGCAGGCAGGCATGGGGGTGAGTTGGGGAGAGGAAGGGTAGAATGGGGTTCCGAAGCATTGGAAGGAGCCTGAAAGTGCAGGGGTGAGAGCAGTGTGAGAGAATGAGGATCAGGTGTGGTTGTAAGCAAGGATGCAAGGTCATAGAGTCATGCGGGTGTGGTGGTGATGCTGGGAGGTAGTCTGCAAGGCGTAGTGGTAACATTTGAGGCTGGGGCAAAGGGAGAAGTATATGAGTGCAGGGTGAAGTATTGAGCTGGGTGGGATAGATTTTAATGGTGGGTAAGACGACCATGGAGGAATAGATGTCAGCAGTGGGCGAGTCTTTCAGGAGGAATTAATGTCTGTAGCAGGTGAGGCATCTGGCCACAAAGGGATAGATGAGCATTGAAGTGTAGTGTACAGTGCAAAGAGTAGGGGAGGGTGGAGATTAGGCATGGTGGTGATAGGGGATGGCGATGAGCTGCGATGGTATCGTGAGGTATAGGGGTCCGGTATGGTGATAAGAGCAGTGAAGGAAGATGGGTTGTTGGGGTAGTAAGGGGGTTATGGGTGATGTGTATCCACATCACTCAACTCTGCACAGATGTGGTGGTGAAAGCATGGAAGAGGGAATATTGTTAAGGTGCAGTGGTAGGAAAGGGGAGGTTGTGTGCAGATGCAGTGGTGAAAGCAGGGGTGCAACTTAAGGTTGTTAAGGCAGCCATGAAGTACTTCATATAAGCAGAAGGTATGGTACTTGGGGGAAATTAGGGATGTCATCGGTGGGTGAAGCGTCCAGCCAAGAAGGAATCTCTGGATTTGAAGGAGCTGTGGCACAAAGGGTGATAGGAAGGTATGGTGGCAAGAGTGGGAGGTGGCATGCAGATGTGATGGTGAGAGCAGGCACCCAAAAATGTGCTGCTCTTTAAAAATGTGCAGGGCTGCCATTCATTTGCATCCCATGCATCCAAAAACAACAGCCTGTTTGCGGGTGCGGGAACAGCAGGGAAATTGCATGGTGCAAAAGCATCATGTGATTTCCTGGCCGCTGTGTTTTTAAAATGCTGCAGGAACATCTTTCCTGGATGAAATGCAGGCACAACAGCCCATTCAAACCCAAAAGATTGTGAACCTAACCTTTAAACAAGTTTATGTGGTATTTATACAGCATTTGTTTTTATTTTTGCAGTAAATACCACATAAACCTATAGTGAATTCACATTTTTCCATATCAAATGTGATATTTGGGTAAAATATGTCACATGACCCAAATATTGCATGCAATATCCTTTAGCAAATTAAGCCCTGTGTTCTTTAGCCTACGCGGAGAGCTGGGAACAATGCTAACTAATAGCACTGCAGTACAGGAAGACTGTACAGGAAGTTATTAATTGACACGATTTCTGACACAATCAACAGATATTTTTTTGCACGTCTCCCAACAGATATAAACGCTTTTAGTGATAAATTTAACAGGCTTAAATGGAGAAAATAGGAGAAGTTTATTTGTAGGGTTTATATACTCTGAGTTAAAAGTATATGTGAACCCTTAAATAACCCAGTTTAAAATTGAAAAACAAGGCAAAAAGTTTGTGTAATAATATATATATTATACACATACACACATACATATACAGTGCCTTGAAAAAATATTCATACCCCTTGACATTTTCCACATTTTGTCATGTTACAACCAAAAACGTAAATGTATTTTATGTAATAGACCAACACAAAGTCGCACAATTGTGAAGTGGAAGGAAAATGATAAATGGTTTTCAACATTTGTTACAAATAAATATGTAAAAAGTGTGGTGTGCATTTGTATTCAGCCCCCGAGTCAATATTTTGTAGAACCAACTTTCACTGCTATTACAGCTGCAAGTCTTTTTGGGGATGTCTTTACCAGCTTTGTACATCTAGAGAGTGACATTTTTGCCCATTCTTCTTTTCAAAATAGCTCAAGCTCTGTCAGATTGGATGGAGAGCATCTGTGAACAGCAATTTTCAAGCATTGCCACAGATTCTCAGTTGAATTTAGGTCTGGACTGGGCCATTCTAACACATGAATATGCTTTGATCTAAACCATTCCATTGTAGCTCTGGCTGTATGTTTGGGGACGTTGTCCTGCTAGAAGTTCAGACCCCGCCCCAGTCTCATGTCTTTTGCAGACTAACAGGTTTTCTTCTAAGATTGCCCTGTATTTGGCTCCATCCATCTTACCATCAACTTTGCTGCCACCACCACGTTTCACAGTGTGTTCAGAGTAATGTGCAGTGTTAGTTTTTCGCCCCACATAGCGTTTTGCTTTTCGGCCAAAAAGTTACATTTTGGTCTCATCTGACCAGAGCACCTTTTTCCACATGTTTGCTGTGACCCCCACATGGCTTCCTGCAAACAGGATTTCTTATGGCTTTCTTTCAGCAATGGCTTTCTTCTTGCCACGCTTCCATAAATGCCAGATTAGTGGAGTGCATAACTAATAGTTGTCCTGTGGACAGATTATCCCACCTGAGCTGTGGATCTCTGCAGCTCCTCCAGAGTTACCATGGGTCTCTTGGCTGCTTCTCTGATTAATGCTTGCCCGTCCTGTCAGTTTAGGTGGAGTTGCAGTTGTGCCATACACTTTCTATTTTCCAATGATGGATTGAACAGTGCTCCATGAGATGTTCAAAACTTGGGATGTTTTTTTATAACCTAACCCTGCTTTAAACTTCTCCACAACTTTATCCCTGACCTGTCTGGTGTGTTTCTTGGCCTTCATGATGCGGTTTGTTCACTAAGGTTCTCTAACAAACCTCTGAGGGCTTCACAGAACAGCTGTATTTATACTGAGATTAAATTACAAACAGGTGGACGCTATTTACTAATTAGGTGACTTCCGAAGGTAATTGGTTCCACTACATCTTAGTTAGGGGTATTGACTGACAGCGTATTCCCTATACCCCATAGAGCCTCACTGACGTCTTGTCACGTGACCCGGGATACCGCCCGCACTGCACCATGGACCTTGTAGGCTCCACGGCTGTCATTGTGGGCACATGCGCGGAAGCCTTTCTTGTCCGCTCATCTGATCGGCTATGCCGATCAGGTGTGGGGGGCATATTTAAGCCAGCCCGTCCACACACCCATTTCTGGACATGGACCATTTACTATTGTGCATTACACACTCGGTACGTTTACTCACTTTTTATCTCTGTCATGATAGACTACCATGCTCATTCTTTGACCCTATACAAATTGGTTACAAACAGGCTGTGAAAACCCTTGCTGCTGTGTGTCATCACATTTTCCATCTTCAGTGATCCTTATACCCACATGAGAGTGCCTGTTGGTTTCCCAGAGCCTTTTTTGCTCCCTTTTTGGTAAGTTGATTTCTCTTACCCTCGGTCATGTACATCATATTTCCCTTTACTGTATCGACCCCGAATCATCGGGGTTGATCTCTAACTCTCTCTGTGTCCTTTTCCTTGCCGTTTTTTTCACAGAGATATACATCTTAACGACCAACATTCAATCGTCTTTTTTAATAATATCTCAACACTCTCCCGGCACCCCCCTCCTGGTTATATTGCTTTTATCTCATAAATTGTAAGTTGTTGAGGCTTTGTTAGCCCTACCCCTTCGGTTTGGGATAATGTCTATCCCACCCTTTTCGGTGAATTTATCATTGTTTTAATACCTCTTTTAATCTCTGATCGCCAGGTCTTTGTATGCCCCCTACAGCCATAGATGCGGTACAGCCTCTGTGACCTTGAATTGAGGTGTCCTCTCCCGCTCAGGCTCCACTGAGTTGTTGGGAGGTATGTACTTGGGTCGCCGGGTTTCCCTTCCAACTTTGGGAGTATTACCATGTCACGCATTCATCTCTCTATTTTCCACTATCCACATTGTCATTTTTGCTCTGTATACTTTTGTATTATGTTTCTCATTGTTCTTTATTTGTTTTTATGTAGAAATTCTCATTTATGGCACAGGCTTATTGTTATATCCTCTGAGTTGTGAGAGACACAAGACTCTGGTCTGGAACAATGGATGTTTATTACAGTACACACTGTACACTGCAACATGCATCTCAGGACAGGTACATCTTATATGCTTCCTTACATGTGCTCTAAGATGGCCACTCTCCCCTTGACCCTTGTCATCACTCCTGGGTGGAGCTAGCCTTAAAGTGACAGTACATGTGGAACCTTTCAGGTATAACACCTTCCATCCATTCCTAAAAAAAAAAAATTACAACAAAACGAGAAAAGCACAAAACATTAACTAATAACTGTCCAATAACAGTCCTCCAAACACAGGAGATGCTACGGATATTTCCTGCATCCAGATGTGAGACCAAGCTTCCAGGGACAGTTGCGGGGATACAATGTCATTGGCTCACTTTCGGCGGCCCCGTCAAAAGTCTCGTAACCGGTCTGGAAGCTGAAACCGATCAGGAGGGCGACAGTGTCGTTGAGGTCGGGCACCCAGCGACTCGGGACCGGAGGAAACAGGGCTGGCCGGAATGGGCACCGGCGGGGCAAAGAAGGGATCCACCAGCTCAGTGGGTGAACAGACCTCCGGACCAGGGCTGGAGGGCTCTGTTGGAGCTGAGTTCAAAAGTTCAGAGTCCCCCCAATCATCAGTCCCCGTGCATTCTGATCCGCTGGGAGCAGATCCTTGCGACACTGGTGGTTCAGCTGGCGTCAGGGATTCGGGCAATTGAAAACGAGGACGCAGTTGGTCTGCATGCCGTCTGCAAATGGAACCATCTTCCAGGCAGACCCTATACATCTTGGGTCCCAAAGTCTCTGCAATGACAGCAGGAAGCCACCGGGCGTTGGAAGCCCCATAAGATCGGGCCGATACCTTTTGTTGGGCTGTGAATCGAGGGAGCTCATCATGTTTGACCATCTTGTCTTGGGATTGCAGTACATGTTCCTGGACTGTTTGAGGACGGAGCATGTCCAAAACAGTCCATGGCTGCCGACCCAGAAGGAGTTCTGCTGGAGTTTTCCCGGTGGTTGCATGTGGTGTGTTTCTGTAAGCAGAAAGGAAGGAGTCCAGCTGCTGGGGTGACAGGGACAGTTGTTTACTTGCAGCCACTGTAGCTTTGAAATAGCGTTTAAAAGTCTGCACAAACCGTTCTGCTTGACCATTAGTAGCCGGGTGGTAAGGTGCAGTCAACTTGTGCTTGATGTTGTGGGCAGTCAGGAAACGCTGAAACTCCTGACTGGTGAATTGTGCACCATTGTCAGTGACGATCTCTCTGGGGTATCCAAACGTAGCAGCGAGATGTAACAGTATGGAAACCGTTGCCTTAGTCGTTGGCTGAGTAACAGGAATTACCTCAGGCCACTTTGAATGGGCGTCCACTATGATCAAGAAGGTGTGTCCTCTGATCGGGCCTGCAAAGTCCAAGTGTAGGCAAAACCAAGGAACCGTGGGCCAAGTCCAGGGCTGGAGACACCCTCGAGGAGGGTCTCTTGCAGTTTGTGCACATCCAGCACAAGCATTCACATATGTTGTGATATCTGAGTCTAGGTTTGGCCACCACACATAGCCTCGGGCCTTTTTTTTCATACGTGCCCCCCCGGGATGACCAGTATGTAGCAAGCCCAGAATGCGTCTCCGGAGTGTCTGTGGAATGATCACTCGGTCTCCCCATAAAACACAGTTGCCAGCCACAGTTAATTCCATACGCCTACGAAAATAAGGTTCATAATCCTGTGTGACGGTTGCAGGCCAACCGTACCGTACCCAGGAGAGTATTGTTTTCAGAAAGGTATCCTTGGCTGTATGGGCTGCTATCTCCCCAGAAGACAAGAAGGACAGGCTGGTGTAACGACAACTCTTGACCGGTGGAGAAGAGTCCATGGACTTCCCTGTCAGTCGGGACATTGCGTCCGCATTCGCATTGGAATCATGACCGCGATACTGGATTTTGTAGCTGTATGCTCCCAAGAATAGGGCATAGCGTTGGAGGCGGGCCGCAGTAGTCTGAGAGATGCCTTTGTCAGGGCTAAAGATCTGAAGGAGTGGTTTATGGTCTGTCAGTATGGTGAATTCCCTACCATACAGGTAAAGATGAAACTTCTTAATTGCCCATATCAGCGCTAGAGCCTCTTTGTCAATGTGTGAGTAATTGCTTTCTGCTTTTGTCAAAGACCTGGAGGCAAATGCCACTGGTTTTTCTGACCCATCTAGTAAGATGTGAGATAGTACAGCACCCAGACCATAGGGTGAGGCATCACAAGCCAAGGTGAGAGGTTTCTGGAGGTCATAGTGCACGAGCATGCGTGAAGCCAACAGCTTCCGCTTAGAGACTTCAAAAGCCCGTTGGCATGCAGCCGACCAGTCCCATCTTGAGTGTTTTTCCAAAAGCTTGTTCAACGGAAACAAGGTGTGTGCCAGATCTGGCAGGAATTTGTGGTAATAGTTCAGCAAGCCAAGGTATGATCGCAACTGCTGGACGTTGGTTGGGGCTGGAGCTTTGACTAAAGCATCAACCTTGGCTTCCGTGGTGTGTATACCCTCTGCATCCACTAGGTGGCCACAAAACTCCAATTTAGGCACCATGAATTGGCATTTTGCTAAGTTCACTTTTAGACCCTGTTCTTGGAGTCTCGCCAACACAAGCTCCACGTTCCGCTTGTGTTCCTGCTCTGTCCGTCCTGTGATGAGCATGTCATCTAGCAGGCACTGCGTGAAAGGAATGTCCGCCAAAAACTCGTCCATTTTTCGTTGCCAAATGCCTGGGGCGGAGGCTACACCAAACACCATCCGATTGTATTCATACAGTCCCTTTTGGGTGTTGATGGTTAGAAAAATGCGGGAAGAAGGATGGACCTCAAACTGTAAATATGCTTGTCTGAGATCAAGCTTGGTGAACTTTTGGCCCCCTGCAAGAGAGGCAAAAATGTCATCTACTCTGGGTAGAGGATACTGGTCTATCTCCAGTTGGGAGTTCAGTGCCATGCGGAAATCGCCACAAATGCGTAAGTCCCCATTCGCTTTCTTTACTGGTACAACTGGTGATGCCCACTCGCTGTGCTCTACCTTGGAGATGACACCTTGTTCCTCCAGCCGACTTAGTTCTGCTTCCACTCCTGCTCGCAGTGCGAAAGGTACTGTCCGAGCTTTGAAGAACTTAGGCTGAGCGTTGGGTTTCAGCTTGAGTCTTACACAGTCGTGCTTTATTTTCTCCAACTGGTCATCAAAGATCTTTGGGAAACGCTGCTTCAGGGACACCACCCATCCCTCATTATCTCCTAATGGAATTGTAACAGAGTTACAGGGATTTATGGTGATGTCTGGCATACCAAAGTGAGCAATCCAGTCCTTCCCAAAGAGAGGGGGTCCCCCATTTTCTAGGATATATAATGGCAGTCTCTTTGTCTGACCCTTGTACAATACTTGTACTTTCGCATAACCCAGTGGGTGGAGTATCTGCTTTGAATATGTCTGCAGTTTGATTGGTGTTGGGCGGTCAGTTGTTTGGGTCTGAAGTTGTCTCCATTGTTTCTGGGTGATAACTGAAACTGCTGCTCCTGTGTCTACATCCATCTTGAGTTTCTTTCCCTCCACAGTTACCTCTACAGTCATTGCGGAGGGTGCTGAATGCATATGATGTATGTCTAATCTGTGGAGCACTTCCCCATCCTCCGACTCAGATGATGATGTATATCTTCCCACCATATATGTCTTTGTCTTGGGGTTCAGAGGTTGTTTATCTCGCACTTTCTTGCTACGGCAAACTCGTTTAAGATGGCCTGTCTTACCGCAATTATGACAGGTCTGATCCTTAAACCGGCAGACTTTGTGGTCATGGTCTGTATTTCCACAACGGTAGCAGGCTGACTCCCCACTTGGTGGGGGTCTGTATTTCCAGTTTGCGGCAGTTGGCTTGACTGCTGTTCTGAAAACTTCCCGTTTCACCTCTTCCCTTCCGCCCTGGGGGTTCAATTCCTCTGTATCTTTCACAGCCATTTCCATCACTGAAGCTATTTCAATTGCCTTTGTAAGGGTAAGATCTTTCTCTGTTAAAAGTCTCTTTTGGCTAGACTCACAATTCAGTCCCATTACAAACTTATCTCTCGGTGCAGTAGGTAGATACTCCCCAAAAGAACAGGTAGAGGCTAGTCTGCGAAGGGCGAGCACATAAGCTTTCATTTCTTCACCTGGCTGCTGCTGCCGCTGATAAAACCAAAATCTTTCTGCAATCTCTAATGGTTTAGGCTGGAAGTGATCCTCTAACAGTGTCAGGAGCTCTGCCAATGTCTTAGTTGCTGGCTTTACAGGGAAAAGGAGATCTCTAAGAGTGTCATATGTCTTAGCACCAACCACTGTCAGGAATACTGCTACTTGCCTGTTGTCTGGGATGGCATTTGCACTGAAATACTGTTCCAATCTCTCAACCCAGGAACTCCAGGATGTCTGTTCCCCATCAAATTCACCTAATGTCCCAATCAATGACATTTTCCTGCTGGGCTCTGTGATTGCTTTTATCCAGATGACAATCCACACTGCCTTTGTCTCTCTCTCAGACTGATAGACACTTTGTAAATCCCATCCTCGTCGCCACTGTTATATCCTCTGAGTTGTGAGAGACACAAGACTCTGGTCTGGAACAATGGATGTTTATTACAGTACACACTGTACACTGCAACATGCATCTCAGGACAGGTACATCTTATATGCTTCCTTACATGTGCTCTAAGATGGCTACTCTCCCCTTGACCCTTGTCATCACTCCTGGGTGGAGCCAGCCTTAAAGTGACAGTACATGTGGAACCTTTCAGGTATAACACTTATATAATTTCCCTGAGGAAGCCAATGTCTTGGCAAAACATGTAGGAATTGATTACCTGTATTGGAGGCCATTACAACCAGGCCCATTCGGTTGTACCGTTTATATAATTTATCTGTGTACTGCACCTTTTTTTAAGATTGTAGACCTGTATATCCCCTGTTTGTGTTATTTGGTAATATATTTCAATAAAGTATTTTGTATATTTTAATATGCTCATTTACCTGCATTCTTTGGCACCGCTATAATCCCCTCATACCTCTATATTCCAAATTTTTTAGGGGTATTAGAGTAAAGGGGGCTGAATACAAATGCACGCCACATTTTTCAGATATTTGTAAAAAAAAAATAGAAAACATCTGCTACTTCACAATTATGTGCGACTTTGTGTTGGTCTATCACATAAAATCCCAATAAAATACATTCACGTTTTTGGTTGTAAGGTGAAGACAATTTCAAGGAGTATGACTACTTTTTCTAGGCACTGCATGTGTGTATATATGTATATAAAAATTATAAAGTGATCACATGACCTCTGCTCTCCGTTGCATAAGGGGCTTAGAGACCTGAGGATTTAGAGTATAGTGGGAGGGGGACATGTCAGCAGCAGACACAGAAGCAGCAGTAAACTGATCTTCTCAGTGATGGGCTGTGCAGGAAGGACGTGTCAGCAGAAGTCTGACCATCAGATTACAGGCAGGCTGTGCTCCCAAGTAGAATTCAAAGAAGAAAACAGACCACACTGGGATGGATGTGCTTCCATATCTATTGTGGTCAGCTTGAAATAGGAAAGCAGGAGGACTGGTAGGACCACCAGATATTTAACACAAAGGAAGCAATACAATAAAGACATTATTTTTACTACAAGTACATGGTAACACAGACACATAGCAGAAATATTAAATGTTGGGGTGACATATTTTTATCACACGTGCATAAATGTGTGGTTGTGGTGGGAAAATTTGTTAATTGGCCTGATTGTACAAGAATGACGGATCACCATGTAGTGCCTATGATGATCTTCAGAGTAAGTTAATACCCACCTCACCACTCAATAACAGCTATATGTTATATATATATATATATATATATATATATATATATATATATATATATATATATATATTATATATGTTATATGTTTTATATATATATATATATATATATATATAAAACAATTTGTGTTTTAGTCATTGGCACAATACATGTAGATGGTACCGGCAGCTAGCTCTGAACAAAGCATTTACTAACCTGTTACCACATCCTGGCACAGTGTGCAGGGGGCAGGCATGAAGTGAGATCTATATTGGTTAGTTAACCCAAGATTTGAATGGTGCCCTATTGTGTATGTGTCAAAGTGACAAATGTCTAAATTGTTTTAAACACTGCACACATCATGCTAGAGAGAGCTGAACAAAGATTGGGTAGAACACATTCTATGTCAAACTAGTTCTCAAAATTCTTCTCATCACATGTTAAGATGATTGACTGTAAAGAAGGCTATGCCCTGAATATAGTAGAGAATAAGAAAATGACAGAATGTAGGCTATTGAGTGGAGTTTCCTTTGCGTCAAGAGCTTGCTTCCCAAGGCTTGTATTGGGAAAGAATAGACTTCAAGTACAATGTGTGAAGTTAAAAGGTGCTTCGAGTCCATAGATCCCTGGGGAGGAAATCTCTGCTTGACACAAAACAAATGACATTATTTATTTGGCAAGGTCAGAAGAGTTTGCAGAAATAAAAATGAGTCTTCACATCCATCGTGTACCAACGGGCCCTAAGACACAGGCAGAATTGAAGGAAATGGATCTGGGCTTTCTGAAATTCCACTGATCCTCTGGTGTACCATCAAAAGCTGTCCAGATGGACAATGTGATCATATTTCCCTGTGGGCAGGATGTAGCTCAGTTAAAGATGGCCAGCTCTATCATGATGAACAGTTGACTGCCTCGTGGCTTTGTGTTTAACAAACTTTAAACTCAAAATCCTACACATCATTCTTAACTTAAATAATTGTGTCCCCAGAGGAAGATGTTTCACAAACAATAACCTCAAAGTATTACACTAGTTTAAAGTACATTTTTAGTGAAATATGTTGTATACATATTAATTAGTAGTCACTCTTAACTTTTTTACTCATTTTGTCTTTGCACAGTTTTCTCTGCTTCAGAGATGTCAACACAGGATGAAATTTACCTGGAAGATACAATAGCTGCATGCTTAGCAAAAAAAAGTGGATGCGGTTACTTTTTAATTATTAGGCTGTGAATGAGCAAGTGCAGGAAGCTTTTGATCAGAAGCAGAGATACACATAACTAATGTGTTTTGGTGCTGTATCCCCCAAAAAACAAACTATACTTCAGCTTCATTGTATGTACTGCAAACTAAATCAATGAACTGCCTGTTGACCCGGTCAGAGATTCAGAGCTGTTAACTTTGCCTTTGTTACCTGAATGAGTCTAATGAGCCCTCCTAGCTCTTCTTTAGGACTACAAATTAATTTATCCCTATGCTGTGGCAATGGCATTAGGGGCAGGGATTCTGTAATTTCAACTAGACAGCTCAGGAAGGCACTAGTCATAGTATAGATGAAGTCTCAAAACATACACAGTTGCGCAGGCACAGATGTGCGGTTGCCCATTTGCCTGTGTATAACTGTTACAAATGCATTTGTGTGAATGCACACATGCAGTTGCGAGCATCTGGCGCTAATGTTGGTGCCAATGGGACTATATAAACTGGAGAAGTTCTATTAGCCAGTGCTGTCTGATCTACAGCTATTACCTGTGCTCCTGTATCTGTTCCTGTGTTACTTCTGTGATTTTCCGGGCTTGCCCTGACCTTGCTTGAATGCTACCTGTCCTGACCTTGGCTTGTCTCTGGATTTGCTCTGCCTTCTGCTCATCTGCCTGATTCTACGTTGCGGACTTCGAGTATCCTGACCATTCTCCACCTGCCATATAGGCCTGTATCTGACCTGGCTCATCTGACCTTGTAGTTATCCAGTTATGACCTTATCCAGTTATCCACGACCTGGTATGCATGCTACCTGGTCCCTGCTGGTCCTACACCTGCCACCTGATGTCTGCCCAATCCAGAGTCTGCTGTCTCTGCTGCCACCTGCTGTTCCAGCGATCTGACCAGTCTCCTGGCGACGCACCTGCTACCCACTGCCGCAGCTGTTGAACATCTCACAGGCACTCATACCTCGCCACACTCTCGCGGCCACTGTTGCAATATTAGTGGTCTCAGGGCCAGGGCTGTACGAGAGGCCTCCTACACGTCAGGCTTTGTGACAAGGTACATGACAGCAGGGCATTTGTTGCAATTTCAGTCTAGAAAAAGCACTGGGGGTAATTTAATGAAGCATTTGCGACAATTTTCTGGAAAAATTACTCCATTAAAATATCTTACACATAATCTGCTTTTGTTATCAGTTCCGACAGCATGACAGATTCAGATTTAACTCTTATTTTCGCCACTTTCACATTGTATTGCTATGTCTGTAACAAATTAAAAAAGAATTAACACCCGTTGGTAGACAACAAAACTGGAAGTCTTCAAGATCAACTCTAAGTTGGCGTATTAAGACAAGGCACATGATTACAAGTACATGAATCTGTTGCAAGCATCACAAGGCTGTGCTCTATCCCCAGACTTATTTCTCTTGGCACTTGAACCCTTAGAGAGCTTGCACTCCAGGCAGACCAAAATGTGACCAGGCCGTATTAATTTGGAGAAATCTGTGGCCTTAGATATTTTTCTAGATCTTGACCTGGTTGCTCGTTTGCAATCCCACTTCCCATTTCGCTGGACATCTTCATTCATAGACTCAGCATCCGATTGACCCCTACCTACTTTCTCTCTATTCACTGCTTATTTTTATCCTTTACTTCGATCGCTGACCACTCTCATGCAGTCTTGGCAGTTTCTATACCTGTCTTGGATAGGTTGCATCAACTCTGTAAAAATGACAGTCTTACCTAAGCTCTTATACTATCTTCGAACCTTGCATGTGCGAGTCCCTCTGCATTTTCACTGCCTGATCCAGAGCAGGATTTTATGCTTCATTTGGGCTAATAAATGTCCTAGCATCTCTAGGCCACCATCTTCATACATAGACTGCAAGGAGGCCTGGGGGTTTCCCCATGTCTCCAAATATTATCTGGCCGCCCAGATCTCCCAATTAACTATGCTTCACATCTCATCCAATGTCCCCTTATGGGTGTTTTTGGAGCTCGCTAATTGCGCTTCTCTTTCTGCACAGGCGCTTTTATGGCTCCCACAGAAGCTGCGTCCTGCAGCCTTAAGCCCACTAATGCAGCATAGCATGAAGCTATGGGACTTAGTGAGGTACTCAAGTTCCCTCATGTCTCCCTTCCTACACTTGTTGCCTACCAATAATCCCTTGTTTCCCCTTGGCCTTAATCATGTGCGACACTTACTGACTACCTGGTCCCCACCAATATGGACTGCCTTTCGTGAGTCTCATGCTGCTCTCAGTCAGAGTATTTCCACTTCCTGCAGCTTCAACATTGAATAGCATCTCTCTGGCGTACCTATTCTTACCCGTTCCAAAAAAAAATTTTTGAGCATATCTGTCAACACTCCAAAGGTTCCCCGGGACTTATCTCCACTCTCTATGCATCCTTAAATAGCCGATCATCTCTTACTTCACTTTCTTACGTGGTTCAGAGGGAACAGGATTTGGGGACCGAGATCAACCCAGCAGATTGGAGCAAGGCTTGGTCCTCTGTTGCTAAATGTTCCTTTAATACTGCCACCTTAGAGGCAGCATATAAAGTGCTGTTGTGATGGTACTGGGGGCCGGCCCGTATCGCCCATGCTAACCCAACCTCTAGTGATCACTGTTTTAGGGGGTGTGGCCATTCTGGGGATGTTTGGCATACCTGGTGGACCTGTCCTCGACTGGTGGGCTTTTGGTCCCGAAAGTTCGGTCTGCTGCATTCCCGGTTTAAATATCCAAAAGGAGGCTAAATTTGCTTTGCTGCATTGCCCCATTCCGGGCTAATTTGCTTGTCAACAAAAACTGGCATCTTACCTGTTCATAGCAGCCAAGTGGACGATTGCTCAGGCCTGGAAGAAACCTACAGACCGCTTGACGGACATGATGCTTAAAGAAAACAAATGTCTAGTATCCTTAACGACATGCACGATAAATTCATAAAAATTTGGGAACCATGGTTGACATATGCCTCCCCTGACCTTTCTTTGACAAATGTGGGTCAACAATAACAGGTGTCTCAGGCAATCCTGGGTCCCCTTCTTTCTCCCTCCCCCCTACTTTGCTCTTAACTTTCTTCCCTGTCTTTGCTTTCTGTCTTCTTTCATTTGCTGGGCTCTTTAGCCTTTTTACTGTTTAATGGCATCCAGGACTACCTATATGGGGGGGTCACTGACACATGGGTCCTGGCTACTTTGGCAAAATTTTGGGTTTTCCCAACAAACATATGTGTTATGTTTAGGTCTAATGTGATTGTTTGACAGGAGGCCTTCCTGCCTTTGATTATGTTATGTATATGGATCTATATTCTTTATATCGCCAGTCGTAGCCCCTGCGTGGGCTTCTGAGAATTACTGCACAAGTGCCAAGAGTTTCGGCTCTCTACCCCCCTCCCCTTGGTTCACACTACTGCCTTATACACACACAATTCTCTGGCCCTCTCCCCCTCCCCTGGATCACACTATACTATACCAGTGGTCGCCAACCTCACGGACCACTAAACTCACAATTTTGAATCCCGTGGACCACTAATATGAATTTTACATGCCTTATACACACAATGCTCCAACTCTCAGCGTCCCTCTGCCTCCCCCCCACTCTGCATCACACTACTGCTTTACACAGACTCATCATTGGATCTCACCTCCTTATCCAGCCATGTGCTCAAGCTCTGTGCTCCCTCCCAAAGTCTGTGATCAGTGCTGCCATTGGAAGTCCCCTCTTTCTTCCCCTCCCACTCTCTGCACAACTCCTGGTGCCTCCCTCTGAGTTCACAGGAGCCAGAACTACAGAGAAGGCATCGGATATCAATGTGCACTGACAGTATTGACTGTCAGTACACTTTGCCACAATGTTGATCTGCACCAGAACCCCTAGGGACCACCAATATTTTCTCTCGGACCACAGGTTGGCGAGCACCAATACATACAAAAGAGCAATAATCTTTTAAGGTTATGACTGCCCTAAACTAATAATAGTCAAACTCTGGTTGCTGTAGATACTACTGGTTTCTATTGGTCATTGCTTTGTTAAAAAAGAATTCCTCTATCATGGGGTTGTAAAAAAACAATTTACAGTTACAATGTGTCTTTGGTCCTCAACAGTTTCTATGCTGTCAAGATTAGCCCACTATCATGCAGGAGAAAGTGGCTCAGTTAGGATTAAGACATTAAAAAATGGGATTCTGCAGGAATTGCATCTTTTTTCTATGAAAAGCCTTAAAGTGGAAGTACACTGCATCTGAGCACCACAAACCAAAAAAAGCTGTTTATTTAATTTTTAATATTCAGCGCAAACTCAACCATCCCTCCATGCTTTATTTTGCTGATAAATGACTTTGAAAAACATGCTCCCCTAGCATTTCTGGCTGTGGTCATCTTGAGTAAGGGCAGATGATTCATGTAGTATTTACTTCCTGGAATCCATCTGCCCTTAGCTCGGGCATGCCGGCAGGAGAACAAAGTTTTATGATTTTACACAAATAACTTTTAAGCACTTTATGTTTTGAAGTTCGCACTTAATACTTTTAGGAAGTTGCTTTAAAAATCGAGCGCTGTTCATAATTATCAAAGATCTTAAGATAGGAGGATGTGCTTAGCTGAGAAAACTCCTCCTCCCCTCCTGAAGACTGCTGGGATGTATGACATTATTTGCCTAGGCCTGGGAACCAGGAAGTAACTGAAAAAATGTAACAAAAACAACGTTTTAAAAAATCAAATATAATATACATTCCCATCTATTTACTAATACTAGCAGCAGGAGGATTAAAAATAGTCAATGTTGACACAGAGTGAAGTTCCACTTTAAGAAGGGATTGGATAACTCTGTAAATAAAGCAGGTAATCCCTTCAAAAACTCCTACAAGAGAAGAGTGCTTTTGAATCATTCTTAGATTACTGATGTGTGAACCCCACCTTTTTTTTTTAAATAGCAGATACCAGAACAGATCAGCAACATGTGGTATTTACATGTTCAAAGAGATGGATTAAGTCTAAGAATCCCCCCCCCCCCCCCCCCCCACTGCCTTCCTAAATAAAGCAACTACTGGGGTCTGGGGGGAAAAAAAAGGTTTTATACTGTGCTCCAATCACCATGAAAGGAGTATATAGTCTGCACTAAACAAAGCAGTGAAATCCAAAATGTAAGGAATTGAAGGCTGGAAAATTATGTTTTAGACTAAAAAAAAAATGTAAGTGAATGATAGTTATTATAACAGTATTAACACAGAAGTATTGAAAAAGAGGCTTGGTGAAAAACACAAATTTACTACTTGTATAAATTGTGGTATACTGAACTGCAAAGTACAACTACAGAACTCAGAATGACTGAACATGTATAGACCGATGCTTAGTGTCGTAGTGTTCTTCGTTGCATCAACGAGCAGATGGTACCCAAGACTGCAACTGGTAAGCGCTATGCTAGCTTCCTGTCCCTCTGCTTCTAATATTTGATTTGATTATTTCCAGTAGCAGAGGTAACAAAAGTCCAGATAAACAACAAGAAAACTAATACCTAAACTAAATAACATTATTAAGATTATTAAGAATAGCAAAGCCCTGAATAGCAATATTAACACTGTAATATACAGACAGGACAGGGACAAAAATTTTAGGCACAAGCGTCTTTTCATGTATCAAACATTCAACTATTTCCCAAAAAAACATCGGTAGCAATAAGGCAGGTCGTAATTATATATATATATATATATATATATATATATATATATATATATATATATATACACATACATATATACACACACATACATACACACACACAGATACGAACAAACGCACAGTATCTCACAAAAGTGAGAAAGTGAGTACACCCCTCACATTTTTATAAATATTTTATTATATCTTTTCATGTGACAACACTGAAGAAATGACACTTTGCTACAATGTAAAGTAGTGAGTGTACAGCTTGTATAAGGCCTCATGTACACTGCTGGTGCTGCTAAACGGACGTTTAGGAGCAGTTGGGCAGTTTGTAAAAACGTCCCGTGTACATCATGGCTAACAGTGTAAATTTGCTGTCCCCTCAAAATAACTCAACACACAGCCATTAAATGTCTAAACCGCTGGCAACAAAATGGAGTACACTCCTAAGTGAAAATGTCCAAATTGGGCTCAAAGTGTCAATATTTTGTGTGGCCACCATTATTTTCCAGCACTGCCTTAACCCTCTTGGGCATGGAGTTCACCAGAGCTTCACAGGTTGCCACTGGAGTCCTCTTCCACTAGGGTTTAGGTCTGGAGACATGCTTGGCCAGCCCTTCACCTTCACCCTAAGCTTCTTTAACAAGGCAATGATAGTCTTGGAGGTGTGTTTGGGATCGTTATGTTGGAATACTGCCCTGTGGAACAGTCTCTGAAGGGAGGGGATCATGCTTTGCTTCAGTATGTCACAGTACATTCATGGTTCCCACAATGAACTGTAGCTCCCCAGTGCCGGGAGCACTCATGCAGCCCCAGACCATGACACTCCCACCACCATGCTTAATGTAGGCAAGATTGCAGTCACACGCTTGACACCATCTGAACCAAATAATTTTGTCCTGGTCTCATCAGACCACAGGACATGGTTCCAGCAATACATGTCCTTAGCTTGCTTGTCTTCAGCAAACTGTTTGCGGGCTTTCTTGTGCATCATCTTTAGAAGAGGCTTCCTTCTGGGACAACAGCCACGCAGACCAATTTGATGCAGTGTGCGGCATATGGTCTGAGCACTGACAGGCTGACCCCCCCACCCCACCAACCTCTGCAGCAATGCTGGCAGCACCCATACGTCTATTTCCCAAAGACAACCTCTGGATACGACGCTGAGCACATGCATTCAACTTCTTTGGTCGACCATGGCAAGGCCTGTTCTGAGTGGAACTTGTCCTGTTAAACCGCTGTATGGTCTTGGCCACCATGCTGCAGCTCAGTTTCAGGGTCTTGGCAATCTTCTTATAGCCTAGGCCATCTTTATGTAGATCAACAATTATTTTTTCAGATCCTCAGAGTTGTTTGCCATGAGGTGCCATGTTGAACTTCCAGTGACCAGTATGAGAGTGAGAGCGATAACACCAAATTTAATACACCTGCTCCCAATTCACACCTGAAACCTTGCAACTAACGATTCACATAACACCGGGGAGGGAAAATGGGTAATTGGGCCCAATCTGGCCATTTTCACTTAGGGGTGTACTCACTTTTGTTGCCAGCGGTTTAGAGATTAATGGCTGTGTGTTGAGTTATTTTGAGGGGACAGCAAATTTACACTGTTATACAAGCTGTACACTCACTACTTTACATTGTAGCAAAGTGTCATTTCTTCACTGTTGTCAAATGAAAAGATAGAATCAAATATTTACAAAAATGTGAGGGGTGTACTCACTGTTGTGAGATACTGTATATGCACACACACTGTGCTCCAGTGTACGGTCTCATAGCCATAATGGTGGGGATCACTGCAATGAAGAGTAGGTGTTCATGTTGGGTACAGATACAACCCAATTAATGAGATTCACCATCACATGGCCAACATTAGAAGCCACTACATGCCCCATGGTATCTTTCATGGTCTTCATTTACAGTTTTAGGCCTCATGCACACTGGTTTATTGTAAAATGCAGTTTAGCAGAGTTTAGTAGCGTTTGGTGTTTGGGTGTTTATTTTTTTTCATTAGCTAGAATTTAAATTTATTCTGGCTATTGAAATAAACGCTGACATGCTAAACACACTTAGTAAAAAGGCGCCTTTAGCAGCGTCAAGCATTTTTCTGCCAAAACTCTTCTGCTCCTGGACACACTGGCAGTGAGTTTATTTTCCCCCACCTCTAAACTCTCCTGCCACTAAACGCTGCTAGAAGTCTGTGCGCATGCACATATAGGCTAACATACAGGGGTGTTTAGAGCCAAGAAAGAAAAGCGCTATACACCCCTAGGAGCAGCTGTAAACGCCCAGTGTGCATGAGGCCTTATCAGTTGATCCAGCTACTGCCATGTTACAGTACAGTCTTTGTGCACAGGTTCATACCTGAGTTTGCTCTGAGGCGACACGGGTTCCAGTGCAAAGGGTGAAGATGTTCTTGACCCAAAGCCCAATGCAGTATTGAGAGACTCCAGGGAGGGGCTCTTGCGGGGAAAACGGTCTGGAATGAGCTCCTCTCTCTGCACCTTCACTTTATCTGTAGGTAGAAACATTTTCTTCAGTATACAAATATAGAAGTTTATAAAAGAAAAAGAACAAATTAGAAAATGTATTAAAATTGAAATTATTGCGTGTGTAAACACAACATGATACTGCTTTAAACTGTGAATGTGTGGTTACCATTCTGGATATTAAAATAAGAACTAGCACTGGGTGCTTTAACTTGTAACAGAGGGGAGAAAATTGATCAATCAAAAAATTGGGTTAATTAAGCAAATCGGGTTTTATCTTTTAGGCTCTATTAACACTTGGCATTTACAGAACGCTCAACAAAGTGCACAGAAAATGTGCGTTTTGCCACGCACTGCAAATGTACATCGTGCTTGTGGTGCCACTGATTGGTAATGGCACCCCAAGCACTGGTAGCAGGTGCATGTTTGCCGCACCTGCTATCAGTGCTTGGGCTTTTGGTGCATGGCAAACATGCTACAAATTTGTGGTGAAAAAAAACGCAACATTATCTGCTCCAAAAAAAAAAAAAAAAAAGTTTTTGAGCTTCTTTGGCGAGTTTGTTGTGCAAATGGGCTGCCCAATGCATGACAAACGTAAATGTTCCAAAACACGTAAAAATAAAAACCAAAACAGAAATGAAAGTTCTCCCTTTGGGAACCCAGCCTGTAATAAATGTAGTGATTCTCAGACATGTGTGTGACACATACAGTACCTGATAGCATGTCAGTTTTGCTGTAGGAAGGCTTCACATTTTTATGTGTTTTCAATGACCATTTTAATTGTGCATTTTCACGACTTGTGTGTTCAGCATCCAGAAAGGCTGCAATTTTCCAAATATAGCTATTGTCTGTTACCAGGGTTAAAGTGTTACTAAACCCAGGACCCCGCATTCACTATATTTGGTCTCCCACAGTACACAGAACATGGAAATGCAATTATTTTAGTAAATGTAAACTGCTAAATACCTTTTCTCATCAGCAGTATATACAGGGCTTTTTTTCTCGGAGAATAGGTGCAGGAACTCCTCCCATCGGAGTCTCCCCTTGTCTCTGCCCCTTACCCACCTCTGACCACCGTCCCTTGTTCCCACCCCCTACCCACCTACCAGTACTGCCCCATTTAGAGAATACAGAACCAAGTATCATTTTTGTGGTGCTAAATCATTTGTATGGAACATGTTAATGATAAAAAGTAAAGCAGTAAAATTGATCCCTGCAGTCAGCAACAATAGAATCCCAGCAATAGATCCCCAATCAACAATAGACTCCCCCAGCAACAATGGACTCCACCCCAACAACAATAGATTCCCGGCAGCAACAGTGAACCACCCACAACAAAATATCACACCCAGTAACAAAATATCCACCCAAGCAACATTAGACACCCCCCCCCCCCTCTCAGCAGCAACAACAGATCTCCCAGCAGCCAGCATCAATGGATCCTCCAGCAGCCAGTAAAAATAGACCATTCCCTCAACAGTAGATCCCTTCCAGCAACATAAGACCCCCCAGCAACAATAGACTCCCCATCAGCAACAATAGACCCTCACACAAAATCAGATCCCCACCAGTGACAATAGATCCCCCAGAAGCCAATATCAATAGACCCTCCAGCACACCCCACACCCCATGCTATTACAAATATTTAGTGCCGGTGGTGCCGGAACTGCGTTCCCCCGCGTTCCCACTGAAAAAAAGCCCTGAGTATATAGCAGTCTTATGACTACTCACAGTGTCTGGTTAAAGCTTATAGGAGGAGTTCTCTCCCAAAGAAAAAAAAAACTCTCTAGCAATACACACCAAACTGAGCATGTGCAGATTGCCCCCAAGAATCTGTACGGTCAGGAGATTAATTGGGGACTGTGGAAGAAGGGGAAAATCAGAGAAGACAGGATCAAACAGCCTTTTTACACAATGCAGAGGATTAACCGCTTATGTTCCACAGTGAGTATAACAAGCATGCTTTACTGCATATACAGACTGATTTTACTGTTGTAGGTGTAGTAACACTTTAATGCTCACACTTTTTAACATGGGGTTCATTTCAGTCACATGGCAGGGCATCCTATAGCGCTGTGTAATTGTGATCCCATCAAGGGAAGAAAAAAATTATTAGCTTTCCACGTTTATCGGTGTCACCCTAACTCCCTCCACAGTATCTGCATATCTTTCAGATTATGCACATTGTATTAGCTACAGCTAGAATAAAATATGTATTTATGCTGTCATTTAACTTTATAACAGATCTAGAAATGTTGTAGCAAAGTAATATAATGCTTTAAAATCTGTATGAGAATTACACTTCAGAGCAGTAGCTGATTTATAGAAATATTTTGTTTTTAGTTTCTACTCCAAATCACTTCATATTTGGAGTAGATGTATATTTTACACATTGTGCGGGTGCTTTTGACCCATAATTACTAATGATTGTGCTAGAGTTCTTTATAGTCCTTTAAAAAAGTTTTCTTATTTATACACAATAAAGACAAAATGTTATTTCCAGTAATCAAAACATGATGCTTATCCTATCTGCAAAGAAGACATTACTTATCACAAATAATGGATGTCCATGTATATATCCAAATGGTTGGCTCCAGGATATCCTTTACGCTCGTCAGGCACCTATCCCCTCCCCAATAAACAATTACACATTCATAAAATATAGAAAATACAGGAAAAGAACAGTTGCTGAAATCAGCCTTGAAGACAGCAATATTAAAATTTCATTTATATCTTGATAAAAAAAAAACACACACAAGGACAGTCTCACAATGGATGCTGGTGACAAGATCAATTATGTTGGGAGGAAATTACATACTTAGCTCAAGAAAATGTGATCATGGTAGAGTACCAGGAATAGGTCAGAGATCAGTGCACATTTGTCATTGGAACAAGCAAATTTCATATTTCCAATAAGGCTTGAATGCCCAGTCTGAATTTTCAGTTTAAAGACCCCTTAAATCCCTTCCCTTTTTTTTCTTTTGTGCAGAAGAGGACTCTGTGGCTGCATTTTTTACTTTTGAAGGTCCTTAAAGAGGCTAGGCTCCAGGGCAAACTTTGCTATGAGAATTCCAAGCTTATGTTTTTCCCCAGCTACTCTGTGGATACCCAACAGGTAAGGAGGTCATTTGATGGTGTTAAGGCTAAACTCTGGGCAAAAGAAGTTTCCTACAGCATACGGATTCCTGCCAAGCTTTGTGTTCAGGATGGGGAGACGATGAAGTTCTTCACCACACCAGAAGATGCTGTATCATTGTTGGAGACTACTTAAGGCCACTGACCCAGCTTTCACCAGATTCTTGCTTTTCCCACTTTATTCTCCTCCAGGACTATATCCGTGGCTCCTCTAGTCAGTGAGTACCATTCCTTGGGCCACGCTGTGCCTTAACCCCCAGTAGTGCCTTCTTTATCCCACCTATATGGAGCCCTGCCAAGATTTAGTTACAGCACCCCCCACCCAGATTCTGTTACTTCTAGCCCCCGGGAGTATGGTTGGCAAAGCTAGTGCCCCTGTCTTTGTGGTCACCTTCTCCACTAGGAAGCAACATTTTTCACTGAGAACTCTCCTTTGCGCTGAAGATAGTTTTTTTTTTATAATTGACAATATTTATTAGGTTTCAACATATGCAATACACTGGTTTAAAACATAAACAAAGTATAATAAAGTAATAAAAGGGAAATAGTAGTCACAAACAGCTCTGGAGTGGGCACGGAGGTCTACGTATGACAAAATTAACACACAATCCACAGACATAGGTCAACAAGGAACAGCACTATGTAACAGAGGGAGGTAGCCCTAAAGTTATTACAGTGCAGGCTTCTCTAACAAACAGACCATCAGTAGGGTCCCAATCTGAAGGGCGTGTCTCTCCTGGGCTTCGAGCAATCGTATTGTACAGAACGGGGGGGGGGGGGGGTCTCATGAGATCATGGGGGTGGTCTTATCTTTGATGCCATGGTTCCCATGTAGCTGTATGTTGGTCCACCTGGTCCGCTAGCCTAGCCATCATGGACTCAATGACCTCCACATCCTTAATTCGTGAATAAAGATCGGGTAGAGACGGAGGGTTTTATATTGTTTCCAGTAGAGGGCTACTAGACATCTGGCTGTTAAAATTTGTGTGGCCAACTTTTTGGCTAGTGTGGAAAGTTTGGGGGGGGGGGGGGGGCCAGTAAAAAAAAAAAAAAAAATTAGGGGAGAGAGGGATATTTACCTTGAACAGCCGATGGAGCAGACCCTGGACCGAATGCCAATAGGGCTGGAGGGATGGGCAGCTCCAGTAAATATGAAGTAGCGTGCACCGGTCCCGGAGACACCTCCAGCAGCGATCCGAGGCCGATAGATATATAGCATGCAGGCGTGACAGAGTTAGGTACCAATGGAAGAGTACCTTGTATGTGTTCTCTTTGTAAAGATTACACATAGAACTTTTGGCCGCCCAAGACCATATGATGGCCAATTATTCAGAGGTTAGCTCCTCTCCAAGGTGTTCCTCCCATCTATGCATTTAGGTATGTTTCCCCCGAGAGACCATATCATACAAGTTTAAAAGCTTATATATGTCTGAAGTCAGCCCTTTCTGTGTAGGGCCTGATAAGATTAAGCATTCAAATGGGGATGGCTTAGAGAATTGGAGGGTTGGGGTGATGGTGAGTGTGTAGTGCCCGATTTGGAGGTAACCAAAAAAGGCGCTTAGGGGGAGTTCGTGTTTAGTTCTGAGTTTGTTGAAGGGCAACAAAATCCTAGAGACTGGGTTCACCAGATGTCCATATTGAAAGAGATTCCTCTGCAACCAGGGGAGAATAATCTGAGAGGTTAAGCTGTCGGGTAGCTTATGGTTGTAAAGGAAAGCTGTTACCAAGGAGGCCTCAGATTGGAGACAACTAAATCGCAACACACCCCTACAAACAGTGCGTAGGAGGTTCATGGTATGTAGTAGGGCGGTGGAGGGGACATCTGCATTAGTATTTCACAATAAATTGTTCAGGTGGATGGGGGCTAGCCATATTTTGTCTATTTGAGTCCAGCGATTATAGGCCAGAAGGGTAACCCAGGAAGCTATAGCCCTCAGTTGGGCCACATAATAGTAACGCTGGAGGTGTGTGAAGGCCGAACCCCCATCCGAAGGTAGTTCTTAATGATATTGGCTGTGTGTCTGGGGTCATTGTCCTGCTGCAGAATAAAGATACATGGCTCCCTGATGCCATGGCATGATGGAGAAATGATTACTAAAGAGGTACATTATTAGAGGATTATAGCACTGTAACAGGTAATGTAAGTGGTAACCTTTAAATCAGAACAATCGTCTTTCTAAAGTTTATAAATATCTGTGTGAAGAAGCTCCGTTTAATTCTAAACAATCTTATATGTTTTTATATTAAAAATTGTATTTCTTTGCATCACTGTTGTCCATACAAAACAAAGCAGAGCGATCTTTAGTGGAGCATTTCTCATCATTCTTTTATTTGCAAGGGCCAACTGTGTTTTCAGAACAGATGGTTTACAGTAGCCTAATATAATAGAACCATTTATTGCAAACTGTATACAGCTGTTAAGGATTGTTGAATAGCAATTTAAGACAACGATAAAGCCCTATATCTGAAACTTAAACAGCGAACTCATGCTTTGCATGTACAATCAAGCTACCTAGGACTTAAAGGGTAACTCCACTTTCGTGGGGAAAAAAAAAAAAATCAGAGTTACGTACCAGTAACGTCTTTTCCAGGAGTCTTTCAGGACAGCCACCTTTGAGAGACCTGGGCTCCTCCCAGGAAACAACGTCTTAGCCTCAAGATTTAAGCCCCTCCTGCCCCACTGGACCCTCAGTCTTCTAGGAGTACCTCCGGCCAGCTGGGGAAACACAAGAATATGTCATACACATAACTTTTAATCCTCTTGACTGTTCCCCTGTCAGGGACTCCTTATTGCAAACACATTTTTCGGGTGGCTATCAGTGCTGTCCTGAAAGACTCCTGGAAAAGACGTTACCGGTACGTAACGATTTTCCCTAAACGTCTTTCAGGACAGCCACCTTTGAGAGGATAAACAAGCACTTAACCCTAGGGTGGGACCATCGCTTGTAGGACCCCTTTTTCCCCGAAGGTCCGATCCTTAGCGATCCACAGGTCCAACCTGTAGTGTTTGGCAAAGGTGCTGCGACCTTTTAACATCCAACTTATGTTCACCCACAGGGTTCGAACAGAAAGTTGGCAAAATAATTTCTTGGCCTCTATGCAACTTCGAGGCCACCCTCTTAAAAAAACACCTGGTAAGGAAATATTTGTAGAAAAGGGGGCACCTGATTGGAAATGCCATCTGCGTACCAGCTGTTGAAAAGGTCTCCGGTGGATGGAGCAGGTTTCCCCTTTCCTGCTACTTAGCAGGGCCACCACGATAATATAACTAAATATCTTTATTGCTAAAAAATGAATTTACAAAAAATGCACCAAACTCCCAACCATGATTAAAAATAAGACCAACGTCCTATAAAAACACTCGTGGCCACCGAATCGATACACGGATTACACAAACACTCGTCATGCATACATACACACAAACAGATATCTAGGACCCGGGTCTATCACAAATTGTAGTTAATTGATTAAGAAATTGGGTATTATCATATAATAAGAAAAAGTCCCACGGGCATACTTCCAAGTATAAGGTGCTTGTGCTTAAAAGCTGACGAGGGTTTCCTAGATGTGATAGCTGGGGGTATGATGGCTCAAGGACAACTGTATACAGCAATACAGATGGTAGTAGGGATTGAAAGCAGGAATCACCTCACTTAATGTCCCACAAGGAAAACAAACGTAGCGAGCAATATGCAATGAGGCTCCTGTATACTGGAGTAAAGCAGCTCACCGTTTGACGTCTTGTGTACTTGGATGCAGAGCTCATGGAGGTCCCGACTTACTGCAATAACCCCACTGGGAATGTGTCCATTGTAAAGTCCATATAATGCTGTCAGGTTTTCGTTCCAACTGGAACATACGATGTGCCTTGAAATTCAGAACATCCGGACTGGTAGTGTCTAGAGACAGAATGGAGAGCCAAGTCCCGAAGCAGGAATGAATGGAACACATCAGGAGAGATGACCGTATGTGGTCAAGGTAGATCGTGATCATGGTGCAGAGCCCAGTGTGCCAACCAGCGTTAGCATGATGGCTAGATGCTTACGCATTTTGCCTGGTTCCAAGCTTCGTCAGAGCATGCGCAGTAAATCAGGGTCCGTGTTTAAATAACCAGCTGATTAAAACTCAAGTAACCAGTATTGTTCATTACACCTGAGTACTGCAGCCTATCAAATAACATCATTCACATATGGTGCAAACACACAGCAGTGTGCAGGGGCGATCAAAGCCAAGAAAAAATGGAATATATGTACACACATTATCCAAAGTGCCGATAGCGCAGCATTCCTACGTATATATCTAGCCTGATACACAGAGTGAACACCTGCAAAGACAGAAACAAAAACACACACAAAGAGACAAATAAGGGAACATAGAGAAACCGCTCTTCCACAGTAAATAGTGCAACCCTCATATCTCAGGGAAAAAGGGGGGAATGAAAACAGGGGGAATTTTACTTGGTTCTAATGCAGCAAATCTTTTTCAGCAAATCTTTTTAGGGATTACCATGACATGGGTATACTTGGGCATTATATAACCAACATCTGGACATGTACCAAAAGGAGAAAGTGGAAACATTAATGGGAACCACATCCCAGTATAGTCTAAAAACTGCATATTTTACATTGAGTTTATCAGTGAACTCCTATATTATTGTTCTAAGAAAACGGATAGATTGCATTCATTGTTCAGCCCAAAGGGCTGCATACTGTTTAAATAAATTGTTGTGCAATTTATAAAGCTGTTAATTTTAAATTGTTTTCTGCCGTCAGAGCTGGCAAACATGTCTGTTCTATCAACATATCTACAGATGTGGCACCTACCACAGGGGTACATGCCTTTAAGGGGTGGAAGGCTGGTGAGCCAATTCCGTTTTTTAGGTCTGCTATATTCTGAGTGCACCAAGCAATCCTTAAGATTGGTCGCTCTTCTAGCTGTTAGGAGTGGCCTGTCACCCACAATATTACCTAAAACGGGAGCCTCAGATAAGATGTGCCAATGACGGTCTAACACTTTCCTGATCTGTTCCCACTGTGCACCAAATTTTGTTATAATCCTTATGGGGGCTTGACTGGAAGTTCTTGATTTTCCCCCAGTATGGTAGGTAAGTAGAGACTGTCTGTCCGTATGTAGGGCTCTTTTCTTAGCTCTCCTAATACTGGTATGTGAATAGCCACGATCACGGAATCTCCCGTATAGGTCATGTACTTCAGTTTGGAAATCACCCTCCTCCGAGCAATTCCCCCTTGCTCGGAGGAACTGACCCACCGGGATTCCCCGCATAAGGGACCTAGGATGGTGACTGGAGGCTAGTAGCAATGTGTTAGCTGCCGTATCTTTTCTAAATGTTTTAGTATGAATTTTACCCTCCTTGATATAAATGAAGAGATCCAAGAAGGGCAACAGAGTGGAGTCATACGTGTATGTAAGTCTGATGTTTCTATCGTTGTTATTTAATTCATCAATAAAGGCAACCAAGTCCACATGTGACCCGTCCCAGAGCATGATCACGTCATCTATGTACCTTAGCCACAGCAGACAGTGGCCAAGGTACATCGGCGAAGAGTGAACACACTCCGACTCCCACAGGCCCAAATGCAAGCAAGCATATGAAGGGGCCCAGGGGGCACCCATCTACGTGCCCCTAATTTGCCTGTAGTATATTCCAAGGAACTGAAAACAATTGTTGTCCAACATGAACTGCAAAAGATCAATGATAAACTCATTTTTTGTGGCCAACAGAGGGAATTTATTTTCCAAAAAATGTTGTGTCGCTTTAAGGCCCCATTCATGTGGGATTGATGTATAAAGCGATTCAACATCAATTCCTACAAGGAGGACCCCCGGTGGTAATGAAATCCCATCAAGTCTTCCCAATACATCTCTCGTATCTTGAAAAAATGAGGGGAGTTCCCAGACCAGCTCTTTTATTAATGAGTCTACATATTTACCAACCCTCTGCAGAGGACCTTTTATAGCCGAGACTATCGGTCTCCCTGGTGGGTCGGTAATGGACTTGTGAAGTTTGGGAATAGTATAGAAGGTGGGGGTATTAGATTTGCGGACCGTAAGGTATTTACATTCCTTACGTGTAATGAGACATTCCTCTTGGGTCATGTTAAGTTTGAAGTTAAGATTGGACACAATTTGGGTAAAGGGATTCCCGGGAAGCCTCAGATAGGTGGTTTCGTCACGAAGAAGACGCATGACTTGGTCCTCATACATTGTGTGGGACATGAGAATTTTGGGATAATCAATAAAGATATTTAGTTATATTATCGGTCTGCCTTCATTGATGAACTGCTGTTGGATCTCTTCCGTTTTTGTATCATGTATTCCCTAGTTCAGAAGACCCACCCCCTGATTGTTGAAATTTATTGTGGTTTTCAAAAACAGGGTTGACGATTAAAACAGGTTTTATAACCAAGTGGGCAATAGATAAGTCCGTAAACTACTTGGCTTGACTTGTACTAAATTGGAAGGATTATGGGGTTCCCCATTTCTTTGTTTTGTTTAGCAGGGCCACCACCCCATCCGGGAAGCTCTTGCCTTTAGCAATTCTTCCTCAGAAGCCACGCAGCAAGAATCCACCGCTCCACTTGGGGACAGCAGAATGGACCCTGAGATGAAGGTCCTCCTGGATTGGCAGCATCCAGGAAGGTTCCTCGCCAGATCGTACCGGCTTGGGAACAGCAGCCTCCTGGGCCAATGCGGTGCAATGAGAATAGGAGACTTAACCTTGGTTTGAAGATAAATAGGAACAGGTCATCCAGATAGGAGATTATTGAAATGCCCATGAGTTGCACACCTTCCCCGGTTCTACCATCAGCCTGAGAAACTTTTGACAGCTCTCCACCAAGGGAATGTGCAAATAGGTTTCCCTTAGGTCTGTGAATGCCATTAAGCAGTTTGGGGGGGGGGGGGAGACTGAGTCCATACGGAGCCTTCTGTAAGTTATTCTGTTCCCCCAGGCCCTGATTTTAGGGAAGTCCCTGAGTCAGGAGTTATGTTTAACAACAGAGGAAGAGCAGACCTTCTCTATATGAAGTGGCATATTTGGGATGCGAACCCCGAAACTCAGTGCTGGTAGGCAGAAATGCTAACCCATTAGCCACTGTTCTGCCACTTTTATCCCTCTGGTCATGGAGTGATAACGGCTTCAACTCCTGGATTCCCAGGGGGGCACAGATGGCTCCCAAGAGATCCTCCACCTCCTCCAGGGAAGCCTCGTAGCGAGAGGGTCTAAAGGACTCAACGTCCAACCCCTCTACCTCTGACTCCACCTGGGAGCCTGAAGAAGCGCTAACTGGCTCCTCTACCTCCCCTTGAAAAGAACGATTTCCTCACTGGGTCTTACCATCCTTTGATGGCTTCCACCCAAGCTTCCAAGACCGGGAGCACCCTTTTAAAACAACATACTGATGTGGCATTGGTAACTAGGCCCTCGCTTATTTTCAGGCTACTCTGCTGTTTACTATTCAAACCTTAAGCAGGTGATACCCTGTCCGAGACTGAACCTATGGTTTGAGTGTGGCTAGTCTGGAGTGCTAGCCATTAAGCCACTGTTGATACAATGTTTAGGATTTTTCAGGGTGGGGAGTAAGGCTGACGCTTTTTCTGTGCAGCTTGGCAAACTGGTGATGAGCGGCCGGGGGGGTGGGCTTGCAAATTCAAGCGGGTGACCCCTCCTTACAATTCCCAAATTAAATGATTGGAAGAGACCACTACACTCTATGGGAGCAAGGCCCCCAATCTTCCTTTAGACTGTTCAGGAGGACGAACCCCCTATTTTGCCCGCTATTCTGACCCCAAGACCTTTTTGGAACGTCAACCTTTGGGACCCTGAATTCTCTCTGAGGGCGAGACTTATTCCTTGCTTGCTTCCCTGTACTACACCAGATGGGAATGGACTCTCACCCCTCAGCGGTCTGATCTAGGACCTGACCAAAACAAGCCCTCTGTGAGAACCCGCAGAGCTTAGCCTTGGACGCACTGTCCCACTGCCAAGCTTTAACTGAGATGACTAGGGCTAAGGATCTGGCAGACATATGCAGTGAATCAGTTGAGGCATCCGCACTATATGCTACCCCCTGCAAGACCACAGGAAAAGACAAGATTGTTGCCATCCTATTCCCCAATGTGCGCCCCAAGGTAGAGTCCCAGGTGTCCTTCAAGAGCGGATCCATCCTCTTGTCCATGGGATCTCTCCTAGGTAAGGTCTGTATGCCTGTAAACGTGAGAGAAGGCTGCGTCCAGTCTGGGTACCTTTACCGACTGACGGACTGTCCTCTGTGAAAAAGAAAACCTAGGCTTCAGGGCCCTTGAAAGGAAGGGTTTCCTCCCCAGATCTTGTCAATCTTTGATGGCTTCCACCAGACCTTCCTGGGCCGGGAACAACTTCTTCTGTTCCCTCAGGCCCTGATACATCTGGTCATGAAGCAATAGCTGCTTCTTCTCCTGGATTCCCAGGGTGGTATGGATGTCTCCCAAGAGATCCTCCACCCCCTCGAGGGAAAGCTTGTAGCGAGAGGGTCTAGAGGGCTCACCACCCAACCCCTCTCCCTATGACTCCACCTGGGAGCCTGAAGAAGCGCTAACTGGCTCCTCCTCAGCTTGTCTCAGCCTGTCACTAGTGCCCCCCAATGCCCCTCCATTAGTGGAGGATAAGACTGACGGGCAGGTGCAATCCTCTGCTGAGCTGGCGGGGGGCCAGCCTGGGGCTGAACCCAACTGGAAAAAGGGGCATGCTGGGTTTTGCAGTTCCTCGGGCTCACTGCACAGAGGGCATGCTGGGCATTGCAGTTCCTAAGGCTCACCGCACAGAGGGCATGCTGGGCATTGCAGTTCCTAGGGCTCACCGCACAGAGGGCATGCTGGGCATTGCAGTTCCTCAGGCTTACTGCACAGAGGGCATGCTGGGCATTGCAGTTCCTCAGGCTTACTGCACAAAGGGCATTCTGGAAATTGCAGTCCTCCAGCTCACTTTTAAAACCAAATGCAAGGCCATATTCCTAAGCCGAGTGTCACCAGGAGTGTCCCTAGGACCAAACACCACCAAGGTCCCAGTACCACCTCCCAACCCCTCGACCACCAGAGGGGTCTACACCCGTGGAGCAATCGGGTAAAAGGGAAAGGGAATACCCATCCCAGGGTTCCTCTCACCTTAGTGGCTGGTGCTGCCATTACCAGGAGTAGTCTGGGCTGCCTCTGCCCCGGACATCTCCTGCTGAGGATCGCGGTGGTCCTGCCTTCCTGAGCTAGAGCCTGGCCCTCTCTCATAAACCTCTCTCATCTCCCACAGTAAAAAATGGCTTCAACCTTCCCAGTTGATCAGCCCTGGTTCCCAGGGATGTCTCCCCGCCGGAGGAAACACCGAAACCAAGGGTCCAGTGGGGCAGGAGGGGCTTAAATCTTGAAGCTAAGGCAGTGTTTCCTGTGAAGGGAGAAGCCGGGGTCTCTCAAAGGTAGCTGTCCTGAAAGACGTTTAGGGAAAAATAGCAAATAAAAAAAAAAATAATAATAATATAGCATATACAATTGTGATATTGTCATATTGTAACAGAATGTTATTAAAAATTACCTTTGCTTTTCAATCTGCAGCTCTGTAATTTTCTGTAAATGCAATGCTATATGTTTACCTGTAGGTGTTCTGTATACAGATGGTGTACAGAACGCCCCCCAGAAACATCATTTTCTGCTTGTGTGATTGGCTCACTGATTGCATTATTCTATACTTATAGGTCAATAGCAGGCACTGAATGGGAAAAGTAGGGAAAAATAGAACACTCTATAGGTGAGATCTCAGAAAAAGACCAGGAAATAAATTGAAAGTGGAACTTGAAAAAAAACATGTCTAGGTAAATTTAAAGTGATTCTAAAGGCAAAGGTTTTTTACCTTCTCTGCATTAAAGTAAAAAAAAATATATATATCTGTGCACAGGATCCCAACTGAGTTCAATCTCGTTCCAGAGCTCTGCCAAAGAGCATTGGTTCTCTCTGCTCTCTCCCTCCTCACAGGGAAGACTGATAATAGCAGGAGCCAATGGCTCACGCTGCTATCAATCAAATCCTGTGACATGGGATGGGGGGACAGGGCTGAGCCACACTGTCTGTGCCTATGGACACAGGCAGCGTGGCTCTGGATCGATCCCACAAATGTGCCACCATAGGAAGAAGCTGCCTATGGAGGCACACTGAGAGGAGGAGGAGCCAGATGTGCCAAAGGGGACCTTAGAAGAAGAGGATTGGGGCTGCTCTCTGTAAAACCATTGCACAGAGCAGGTAAGTATGGCATGTTTATTATATTAAAAAAAAGGAAGCTTTACAATCACTTTAAAACATTGCAAGAACTAACTTTTCTGCAGCTCCTCAACTGCTTAAGTTTTATAGATACTGAGATAGTGGTTATATCATTGCACCTGTTAAAAGTCATCTGGTTTACTTACTTGGATCACAAATTAAAAGGGACATTAAACGCTGGTTTCTACAAAAAAAAAAAAAAAAAAAATCTACCCAGCTATGAATTCTTAACTAAAAAAAAGTGCATTCTATCCAAGCCTACAAATTCCATTTTTTGCTGATATGATCCAACTTCCTGTTGCAGGGTGGCCATGTTTATTATACATAGACCCATAGTTTGTAGGAACATAGCCACCCTCTCTTGCTCACAACTTAGATGGACTATAGAATGTGTAGTGTGTATAGAGCACGTACATGACCGCAACTAACGTGCACTGCTTGTTCCAAACAAACGGAAGTGATGGGAAAAGTGTGAGGGAGCTCACGGAGGATCTTACAAGAAAAATGTAGGAAGTGTTTTTAAAAAAAATAGATTACAGGGTCAAAAAGTAGTGGACGTTTAAGCCCCATACACACTACCCAATTTTATGCAGATTTTTGTCCTCAGATTTACCAAAACCATGTAGTGCAAGGGCCTGCCTGATTGCATACGAATTGAAACTCTTAAGGTTTGACCTCAGATTATATGGTTTTGGTAAATCTGAAGACAAAAATATGCAGAAAATCGAATAGTGTGTATGGGGCTTAATGGAATAATTTGAGAACGAGGATATTGTATAGTGTCACTTTATACATACATACATGCCTATAGGAATACAAAACCCACTAGAAGCATTTTCAACACAGGTTAGAAAAATGTAAACAGCAGATCAAATGCATCTGTCAATTCATTTTGAATCATCTCAGAAGCTGCTTATGGCCTCATGCACACAGGCATTAAAAACTAGCAAGAAACGAGATGCAAAGCCACTATTCAACACCAGGAAAAAGTGGCTGTAAAAACGCACTTTTAGTAGTGAAACGTTGGGGGTTATTTTAGCTTAGTGTTCACGCCAGATATGCCGTTTAAGGGCTTGTTGGCCCACTTTTATTAAAGAAAGTAAATGTCCATCCAGAATTCCCACGCAGGGGTTTCAACTTCACAGCAGTAATGTAGTAATAAACGAAAAATACCAAGCCACCTGACTCTCTGGTCAGCACTTCTGCTCAGGCTCTGGCCTCAGCCCTCTTGACCCTTCAACAGTGTCCCTGGTGGGTACGCACACTGTGCCTCTGCTGGCATTTTCTTCTCCAGCTTCCTTGCTGCTACTGCCCACAGGCTTGGGCCCTCCGTCTGCTCTGACAGACTGTACCGTGCCGATGGGCACACTTTCACTTGCACACCTGGACTCCTCGGGAGGGTGGAGCCCAGAACCCTGGTCCCGACTTTGCTATTAGCCTAGAACCCACCTGCGCAATCAACAAGCCAGGCTCCTGGCTGTTCTCAAAACCCGGTCCCAGGATTGGAGATTCCATCCCACCCAGATCGCTATGAAATCTCCAGGCCCCCAACTGGATTTTACCAACCACAGAGGAAACTGATAAAAGTTTCCTCCAAATTAACCAGTTACGAACAGCACACCGTCGTTTTACGTCACTACTTTGAAGAGGAATATATTTGCTATGGCAGCAGCTAACTGCCATAGCCCTGGTATCCTCTTCTTCAGCTGGTGGTCCGCTTTCAGATAAAAGTGGTCTCTGCGGCAGGTTCGCCGCGAGATAACTTTTATAGGCGGCAGGAGAGGGCCCCCTGCTGCCGCGTTTCGGTGCCCTCCGCCACTACCGACAGCTCTGGTAAGCGGCGATCGGGTCCTGTGTCCTGTTAGGCATGGAGACGAGTAAGGGGAAGATGGCCCCTACCCGTATCCATACCACTGCAGGGCGGAAGCGTCGTCGAAACGTCACTTCCGCCCATAGCTCTTAAAAGGTACTTTTTTTTTTTTTTTCAAATGACAATAAATCTTTTTTTTTTTTTATTGCATTTTAGTGTAAATATGAGCTCTGAGGTCTTTTTGACCGCAGATTTCATATTTAAGAGGTCCTGTCATGCTTTTTTCTATTACAAGGGATTCCTTTTAATAGGAATAAAAATGACACTTTTTTTTTAAAAAAAAGCAGTGTAAAAAAATAAAAATAAAAGGTAAAATAAATAAGAAATTTTTTTTTTTAAATGCACCACGTCCCGCCGAGCTCGTGCGCAGAAGTGAACGCATACGTGAATAGCGCCCGCATATGGAAACGGTGTTCAAACCATACAAGTGAGGCATCGCTGCGATCGTTAGAGTGAGAGCAATAATTCTAGCACTAGATCTCCTCTAACTCGAAACATGCAACCTGTAGAGTTTTTTAAACGTCGTCTATGGAGATTTTAAGGGTAAAAGTTTGTCGCCATTCCACGAGCGGGCGCAATTTTGAAGCGTGACATGTTGGGTATCAATTTACTCGGCGTAACATTACCTTTCACAATATAAAAAAAATTGGGCTAACTTTACTGTTGTCTTATTTTTTTAATTAAAAAAATGTATTTTTTCCAAAAAAAGTGCACTTGTAAGACTGCTACGCAAATACGGTGTAACAAAGTATTGCAACGACCGCCATTTTATTCTCTAGGGTGTTAGAAAAAAATGTATATAGTGTTGCGGGGTTCCAAGTAATTTTCTAGCAAAAAAAACAAAAACCTGTTTTTAACTTGTAAACACCAAATCTCAGAAAGAGGCTCGGTCCTTAAGTGGTTAAATAATCCTCCTCAACCTGCCTATTTGAGAATGCTGGGCGACAATCACTAGGACAGGGAACCGTACTGTCTAGTAGCTTTTTTGGATTGGCGTTAATGCGTGTTTAGCTGTGTTAGCTTTTAGCAGCATTTCTCTGCCTCTATTCAAAATAAATGATTCCATATTGGAGCCGTCTGAACAGATCCGACTGCTCTAAATCTTGAAGAGGAACACCAAGCCAAAAAAAAAAAAAAAAAGTGTACGGTCCCCCTAAAATCCATACCAGACCCTTATCTGAGCATGCAGCCTGGCGGGTCAGAAAAGGGGGGGTGGAGCGAGCGTGTACCCCCTCCTGGACCATACAAGGCCACACACCCTCAACATGGGGGGAGTGGGCCCTACCCCAAAGCACCTTGTCCCCATGTTGATGGGGACAAGGGCCTTATCCCATCAACCCTGGGTGGTAGTTGTAGAGATCTGCGGGCAGGAGGCTTATCGGAATCTGGAGGCCCCCCAGATCCAGCCCCCATGTAAATGAGTATGGGGTACATTGTACCCCTACCCATTCACCCCAAAAAAGACAGTGTAGTGTAAATAAAAACAATTGACGATTTTGACAAGTTGTTAAAAAGGGGGCCACCAGATTCTGATAAGCCCCTTGCCCGCAGACCCCCAAAGCCACCCGCAGGGTTGTCGGGAAGAGGCTCTTGTCCCCATCAACAAAGGGACAAGATGCTTTGGGGTGAGGGGGACAGAACCCCCCCCCGCCCCAAAGCACCCAAACCCATGTTGAGGGCTTGTGGCCTGGTATGGTCCAGGGGGGGCACTCGCTCTGCCCCCCCCCACTTTCCTTACCTGCCGGGCTGCATGCTCGGATAAGGGTCTGGTATGGATTTTGGGGGGACCCCATGCTGTCTTTCTTTTTGCCATGGGGTTTCCCCTCGAAATCAATACCATGCTGTTTTTTACCCACTTTGGCGTGGGGGTCCCTTTCAAGATCCATACCAGGGTCAAAGGGCCTGGTATGGATCTTGAAGGGGCCCCCACACCATTTTTTTTTTTGGGCGTGGGGTTCCCCTTCAAGAGCCTCAGAGCACAAGTCGCAACATAAGTCGGATCATGATAATCCAATGCGACTTCTATTCAAATCAATGGGCTGAAAGTTGGATCAGTTAAAACGGCTCTTATATGGAACCATTGATTTTGACATGTCAAAAAAAAAAAACAATTGATGCGGCTTAACGCGGTATCTTAACGTTTACACATGTTTACAAGCAGTTATAAGAATCTGGCATTTGAAATGCTGGTAAACTACAGTCCTGAACACGATTTTTCTGCTTTAAAAAAAAATGCCTGTAACCTCAACTGCCTCTAAACTACTATAAATGACTGAGTGTACCATGTACACATAAGATAACATTGAGGGGAGTTTGGGGCTGCTGAAAAAAAACGCCCAACTGCTCCTAAACATGAGTTTAGCAGCTGCAGTGTACATGAGGCCTAACCGGTTCCCGCCTGGCCTATTGGCGAACGCCGGGGCTGGCCTCTCATCGATCTGGGTGGACATCATATAATTTCCTCCTGAATCATGCAATCTGTCAACTGGACACAGCTGATGACTGATCACTGTACCAATCCGCTGCTGGTACCATGTGACCACTTTAACCAATCACAGCAGGTCACATGACAGTTGTAAACAGTGGATGGCTTCCTTTCAAACCATCTATTGTATACAGTTGTGTTACTGATTGGTCCATTGGTACAGACTGGACCAACCACGATTTAATTCAGTAAAATGCTTGCTAAAAATTCATTTGAAATTCATTGCTATATGCAAACTTAATGTGTTAAAAAAAGTATATATACTGATCACTTCCCCAGAGCAGTGCAATGTTACTATGGTGACATTATATTGCTTTGGTCAAAGTGTGTTAAATAAAAAATCGTTAAAAGAAAAAAAAAAAAAAAAAAGAGAAAAAAAAATTTGAAAAAAAAGTTGAAAACAAAAATATATATATATATTTATTTTTTTCGTACAGTCACCAGTCAGTGCCCCTGATCACCGCCACACACGTTATATGATGACTGTGTACTGCACTGGTGACAGTATATTAAAAAAAAAAAATAATACTAATTTCCTAATTTTCAAAAAAATTCTGACAAAAATTGACAACTTCAAAAAACTCGCCATGCCCCTTACTAAATACCTTGAACTGTCATTTGGGGGATATCTGTACTGTCCTGACATTTTTGGGCCTCGAGAAATGAGATGCCATCAGTACATCAGGATTTTTGGGCCTCGAGAAATGAGATGCCATCAGTACATCAGGATTGATCAATTTTTAGATATATACCATAGTTTGTAGACTCTATAAACTTTCCTACAGACTAAATAATATACCTTGATTTGCGTAATTTTCACAAAAGAAATGCAGCAAAATACATTTTGGCCTAAATTCATCAAGAAAGCTTGCTTATTTGCAAATTGTGTTTTGTTTTTCAACATTTTTCAGCTTTTTTTTTTGTTTATTTAACCCAGCGGTGATTAAACAAAACCAAAAAGAAAAATTTAGTTTGAGTACAGTTTGCATGATCGAGCAATTGTCATTGAAAGTGTGACAGCGCTGAAAGCTGAAAACTGGCCTGGGCAGGAACGAGGTAAAAGTGTCCAGTATTGAAGTCTTTAAACTGATGCCATCGACAGAAGACTAAAGCCCATCAAGATAATAGTAATAGGACTAAATTACAAAATGGCTAGTGTAACAATTATAGATAAATAAACAGTTTTAATAAAGCTAAAGCTTTTCATTAAAAATTCCTGGAACTTGAGGAGGGGGGAGGAGGGGGGGGGCGGAGCACTGCCAGTTGCTGATGTGAGCACCAGCTTCCACGAGGCGCCTAAAGCAGATGCAGCAACAACAAATTATACAGAAATGAAGAAGAAGAATAATTATTTTTCCGTGTTTCTGTGCAGAGAATGTGAGTGTCACAGGAATGCTCCACGATGGGATAAGAGCAGAGAATGGACATGGTTTGTGTTCCTTACAAGCTGCTGAGACAGCTCAGATTGTACAGCTGTGACCGGGGCCACTTTGAACTAGATTCAGGGTGACTTCCCCTAAGCTCCACAGCAGTTTTCCCATCCCATGGTCCTGTGTGAACACAGCAGCCTCTGTTCTGTCGATTACATCATTGTTGTTTTAAATAGGCAGTATACAAAGCAGTCTTTGTGTTCTGAACCAAACATTATTGGGTCTCCAGTGGTTTCTATTATTATGTCTTCAACTTGGCAGCAATTGTTGGACACACATTATCAATGACATTTATGAAGAAAATTTACTTCCCAGCAGGTCCTTAAAAGTAACTGAATATACTGTATAATCTTACTTACGAGTGAACACTGAAAGATTGTGTTAGAATGCCTTCCAATATATATAATATTAGTAGGGTTCAATATTGAGTTGGCCCTCCCTTTGCAGCTATAACAGCTTTAACTCTTCTGGGAAGGCCGTCCACAAGGTTTAGGAGTGTGTCTATGGGAATGTTTGACCAATCTTCTAGAAGTGCATTTGTGAGGTCAGGCACCGATGTTGGACGAGAAGGCCCGGCTCGCAGTCCCTGCCCCAATTTATCCCCAAGGTGTTCTATCGGGTTGAGGTCAGGACTCTGTGCAGCCCAGTCAAGTTCCTTCACCCCAAACCCGCTCATCCATGTCTTTATGGACCTTGCTTTGTCCACTGGCCCAAATCATTTGGTGGAGCGGGGATTATGGTGTGGGGTTGTTCTTTAGGGGTTGGGCTTGGCCCCTTAGTTCCAGTGAAGGGAACACTTAGGGGTCAGCATACCAAGACATTTTGGACAATTTTATGCTCCAAACTTTGTGGGAACAGTTTAGGGATGGCTCCTTCCTGTTCCAATATGACTGCACACCAGTGCACAATGCAAGGTCCATAAAGACTTAGATGAGCAAGTTTGGGGGAGTCCTGACCTTAACCCGATAGAACATCTTTGGGATGAATTAGAGCGGAGACTGTGAGCCAGGCCTTCTCATCCATCAGTGCCTGACTTTACAAATGCGCTTCTGGAAGAATGGTCAAACATTCCCATAGACACACTCCTAAACCTCGTGGACAGCCCTCCCAGAAGAGTTGAAGATGTTATAGCTGCAAAGGGTGGGCCAACTCAATAATAAATCCTACGGACTAAGATGGGATGCTATTAAAGTTCATGTGCGTGTAAAGGCAGGCGTCCCAATATTTTTAACAATATAGTGTATATATAAACACATACAGACAGTACTGTGCAAAAGTTTTAGGCAGGTGAGGTAATACTTTAACCACTTGAGCTCCGGCTGCAGCGGCGGCGCTGCCCCATTGATTTCAATGGGCAGGGGCGCTTTAGGAGCGGTGTATACACCGCACCTACAGCGCTTGCAAATATGCGGCTTGCAGGACTTTTTTTACCATCCTGCAAGCGCAACGCTCCAGTGTGAAAGCACTCAGGCTTTCACACAGGAGAGACTCTTTACAGGCGCTATGCAGGCACTATTTTTAGCGCTGTAGCGCCTCAGTGTGAAAGCAGTCTTAAACTTGCACACTTGCACAAAGTCAGGGAATTTGTAGGATTAGTCAGGTGTGTGATTAACCAATTATTCCAAGCAGGTGCTAATGATCATCAATTTTATATGTAGGTTCAAACACAGTCATTAACTGAAACAGCTGTGTAGGAGGCTTAAAACTGGGTGGGGAACAGCCAAATTATGTTACTAAGGTGAAGTTGTAGAAGACAGTTTTATGTCACAGGTCATACACCATGGCAAGATAGAACAAGACACAAGGATGTTATACTGCATTAGCAGGGCCTCTCCCAAGCAGACTGGGATTTAAAGATGTGCTGTTCAAGCTTTTTTGATAAAGCACAACGAAACAGGCAACATTGACGACCATAGACGGGTTGTTCATTTATGGAAACTTAAAGTGATATTAAAATGTCCTTTTTTTTTGTAAAAAATAAACATGTCATACTCACCTGCTCTGTGCAGTGGTTTTAGACAGGGCAGCCCCTGATTATAAAAGATATGTGGCGCTAACTAAAGTACATGAAAAGATCATAAATAATGTGATTAAACATAAAAATAATCACTGCTCACGTGACTTCATCAAAGGACCCTTTGATGAAGTCACGTGAGCAGTGACGCAACGCATCAGGGAGGAGTCAGGTATCGTCACTTCCGGTCGCGGCCGAGACCAGAAGTACTTTGCTCTGTGCAGTTTATCCTGATTTTAAATGTAAGTTACTACGTTGTGGTTAATACTACACGATGGGGATACTCCTTTTTATTGCATGCCTCCACCCTACCTGCCGAGCTTGAAGCCTTCCACCAGAGACCCACCAAGTGCTGTGAGGATCGGAGGGGATCAAATGACTGCTGGTTTTCATCTGCTTCTAGACTGCAGGCTCAACTTGACCCGTAGGGGTCTTTACTAGAGGTGAGAGGCTGGGGGAAACGTGTGGCGCACCATGGATTGCTGATAATTGATGGAATCTGAAACCGATCATTTTCTGCACATGCACTTTTTGTTCTTTGCACGAAGTGTTATATAAAGATTTACTTCACCCACGTTGGAATCTTATTGCACTTGTTGAATTATGCACTTTTGCCTATTTTTTTAGCATTTTTTCAATATTTTGCACTTTATGCGATTTTTTTTCGTTATATGCGACTTTTTTCACTTTATGTGATTTTTTCCCAATTTTTTGTTTTTTTTACGATTTCTTTCACTCTTATGCACTTTTAGAGTAGTATTGGACTTATGCATTCATATTGGATCTTTTTTTCCACTTTATGCGATTTTATTCATTATATGCAACTTTTTTCACTTTATGCAATTTTTCACATTTTTTTGTTTTTTGTGATTTTTGTCATCTTTATGCAATTTTAGAGTATTATTGGACTTTTGCACTCTTATTGGATTCTTTTATCACTTTGATTTTGTTAGTGTATTGATGTCACACCGACGAATTGTCATTATTTTTATGTTTAATCACATTATTTATGATCTTTTCATGCACTTTAGTTAGCGCCACATATCTTTTATAATCATATTGTTTTTTCTGTGTGGGAACATTTTGTTTGGCGGCTTCTTTGATCTCTTTATTTATAATTGCTTCAGCTCACTTTGGTTTTGCACATTAGTTTCCTCCTCTTTTGCTGGCACTCTTGCCCCCCCCCCCTCCTGCCAAGTGCCCCCAGAGCAAGCAGCTTACAATGGGGGCACATGGCTTTGGGGCAGCCTACATCCAAAGAACTGTGGTTAGTTCTCCAAGATGTTTGGAACAACCTACCTCCTAAGTTCCTTCAAAAGCTGTGTGCAGTGTACCTAGAACTGATCCAAAGGGTGCTCACAACAGTACTATAAAGCATGTCACAAACATCGATCAGGCACCCTGACAGGCGAGATCTCCATGAGACCCCGTAAAGATGTCTTTTTGAAAATAAGGCATGTAGGACGGAGATATTGAAGTGACACCATCGCGCATGCCAGGGTGTCTGATCAATGTTTGTGACATGCTTCATACTGTTGTCCTTGATGTTAGTATCTGCCTATTTTAAAATAAACGTTTTTTATATGGCATTGCACTATGGGCAATTCTTCTTCTTTTCAAGACAGATAGTTTTGCTATGTGGGTGCCTTTAAAGTGACCTAATTGGAGCCGATTTTATTGATGAGGAATTGATCTATGAGGCCGAGCATCCATCCAGTTTTGGGATTTCTCCCATAAGTGCTGTTAGATCTCAGAGTTTTGGAGATCTAACTGTCTGGTAAGCAGCAGTGGTGTATTGATTTGGTGGTTGGTGCACAGTGGTGGAATATTGAAGATAACTTTGCCACATACTCTTCAGCTTTCAACTTTTCATCCTTTTGGACTAAACACTGATCACTGGGCTCTAAATACCCTTTATGTGGGAAGTGGATTATAATATATTATTCTGATTAACTTTTTGTCACTTTTATGTATATATATATATATATATATATATATATTTATTATTATTAAGGTACTTATATAGCGCCGTCAATTATAGCGCTTTACATATACATTGTCATTCACATCAGTCCCTATAGCGCTATAATTGACGGCGCTATATAAGTACCTTAATAATAATATATCTATCTATCTATCTATCTATCTATCTATCTATCTATCTATCTATCTATCTATCTATCTATATATATATATATATATATATATATATATATATATATATATATATATATATATATATATATATATATATATATATATATATATATATATATATATTATTATTAAGGTACTTATATAGCGCCGTCAATTATATCGCTTTACATATACATTGTCATTCACATCAGTCCCTACCCTCAAGGAGCTTACAACCCCCAATATATATATATACACACACACAAACACATTATTTGGATTTTAATTTTCAATTTCTATTTATTTTTGAGGGATAGCGCTACACTTTTTAAATTGACCTTACTGCTGGAAAACCATAAGGGTCGGTTCACACTGGGGCAACACGACTTCAGCGCGACTTTGCACGGCGACTTCAACGCGGCTTCGACGCGACTTCAGCGCGACTTCAGCAAATTACAAGGCGACTTGAAGTCGCCTCCATGACAGGCGACTTCAGCTGTGGCCAATCACAGGGCAATCAGCTCTCTGGGAGGGAGGGGGGAGGGAGGGGTTTTCCCTGCAAAGTCGCTTGACTTTACAGAGAGATCCGACTTGGAGGCGACTTCCATTGATTTCTATGGTACAGGTCGCCTACCAAGTCGGATCAAAGTAGTACAGGGAGTACGCTCTGAAGTCTGAGCGACTTCAGTAGTGTCTATTAAGACGCTCCCATTCACTTCAATGTGAATCTATTTCTGGGGCGACTTGAGGGCGTACAAGTCGGATCCCAAGTCGCCCCAGTGTGAACCGACCCTAAGACCACCACCAACTGACTGATTATTGGATTAGGTTTTTAACAGAAGAAAGAAAAAAAAAAAAAAAGGATTACTGACTTTATGTACATGGTAGGTTTTCATAGGCCAAGAATTTAAAATATATAGATTTTTACAAATATTAAGCATACTACAAATGTTAAAATTACAAACTGTCCCTATAATGGATAAATATTATAATATATTGAATTTCATGAAACGTTTACCCCACATTTCCTCTTTCTCATACACCTAAAACCACACGTACAGATTTATGTTAGGACCTTTTTCTCCAGTATAGTCATCCTGAGTTTAGAGGAGGTGCAGGGACCCGGAAAAGATTCCACAGAAAGTAACTCACAGGAGAGGAAGCCTGGTAAAGATATATAGCTGTGGAATTCTCAAACAAGACACGACAGCCTATAGACAATAATTTCTATTGAGACGTATGAATGCGCTCCTAAAATAGCCACATCCGGACTTAACAAAACCCTTTGCATTCATTTTTGCTCTATTGAGCCAGCTTTAAAAATAGATGCTGGACAGTGTCCCAGGCACGCATGGCTTAACAGCTACAGAAAGGATCAGTTATTCCAACAGCCATTTGGACGGCATTCAAGTTAGCGTAAGATGTAGAGTGCTCCCTGCTCTGATTACTAATCACTCTCATTTACTGGTGAAACGTTACCTGCAAAATCTAATTGCTTCTCCAAATCTTTACTTGAGAGCTTCATAGGGCTGGAAGCAGAGAGTCGCTGTGAGAAAAGAAGAGTTATATTAGTTAACCGTATTCAATAAAAGTAGTGCGCTTCCCAGGTTCAACAAAAGTCACTTGACCAACCCCCCACACCCAGTACCAGCATCATCGCGTCCACCCTTATATGGCATGCACATTATCCTGCAACTTGAGAAGCTCTGAATGTCACCCCTTTGGGCCCTCTTAGGGCCGCCCCCCTCCACGAATAACTCCCACACCGATCCTCCCTCCCCCATATCACTCTTGCATAAAGGTATGATATAGTTTAATGCGGCAGACTTATGCCAAACTTTATCGTTGCATTTGTTCTGTCTGCTTACCCAATTCAATTGTGTTAAGGTGCAACATTTTATGGGCTCGAAGACACACTTTTTGAAATACTCTTGTTTGGCTTAGTTGCTTAACTTGTTTGATAATTCTGCATTATGCTGTGTGTAATGGCCAAGATGATCTACGGTCTGTTGGTTTTGACTGATGTGCATTTGATTGTTGCGTAGTCTTGCCTTTATGATTGTAATACTCAAACCCTAATAAAAAGTCTTAAAAAAAAAAAAAAGTACACTCTTTCTATGCAGAGATTCTAATGTAATACTTATCCCTAAACTGAATAAATCTTCTCCAGCCAGTAAAAAAAATAAAGTCGCGTGCTGTAGTGGAAAAGTAGAGGTGTTGGCAATTGCAACCAAGTAAATTTCAAATTCAAATCAGCACAAAGAAAATTACAATCTTAAAATGACACTAAACACATTTTTTTATAAAATAAAATAAATGAAATATGTCTAAAAATAACTAGAATGTACCTTCTATCTCCATCTCTTTCTCTCTCTTCATTTCATCTCCCAAATGCAAGCTTTTTTCTACTATTCTCAGACTTCATGTTCTAAGGTGGCTTTGTTTGTTCTCCTTGCCCTCTTGTGTATGTGAATGTAGCCACCCCTTCCTACTCGCCCCCGAGATGGACCACACTTCTATGTGCAGACACATTCAGATCTATGAAAATTGTATCACACATAGAGCAGAACATGTGACCAGAAATAGCGGCACTGCTTGCTCTACACCAATACCGGTGAGATACATCAGTGAAGGATAGAGAGCATGCACACAGGACAAAAAAAAGAAGCCTAAAAATAACAGTAAGCAACTTTTAAACCATTAAACTGGTAACTATCAAGTAAAGTTGAATCTACTTTAATCAGTCCAGTTGGCATTAGCAATAATGTGACTATAAGGTTACTAAACAACTATAAGCATGCCCTACAGCGCTCCAATTCTAGCTCACATGACCCAAAACCAGCATGTTAGGTCAAATGACCTGCAGCAGGCCTGCACTGTATGGAAATCAACAGGGTCTGTAGTGATGTCTGCAGTTAAGTGCACTGCTACTGCAGATTCAAGGTCATGTGACCAGAGCACCCCTGGACTTGCTTTTTTCAGATAATACCATACACTGCAAGCATAGATTCATGACTTATTACATTTTCTTATGCTATCCCTTCATAATGACTCTCTGATTGAGTTAACCTAGCTTTACAGTTTACATTTCCTGAAATACTTCTGTTGGTCCTTGGAGTGGAACTCCAGCCAAAACTGTCTTCTGGACAGGATGTGGTGGGAAATCCTGCTTATGCAGACACAGAAAGCAATAAAAACCAGCCAGCAGCCTCAAGGAAATTATAAATGTAGAATGCTCGGCCAGTGTCAGCACCACTGTGACTTTTTGAAAACTTATACCTGACCGGGCCAATAAGAGAGAGTATGTTGCCTTTTGAATAGAGCTAAAAGAATGGCCATTAATCATATAGAATTTCCAAACTGCTAAAACTCTTGACACTTTAAATGCTGGTTACGGCTTGCCTAATAATTGTAAGTAGTGATGTTGCCCAAAGCAACCAACTGTTTATTTTCTTCTAGCTAAACACAAAAAGATGATGGAACAATGGTGATACGACACTTTTTGCAGTGCTACGAGTCATTACAACACATTGCACCACTCCTTCAGTCAACGGTAATGCATGCTGCTGGTGTGAATGGACCATGAATCTTTGTCTAACATGGTGCCAATTTCTTTTCTACCACTGCATATGTCATTGGGTACTTGCCAAAAGTTCCAACTGCCCTTTAAAGAATAGATACTTTTTAAACATTTAGGGTACCTATTTACTGTACAGATTAAGGTTAACATTTAGGCTGGTAAGCAATTTCATTTGGCAATTCTTTAAATCATATCCTTGGAGAAGTTGAGGAAACATTTTGTACAACATTCAATAAAACATTTCTATCACCTGGTGTCTTTTTAATAGATTTCTTTACACACATACACAAGTGTCGATAAGATCTTGAAACTAGGAGCATGTTCTAAGTCACCTTCCAAGTTCCCCAGGGTTAAGCATGATCGAACAAAGTAAGGCAATCTCGCTGTCAGAGTGGTTTCCTCTGTTTGCAGGCAGAGCCAGCCGGAGGGATATCCAGCCAACACTGCCTGCATAGTTCGAACACTACTTTGCTCAGAAGACCCAGGACAAAGTGGACTGCAGCTTTTGTAAAGTAAATAAACAATTTAGCTCCAACAGACCACCAATGAAAGGGGGACAGTGGACCTGAACCCTGCACATTCTGACCACTGTGCTATACATGTCATGTTATACTTTTTTTTAATTATCCTTTGACTTTTCTTCTCATAATATTCAGCACCCCTGCTAGCGGTTTGTAGGGCCTACTGTAGCTGCACCCTGTGCCTGCACTTCCTAATGTTGTAACTCTATACCTTATAAAATACATTTCTAAACTTGGTTTATGACTTGTGCCCCTGGTCAAGTTGAATTTGTTGAATTGTACCTTTTGATTGAAAAAAAAATGGAATAAATATAAAATACAATAAATATAATTAAAAAAAAAAAAATCACTATTTGCCATGACTTATGTGTAAGATTGTCATTTGTGACATTGTAATAAAGAGTGTTTTGTAGGAAAAGGGACCATGGGATATATGTGAAGTGTATACAGAAAAGTAGGTTGGGATTCTCTTTAACTACTTTACTTTAAGCGACTCCCTCTGTTAGGAATAATTTGGTCATGTCCACAATTTGCCATGGAATGCTACATGAAACGCAGAGTTTCCCCAATGCCCGAGGTCTTTCCCAATCCTAGCAACGACCTTAACACACATATCTTACAACCATACCTTTGACTACATTTTAAAATGTATTTATAAACCTTTTAACTTTCCCCATAGATATGAAATTGATAGGGCTTATTAGCTATTTTAAATGCTATTCCTTTCACTTGCGTGTGTGTAATGTCCATCAAATCACTGTGATACCAAAAACCATGTGATTTAGTTATTGGAAAACACAGGTTTTATTGTGAAGGAGGAACTAGGCAATAAGCACAGGCAGCGCAAACAACCCCAAAGTGCCAGAGATGTAAAGGTGGGAGGGGCAAGAAAGTGATGTCAGTGCATGGCAGGAGCAAACTGGAAAGCAGTAGAAGGATCACTATGGATTTCCATAGAAAAAGTCAATTTTGCAGGAATTTTGGGAGTGGAGATTTAAAAGCAGCTTGTAATAAGAGAGTTTCAGCTATATCAGCACATTACATGCAGATGCCTCTGTGTATAATCCTTTTTGGGAATGTAAAAGGTCATTTATAAATGAAGCTAACCAATCAAATCATAGTTGGAAAAAACAGTTCTCCATTCAGTTTTGCATAGTCTTCAAATCTCTCTCCTGCAAGGCAGGAATCTGTCAGATAGGCATCCAAAACATGACATCACCACTCGTAATGCCAAACAGAAAGCTCACTCAATGGCTGGATTTCATCCATAGACTCACTTTATTATGTCTCTGCTACACAATTAGATCAGGCGATTCATTATCTTATAGCTGGGAAGATCACCAGCTCAGTTACTTTAATTTCTAGAGCTGGGGGATATTCAGAACAGACAACCCTAACTGCTTCTTGTCCTTAACCTTTTTTCATGCTGTTTTGAACTTACAAGGGTCTTACGGAAATGAGTTTTATTGTTTTTTCAAATGTTTATCCAAACCCATTGTGAGCTTTGGTAATGAAAAAATTAAAGCCATAGGTGTGCGCAACCTCTTGCATTAGGGTGTGCACCCCAAAGCTCAAATACATATGCATGTGTATATGTACTGATGGTGTCAGTAGGGCAGTGGACAGTGTAATTTTGTTAATTTTCTTTTCCCACAATTTTTGGGCTTGTGTAACATTTTTTGGGGGGGGGAATGAAATATCAGTGGTCTAAACAGGGGGGAATATGCAGCACACAAGGCAAATAGGGTGTGCCCAGGCACACCTGGCACACCCTGTGCGCACGCCTATGATTAAAGCTCTGAGTGATACAAAGCACAGCTCCTCATACTAAGGCTACTTTCACACTGAGGTGCTCTACAGGCGCTATAGTGCTAAAAATAGCGCCTGTAAAGCGCCTCTTCTGTTACTGCAGTGTGAAAGTCCGAGGGCTTTTACACTGGAGCGGTGCGCTGGCAGGACGCTAGAAAAAGTCCTGCAAGCAATCTCTTTGAGGCACTTTGAAATCAATGGGCAGCGCCGCCGAAGCGCCAGCGCTTTTACCCCTTTTCCGTCCACTAGCCGGGGTTAAAAGCGCCCCGCCAGTGGCCGAAAAGTGCCGCTAAAACAACCATAAAGCGCCGCTTTAACCGCCGACGCCCAGCGCCTCAGTGTGAAAGTGCCTTAACATTTCTGTACCTGACCCCCCTGTATTGATTACATTTGTCCTGCATATTACGTGGTGAAGCCGGGTAAATCTGCTGGGTTGCACGAAAAAAAACCGACAGCTCCGGTCAAAGCCACTGCACTAACCATGCAAGGTTTGTTCAGCGATCTTCCCCACTGAGCTGTTGCGTTCCGACAGGGGGGCGGCCCCCCACCAGAACATTCCAATCAGCGTTCTCTGCCTCTGGCTGAGTGCGCTGGTCGGGAGTCGGTCGGCTGCTGATTTTCCAGCATGCACTGACATGACCGGCTTCTGTTGGACAGACCGACATACACACGAGCCGAATGTCTGCTATTTTTTTTTTTGGAACCGGCTGTTGTCTCCCGACATTCGACCCGTGTGTACGGGGCTTTAGTTAAAGGCAGCCCATAGATGATTTGATTTCCTTTCTGGGTGGAAGGAGTGAAAACGCTTGATCTCTCCATCAACACGTTTAGTGTTAATGAGGGAATGCCTCCCGCAGCGCTATTGTGTTCTGCTGGTGGGGGAGCCTTCCCGGCTGGCAGAACACAATGCCACAAATCCAACATGCTGGTTGTACCCAAGTCAATGGATGAACTTGGGTACAATCAGCCTACCCATACATGGATCTAAATTCCATCGGTCCCTGCTGAACCTGTCGCATTTCAATCCATGTATGGCCAGCCAGCTAAAGCGCCAGCCAACTTTTATTAGCATTGAATAAAGTGGGTAGCATTTATATCTGGCAGGCTTCTACTTCTGTCCTCATGGTTGTGATCATTCTTTCTTTCCTGTCCATCTAATACTAAGATAATAAATCCGAGGAGTGAAGATGGCACAGAGCAAAAAGAAAAACATTGAGGGAATTTTTATCCCCTCCTCACTCTACCAAAAATGCATCTGTTGGAGAGATTTTTCCTCTCTTCATGTACTGACTGGAAGTAAGAGGAAATCCCCCAACAGGTTGCAATTGAAACTAAATGAAGTTTCTAACCCTTACCCACTCTAGCCAAAACCTTTTGTCTGCATTCAGTATTCGTTTCCCAGGCATAAATGTCTTTCTTCCTATATTGTAGCAGTGCAGGAGTCACCAGAATTTGACAGACAGCAGCCTGGAGCCGCACCCCTACTTTTTTGGTGTGGATTTGCAGTGTAACAATTGTGCTTTTTTGTAATTTTAGTACAAAGTTAGGGACAGAGTGGCTTTGACTGAGAACCATATACTCTTATGTACCTGATGTTACCACAACAGTCACTCCACAAGGATGTTAATTGTACAGTCATATAGCTAGCCACTAGAAGAAGAGTTAACAAAACTACCTAAAACCTGATCGACATATGGCACAGCAAGGAAATCAAATGTGAATCTACCTAAAACTCTGTATTTACGTACAGGCTATGGTAGTAACTCACATTAACATTTCTGTATAATACTTTCCCTATGATAATCCAATGTTCTTTTTAGGTAACTGCAGTGATCAGGGTCATTTGTGATCCATTTTTTTAAAATAGAAACCATTTGATTCCACAAACCAGTCACTGGTCTGTGAGTTCACCGGGTTATACAATCCATCCATGAAGGGACATGTGGTTGTGTAAAAAAGTCGTGAAAGGTGGGTTTACCTTTCAGCATATGGTTGAATAAACACTTTAAAAAACTTTTAAAGCATTTGAAAAACAGTTCCAGTGGAAGAAACAACATGTAGGAACCCACTGGCTACACAAAATAGAGGTTGGTGCATAGACTTTCTGCAAAGAGCTGCAGAGTTAATTAGTAATAAATTAATACTTCAGCTTGTACTATCATGTATACCTGCATTGGCAATACAGCAAGAGCCGGAGTTGTCCTCACTGGTATCCCACTCAGAGGACTGCGAGGCGTGGACTGAGTAGAAACGTTAGGACCCCCGCCACCTGTAAAGAGAATTCAAATACATTTTTTTTTCTACATCTGATCTCCAAAAATGTATCAAACCAATTCTGTCCATTTTCCACTCCTCAATAATACATTGCAGTGTGATACATGAGAAACAGACATTTGGACGTATAGGATAGTCTGATAATATTTTTGTGTTGGAGCTCATTTTTTTTTTTTTATTAAAAAAAACAGTAAAGCAACTGTGCATTACAAGACAGGATTCATGGGACACCAAAAAATCTTCTGTTCCTCATACATATAGCACAGTGACTCTAAGGCCCCTTTCACACGATCGGTCCACCTGTCCGTTTTTCAGGCCGATCTGAGCGGGCCACCCATCGACTTCTATGGGCAGGCGGATATTAGCGGAGATGTGTCTGCTGACACCTGCCTGCCATCCAATAAGATCCGTTTAAAACAGACAGATGGCGATACGTTCGCCATCCATCCACGGATCAGATGGAAAAATGGACAGGCTGTCCATTTTCATCCGATCTCACCATAGAGGACAGCGGAGCTCTCACACGTCTATCCCTGCACAGTGAGCGGAGACTGACCTGTCATCTCCCGGCTCAGCAGGGATTAATGGAGCGATCCCAGCTGAGCTAGCGGCGTCCGTCAAGACGGATCCGCTCCATGTGAAAGGGGTCTTAAACTGTTGAAGAATTTTTTTTGTTTGGATATTTATTATAGCAAAAAGTAAAAAATATATTTTTTTTTTCAAAATTGTCACTCTCTTTGTTTATAGCGCAAAAATTAAAAACCGCAGAGGTGATCTAATACCACCAAAAGAAAGCTCTATTTGTGGGAAAAAAAGGACATCGATTTCATTTGGGTACAACCTCGCACAATCGTCAGTTAAAGCAATGCAGTACCGTATCACAAAAAATGGCCTGGTCAGGAAGTGGGTAAATCCTTCCAGAGCTGAAGTGGTTAAACATTCACAGTGCTGGAGGAAAAAAAGTGTGACCCATAGACAAAATACTTCAATGAAAGCTAATTGGGGTCAGTAGTTTGGAGTTCAAATATTGAAATGAGTCTAGAGGTGTGATGTAAAGCTACTCTAATTGATAAGACACTCAAACATTTTAAGATTGCGGTTCATAAGAAGCATCAGCTGATGTGAACCATGTCTCACAAAAAGGAGTGTGTTTTCTACGGTTTGCAAATATTAAAACACTTTAAGGGAAATTAAGTGATTCGTGTATTGGACAACTCTTACCTTGGGGGCCTGTGTCAAACGATTTGATTAAGGATTTCACTGTAGCTGAAAGTTCGCTAGAAGAGTTTGATACTTGGTTGACCCCAAGACCCTGCCATCGGATAGAATCATCCCCATCTACAGGACTATCTTCAAGCAATACCTTCCTGTGAAATGACAGACTTGGTCAAAAACAAACAAACATACATACATACATTCAAGTATAACTAAATGCTAAAGTTTTTTTTTTCTTTTTCAGATTTGGATAGAGTGGTGAAGGGAAACAACCACTGTCAGGATTTTATTGTTGTCGGTCTTTCCGTTGGGGAAATTCGATCTAATTGTCCTGACCATGGCTGTCCCTGGGAATGAAGGTGAGGATAAAACCAAAATTTTGAGTTGCCACTTGAACAGAAATAGAAGAGAATCTTCTAATGGGGAAACTTGTTCCTGTGACAATGGTCTCTCAATAAAAAGTAATTCTCCATTTATTAGTAAACATACTGATATGTAGGGAATACATGCAATCAACACAATTTCTTTGAACAGAAGTTCAGACCCCCGAAGTGACAAAAGTGGAATATGTATGTGCTAGATGAACTGAGAGACCATCTTGCCCCCATGGTTTTCTTAAAAAGTTATACAATTATATAAAACTGGAAGCAAGACAAAAATGTTAAAAAGGGAATGGAAGAACTAAGAGTGTGAGTGCTTTATATGGATGAGTAAATGTTAGAAAAACATGAGCATGCAAACCAGGACAGTCCAGCCATGAGTGGGTTTCCCTGCGCCATAATCTATCCCCATTATAGTAAAGTGGAGGAAATTAAAGAATCCCCTCTGTCTTTAATCTGAAAGCTCATGAATCTGACAAAGGTAGATATTGGTCTGTTTAACTTGCCTCGCGGGTCTCTATTGTGTGTTCCGTATATGACTTCTGAAACATACAATTTACATGCTGACACACCATGGGTGGTTGAGAAACTAATGAGGCACAGTAAAAAGTACCCATATGCATAAAAATATAGATTACATTAGGAAAGACCAAGCAAAACACACACATAAGCATGTATGCTTGAATCCTATGAGCGTAGTTAGATTGTAAACCATGAAGCTACATTTTACTAGAATGAAACAGTAATGTCTGAAAAAAGGAAACAATACAGTTATGATTTAAAAGGCAATTCAAAGAGCAGTGATGATTAGCTAAGTGCAGTAACGCACAGCAACCTATCAGATTTCACTTTGTCGGGTGGGATATTGTGCAAGCATGTAACAAAGCCTTAAATTTAGTTCACACACGGTCTAGTGCTTATTACAAGTTAAGTGTCTAGTGTTAATTGAAAATTCAGACATTAAAAACAGTCCCAAAAATAAATTTTGGAGAAAACCCATCTAGTACTTAGTGAATTATCTTCAAGGTAAACACCGCAGTTAATTTACTAAAGTAAGGCTAAGCTTTACCTATGTTGAATGTGCAAGGGACATTAAAAAAAGGAAATATATTTGCTTGTACATTATTGGATGATTAAACGAACAGAGCTTCATCCTATTCATTGAGCTAAATAAACATTAATTTTGCAATGTGAAAATGTACTTTTGAATGTGAGCAATATTTACGCTTTTAGAAAATCAACCTCAATAAATAAAAAGGTGCACATAAAAGATCATAGAACAGCACAAATTCCAGGGATCAAACAGATGATAAAATGAATTCACACAATAGAGATGAATTATGTAAGTAATGAGTAATTTAGATGTTTTGGGATCTAACTTCTTTAACATTTGCTACCACATATGGCAGTGTATATAATCCTGCATTGCAATAATAAAAATAAAGATTTTGTAAAGAATATAAGCTTGGTTTTGCATGGTTTTTACCCAAGGTTCACGCAATGTTTTCAACACAACAATTTAAATTAAAAAAAAATGTGTGAATCTTGTGTGAAGCATTGATAAAAAGACACCTATATTTTGGAACAAGGTGTTGCTAACCGATGTCTGGACTTGTCAAACCAAATTCTTGATATGAGCGGAAAATAGCCGCATTTGTTCTACAAAGAGCCATATTAGTATACCTGAAAGAATGTTGCAATGCTGCTCTAGGCATTAATATATACGTCGATTAAAATTTTTGGAATAAAAACAACCAATTAGCAATTTAATTTAACATTAATAATTCAACATTGCAATGTTTTAACCCCTATTCTACTTACCAACCTACCTTACCAATCAACCGCATAAAACCAATAAAATAACCAAAGAAATGATAAAGCTTGTGAGGCACGTAATACAAGTGAGCTAAGATTGACATCTTAGTTTGAGGCTGGTGGGCTAAATCACCCCCTGCCTTCTTATTTATTTTGGATATATCAGCAAACTACTCCCTTTCTAAGCTCTGATTTTTCTCTAGTATGCCTGGGTGTTTTCACAAAGTTGAATTGTTCCATTATCTGCTGCAAAAAAAAAATAATTCCAACAGGCATACATAATTATCTAAAATGGTTTTGCATGCTGTAGAATTAACAGCACCCTTCATTGGAAACACCTGAACCATTGGTGTCCCCATACTTTTAGCAATATAGTGTACATAATTGGCAATATTATAATAACAAGGCCATGCCTACCATCTATATGTCAGCAGAGAACAGATATTGTTCATGTCCAAAGTACTGTAAATTATTAACTAGCAGCTTTTTAGCAGTGTGGGCAGCATAGGTCAATGTGAGTCTACAACAAGTGAACCAATGACTAGCAGGGAAATGCAACATGTGATCTTTTTGTAGCTTTCCATTAGTCAATTTAAACATCATTAAGGAACTGAGTGAGTAAGATGGCTATAAAAAAAGATTCATAAAAATGGAAATTGATGTATATGGAAACATCAAACTTCACAAGAAAATGTCTTGTTTTCCATTTGCAAGCGTCTCCCATGTGACGGGAGCATAGTAAATTAGAATCAGAGGAGAAAGTCTTTGGAGAATTGAGACTATTTCCTCATTTGTCTGCATGGAAAATGATAAGGGCGACTATAAGGAGCTTTCAGTAACTAATTAAAGCAAAGTGTTACTGAAATACTCCACTACAATATCAAAACATTTCCACTAGTAAAAGCTAAAAAAAACAGCTTGAGTTACTGAATATCACTGTACAGAATCGGACAGGTCCCATTCTGGTAAACAGCCTAATATAAATATGCAGTAAAATATACAGTATCTCACAAAAGTAGTTTGGTCCACTGTAGACATTAAACAGGGATGGCTTGTTTTCATACCATAACTAGAGACAGGATAATCCCTGAGGGTCATCTCCTCTACAATAATGTACCTCTGTGAGCATTATTGAGTCCAGATGGGTGTTCTTGGTCCACATAATACTTCAAAGGCTGAAAATGCCAACAGGGAACAGAACTGTAACACTCCCCCACCCCAAACTTCTATCTGGTATGATGACAGCATAGGTTCTTTGTCTTTTATTACTCTGAACACAGGCCATGCCCAGGAGCTACCACCAGAGGAGGTGAGTTGACCAGAGAGGGCTACATCTAGTTGCGGAAAGGAAATACTGTGGGAGATCGTTCCAGTTTAACGGCGAATATTGGGGCAAATATTGTTTTTTTATTTTTATAATGCCTGGCCTCTTGATTTTTATTCATTATTTTTTTATTAAACGGCTCTACTTTGAACCAGTGAGGCATTCAAATGCCACTTGGGCTGTGCCTCGATGAAAATTGTCAAACAAATATAGCATTACAATGTTTTAACTGTTGCAGTAATCTTGATATACAGTATCTCACAAAAGTGAGTACACCCCTCACATTTTTGTAAATATTTTATTATATCGTTTCATGTGACAACACTGAAGAAATCACACTTTGCTACAATGTAAAGTAGTGAGTGTACAGCTTATATAACAGTCTAAATTTGCTGTCCCCTCAAAATATCTCAACATACATCCATTCATGTCCAGTTCTGAGCAACAGTTCTCAGGAAGGATGTACTGGAAATGGAGCGAGTACAAAAAAGGGCAACAAAGCTAATAAAGGGTCTGGAGGACATTAGTTATGAGGAAAGGTTGCGAGCACTGAACTTATTCTCTCTGGAGAAGAGACGCTTGAGAGGAGACATGATTTCAATATACAAATACCATACTGGTGACCCCACAATTAGGATAAAACTTTTTTGCGAAAGGGAGTTTAACAAGACATGTGGCCACTCATTAAAATTAGAAGAAAAGCGGTTTAACCATAAACTACATTAAGGGTTCTTTACTGTAAGAGCAGCAAGGATGTGGAATTCCCTTCTTAGTGGGGGGCATCGATAGTTTCAAAAAACTATTAGATAAGCACCTGAACGACCAAAATATACAGTGATATACAATGTAATACTGACATATAATCACACACATAGGTTGGACTTGATGGACTTGTGTCTTTTTTCAACCTTATCTACTATGTAACGTCTAAACCGCTGGCAACAAAAGTGAGTACACCCCTAAGTGAAAATGTCCAAATTGGGCCCAATTAGCCATTTTCCCTCCCCAGGTGTCATGCGACTCATTAGTGTTACAAGGTCTCAGGTGTGAATGGGGAGCAGGTGTGTTAAATTTGGTGTTATCGCTCTCACTCTCTCATACTGGTCACTGGAAGTTCAACATAGCACCTCATGGCAAAGAACTCTGAGGATCTGAAAAAAAGAATTGTTGCTCTACATAAAGATGGCCTAGGCTATAAGAAGATTGCCAAGACCCTTAAACTGAGCTGCAGCACGGTGGTCAAGACCATACAGCGGTTTAACAGGACCGGTTCCACTCAGAGTCTCCCCAATGCTCGACCGAAGAAGTTGAGTGCACATGCTCAGCGTCATATCCAGAGGTTGTCTTTGGGAAATAGACATATGAGTGCTGCCAGCATTGCTGAAGAGGTTGAAGGGGTGGGGGCGTCAGCCTGTCAGTACTCAGACCATATGCCGCACACTGCATCAAATTGGTCTGTATGGCTGTCGTCCCAGAAGGAAGCCTCTTCTAAAGATGATGTATTTGGTTCAGATGGTGTCAAGTGTGTGTGGCGGCAACCAAGTGAGGAGTACAAACACAAGCGTGTCTTGCCTACATTTAAGCACAGTGGTGGGAGTGTCATGGTCTGGGGTTGCATGAGTGCTGCTGGCACTGGGGAGCTACAGTTCATTGAGGGAACCATGAATGCCAACATGTACTGTGACATACTGAAGCAAAGCACGATCCCTCTCCCTTCAGAGACTGGACCTCAGGGCAGTATTCCAACATGATAAGAACTCAAACACACCTCCAAGACGATCACTGCCTTGCTAAAGAAGCTGAGGGTAAAGGTGATGGACTGGCCAAGCATGCCTCCAGTCCTAAACCCTATTAAGCATCTGTGGTGCATTCTCAAATGGAAGTGGAGGAGCGCAAGGTCTCCAACATCCACCAGCTCCGCGATGTTGTCACGGAGGAGTGTAAGAGGACTCCGGTGGCAACCTGTGAAGCTCTGGGGAACTCCATGCCCAAGTGGGTTAAGGCAGTGCTGGAAAAGAATGATGGCCACACAAAATGAAAAGATATAATAAAATATTTACAAAAATGTGAGGGGTGTACTGGCTTTTGTGAGATACTGTATATCAAGATTACTGCAACACTTAAAACATTGTCATGCTATAATTGTTCGACAAAATTTTCATTGAGGTACAGCCCAAGTGGCATTTGAATGCCTCACTGGCTCAAAGCAGAACCAGTTTAACAAAAAATAAAATAAAAATCAAGAGGCCAGGCATTATAAAATTAAAAAAGCAATATTTGCCCCAATAGTCACCTTTAGACTGGAACGGTCTCCCACAGTATTTCCTCTCCGCAACTAGATGTAGCCCATTATCCTGTCTCTAGTTATGGTATGAAAACAAGCCAGCCCTGTTTAATGTCTAAAGTGGACCAAACTACTGTAAGTGTATATCAAATATTATACCATAATAAACTGTATGCTGCATCTTTCAGAACAGTATCTTTATTGCCCACTGTAAAAAACATGAACAAATGCATAAATAATAGCTAGTAAATGTCCCACCAATATGAACAGTACAAACGCACCCAACTGAACTAACAGTGTAAAGGGTATTTTTTTTCAATGTTCAATAATTAAACGCAAGTATGAGGCCTCAAGGGATTTTCAATCCATAAAACATTCAGTGAGTATATCTACAATGCACATGCCTAGTTACTGGTATACATAAGAAATCAATCCTCATCCATAAAGGTTCTCCATGGCACACTAAAGTTATACATTTTTTCTAGGATAAAAGCAATTCCAAAACTATGATAGAAAGCCTATTGGGACCCTTTAAATTCTATGCTTTTGATAGTGCACCCCAAAGACCCTGCATGTTGCAGTTTGGGTACACCCTCTACACAGTGCAGTGATGAACAGTCTTCAACAACTTATCACTGCACCAAAAGACCCATGGTTTTCAGTAAGGGGAAGCCTTCCCAATAGGATCTTACCCTTACCCTCATTATCTAAACTTTACTTTAATCATCAAAAATAAAATGGCCTTAGCCAGAATTCCACGTTAAATCATTCATTAGGAAGCATTCACATTATTGAAGGACTGTGAAAAGGTCATTTGAACACCAACCTCAGAGATATGCCCTGTTTAGCACATCTTTTCTCACCCTGTGTACTCCTGGAGACATGGGAGACTTTTAGCACTTGTTAAAGCATTTTAAGGGCCCGAAGCAAAATGTTGCTGCTTCCACAGCAACCTTCCTCTGTGGCATCAGGCAGTGTCAATTGAGACAATAGTATCATTAATTTTAACAAAACATGCCTTAATCTAGGACCGGTAGCAGTAGAGGTATCCGCATAGTCCGTGTACTATTATGGATAAGTATTGTGGACAGAGGTTCCCAGAGAAGAGCACAAAAGAAACAGAGCAACCCCACAGTGTAGCATTTAAAAAATAAAATGACAATTTATTGAAAAATAGAAATGCATTTACAAAAAGGCATGTAAGGCATGGCATGAAGGTGACCTGGGAGCCAGAAAACGACCATCTAATGGCCAAGGCTGGAGTTTCTCTGGCTGCCACTCGGACATTTCTGGCTCCCAGGTCACCTTCATGCCTAGGCTTTAGTTGCCTCAATAAAATTCCTAGTAGGACCTCCCTCCTTCCCTGGGCCCTGTAGCAGCTCTGTTACTTACTATGGCTATGGTTACGCTCTATTCAACAAAATAGCATAGATTTTCAGAAAATAAATTTAAAATATAAGGGATCATTTGTAAAACATTCATACACAGTTGGGGTTACCATTAACAAAGGCACACGTCAGTCAGTATTTGTGATAATTTAACATATTGTGGGGTTACTTGGAAAATAAAGCAAATACCTACAACGGGTTGAGAAACAATATGTTACTGTGTTTGCTGTATGACTGTGAAAGCAGAATCACTTCTGTACTCATAGGGGGATACTGTAGACTTAAATAAATATTTTTCCAACCAGGTTGATCAAATTTATACAAGCCTTTTGTGTGCAAAAGGTCACCAGATAGATAATTCATCTATAACATATTAACAATCCTAACAAAACAGCACAATCACTAGGAACAGATAAAAATAACACGGAATGGTCTATTATAACCACCAGGGCTCACTTTTTTTACACACAAGTATAGTTGCCAAGAATGGTAGCAGGCTTTTCTGATGCAAAACTCATACCACCCACTTTTCCTATTCCTCTACATACATGGGATCAAGCCTTCAGAAAATATACAAGAGGTTTACGGAGATTTGCATATCTTCTAAAAACAAAAACATGGTTAGAACAAACATTGCTCCATTTTTTTTGTTTATCCTCCTCAATATGAAGGTCACATTCTTCAGTTATTACATGAGTCATTATTGACGCCAGGGAAGTGTAGGGCAATTTGTAATGTTTGGTATTTTTTTATGACTGTTGGAATCTAACCAAAAGTCATATCATGGTTATAATTAGAGAGAAACTTACAGGAATAATGGAAGAATGTTGACTGTAAGTAGAAATTGATGGGTATGAAGTTATATAATACAAGGTACTCTTGTCTCAAGAGAATAAGCAGAGAATACTACAAATGGGACCTACAGTGTGCTGAGGCTTCCAGTTCCTTCCAATGGTGAAAATGGAGCCTCCATTTATACCTGATACAATGTCAAATTGCGGAATGTGCTCCATGCAACTGTGATAATATTACCCCAACATACCGGCTGTTAGGAGACCTCGGACTAAGCTTTACTGCATTTAGAAACTATCTGGCTACTATCCGGCTTAACAAAATAACTTTGTTTCCAAACAAAGTTATTAATGGCATAAAATTTACAATCTATGGTAAAATTTTATGATGGGCCAATAACCAAGCACAAAAGACACAATGGGGGCGAGTCACTTGGATCTATATAGAGACAGAAAAACTGAGGCTTTTCTTCACACATAAATTAGAAACGAATCTCCTAAAGTAATTATGTACATTCAAAATTTACATAATTTAACATTTTAAAATAATTTAGGAATACTTGTAATCAATAAACCATAAATTTTTAATTATTTATGCCGTACTTAAAATCAAATTGTTGCAGGGCTGTGCAAGACATGTCAAGATGTAAAGGTATAATATTGTTAAACATTTTATATCAAGAAGCCCCGCACTGGTCTATATAAATGGTTGTTTGCTCACATACAGTTAATTGCAACCACTCAAACATCTAATTTTTTTCTTTGAAACTCTTGTCGCCTAGGTAATGCATATGCGGCGGCAAAGAGGGCAGGCTTTAACAACCACACGCTGCACATATGCATCCATGTGGGGGCCGAAGTTTCTTGACTGAGCTGTCAGAGGCAGCTTACGGTCTCTAATAAAGATCAGGAGTTGACAGGGCCGACCCTCAATCATGGGACCACTGTGACAGCCAATCACAGAGGTCACATGATCTGGCAGTTTTTCCTGCCCCCACAAAAAAAAAAAATCATGTTAAAAGTAACACCAGGGCTGGGCAAGAATAAAAATGTAATCTATTGGAGCTTTCCAGTGCTTAGATGTGGTGGCTGCAATAGTTGGCTCCCCCCCCCCCCCCCCAATTTTATTTTCACATTGTGGTCCTGTCAGTAACACATCTCCTGTCTTAGAATGACAACTCTCACACATTGTAATGCATTTGTGGAAGAAATACCACATAAAGCAATAGTGGACTGACATTTTCAGGATCGCATGTGGTAGTTGGGAAAATATGAAAACGTGAGCAGCGCTACTAAAACAAAAGTGAAAGATATATGTTAAAAATAAATAAATAAAGTCAAAGGATCCATGATGGACCCAAAGAGGTATTACAAAACAAGCAATATTAGTGGCAAAAATAAATGAATAGTCCCAACAATAAGAAACGTGGTAGTTGGGAAAACGCTTAAATACCTCATGCGATCTGGTTCTGTGAATGGAGCCCATTGGCCCCAAGTTAATTTAGTATTTTTGCCAACTTCATTCATCCTAAGTATAAAAATCTAAAAGGTTGAGCATAAAATTTTCATTCATTCTTTTTCAAATTCGGCTGGCTTTTAACTTTTTCTGTGCATATTTCTGAAATGTAACATATTTACAAGGGGGAGAAGTCTGAACAATATAAAACAATTCACAGGACTTGTCTTGCTGTAGAACACTGGCATACAAGTCTATTTGTAATACAAATCCCTTTACCTTCCTCTATACAAGGAGTTTGCCACCCCTTGGTCCTGTTCTTTTGTTCTTCCCCCAAAATGTAGCAGTTTTCTCTGCATTTTCTTGTTTGCTGGCCTGAGATGGTTGATAATAAACAGAATGGGGAACTGGTCTGTGAACTCTGAAAGACCAGAATCCAAACCTCACTCAGGTCACAGCTTCTTCATAATCTGGTCTTTAGAAGTTTTCCCAATTAAGCACTTCTTTTCACATAACCCATCAGCATCATTCAAACAACAGAAATGACACTAGAACAAACCAGCCACAAAGGAAATTGTATACATCAAAATCTTTATTCTGTGTAGGAAAATATCTCAAATAAGAAAATGTAATTGGCATTATCACCAATTCCTTCCACAGGTGAACAGAGAAAATGGCAGTTTACAGTATATAAATTCACATTAACAAACAGTTCATAAAAATATACAAGCTTCTTGATATACTGCTACAGCTCAGCCCCAGACAATGGCTCCATACATTTTACATCACAATTCTTCACAGTGTGCAAGAAACCTAGTCATATATTCAACAACCTAGGAGAGTTCACTATGCTGTAAAAGCAACCCATTAAAATAGAAATATTAGAGCCAATACCGATGACTTGTTTTTGAAGATGTAGTCTGGGGATGTCAACCTTACCCTTCCTATAAAACTAGTTAAGTCACTTCTCCTCAAAACATTTGTCCATATTAAGAGCCATGGAATTTCACTGGTGGCATCCTTGTCCTGGGTCAGTGACTCACTAAGTAGTGAAACAAGGATCAGGATGATGATATTCACCTTTGAAAACAAGTCAGCAAAGTGATCTTCCTCATTTCAAACGGATCAGTTCCCTTTTAATGCAGTCTGTTGTCTCAACACCACTCACTTCTACACCTCTCTTCCACACCATGCACATTTGGGTGCCATATTTCTACAAAGTTTTACACATCCTGATTATGCCCACCAATTTTCAAATATGATCTTTTGATAATATGATGGTTTGGGCATTTCACACATATCTACATTAAAGGGGTTGTAAAGGCAGAAGGTTTTTTAATCTTCATGAACTCTATGCATTAAGATAGAAAAACCTTCTGAAGATAGAAATACCTTCTGAGTGCAGCAGCCTCCCTCCAGCACCCCTAATACTTACCTGTGCCCCATCTTTCTCCAGCGATTTCCACGAGTGTCTTGGCCTTCCAAGACGCTCCTCCTGATTGGCTGAGACACAGCAGCAGCACCATTGGCTCAAGCTTCTGTCAGTCAATCAATCGGGAGAGAGAGGGGGCAGGGCTGGGCCGGGCATCCATGTCTGAATGGACACAGGGAGCTGAGACTCGGCTCGGGTGCCCCTATAGCAAGCTGCTTGCTGTGGGGGCACTCGACAGGAGGGAGGGGCCAGGAACACTGAAGAGGGACACGAGAAGAGGCGGATCTGGGCTGCTCTGTGCAATTCCACTGCACAGAGGAGGTAAGTAGAACATGTTTGTTATTTTTAGAGTAAAAAAATAGACTTTACAATCACTTTAAAATGTTTGTTACCCCAACAATTCCTATTCCTGATAAATGCCTGCTGTAGCATGTACTTGTATAAGAAAGTATCCTGTTCTCTTTGTATTGCTTCCTTTGTGTGAAATTCCTGGTGTTCCTGCCAGTCCCTCTACTCTCCTATTAAAAGCTGGCCACACTAAGCAGGAGAGCACACTGTGGTCAGTTCTCTAGCTGTGCTGGGAACTCAGCCTGCTCTCCTCCAATAATCTGACTTGTTTTGACACACCTTCCCTGCACAGCCTTTCTCCAGGAAGCTCAGTGTACTGCTGCCCCCCCCCCCCCCCCCCAGCTCATATGCAGATGAGAACGGAGGGAATATAAGGAAATAAATCACTTATAAAAAAGGGGGAAAAGGGGATTTCATTTTTTTTATTTTGTTATATCTATACACAAATATTTTGCCTTTCATTTCTAATTTAAACTGAATGGATTGCTTTACAAGGTGATCGTTTACAATCACTTTAAAGTAAAACCCATGGTTAGACATGCTTCCAATCACTTACAAACCTTTTTAGATAGAAACAAGAGTGACTGGATAGGCTGTAAAATCAGTCTTTTTGCAATTGGATTCTAGTAAAAGGGAGCACTTACCCTTAGTGGGCCTTGATCCCCTTCCTCAGAAGTTCTGTAGGAACATAAACTTAGCTGTCTCTGTTCCAACTGGATGGTCCTGTACAGACTTACACATTGCAATGAATGATACTAGTCTCATATGTGTGGCAGGTACTGGGCCTGACTGGGAGAATTAGGAAGAAAAGAATGGGAAATGCAGATTTGGCCACACAGCTCAGCACAGCAGGGATGGGTAAATACCCCGTTTTCCCCGAAAATAAGACCTAGCGTGATTGTCGGGGATGGCTGCAATATAAGCCCTACCCTGAAAATAAACCCTAGTTAAAGTCCTTATAAAATGTAATCCATCTTGTAAAAAAGATTATATAATGTGCAGTGTGTCTCTGTGTACTTTTATTCTGGAAAATACCTTATTTACAGCACTGCTGGGCGCTTACGTAACCCGCCGGAGATCTTCTCCTCTCCTCCTGACGTCAGCGACCCCTCCCTCTGCAGTGATCGGATCGGGGCTAATGCCAGCAGGGATCTCAGCCCCTCCCTCTGCAGTATTTTGAGCGAGGAAAAAGAGCTCCGGCGGGTCACGTGAGCGCCCGGCAGCTCTGTAAATAAGGTATTTTCCACAATAAAGTTTCACAAAGGAGTCACATTGCACATTATATAATCTTTTTACAGAACAGATTACATCATTTTACAATGACTTTAACCAAGGTTTTGGGATTACAGAATGTCATAATGTTGACTCCTGAGTTGACCGGGGGAGAGGGAGAGGGGGAGAGAAGACAGGGGAACACAGGAACTTTTTTAAAAACCATTTTATTATTTTATTCCAGGTTTTTTAGAACGTAGAGGGGTAAATGACACAGTACAAGCACTGTGCGGTCTATCCTGCTTTAAAGGATTGGGATATTTTTGTTTTTTTCCAAAAGAAGATGACATGACTGTCTTTAAATAAATGTAGATTATTGTGCATACCGTAAATAGATAAGGCATCCCCTAAAATAAGCCCTAGTGTGTTTTTTGTAGCCAAAATTAATATAAGACCAGGTCTCATTTTCGGGGAAACACGATATGTTCTCTTTTCTCTCAAAAACAGAAAACATAATATATTGCAGCTTACTAATCCATAAACACGGTGGCTGCATTGGTTCTTTTTTTAGGCCTGTTTCCCTTCATTTTCACATGGTGATTTTGCCAGACAGTGTCTCCACTCCACTGAAGAAGCAAAAGAGCCACCCCTGGCCAGCAACATTGTCAGTCGGGGAAGAGGGTAGTGTTAAACTAGCAGATTTAAATGAACTCGACTAACAAGCTAAGCGTCCAACACACACTTTTAAAACAGTCACAGCAACAGTTTATTTTCTTTTGGGATAAAAATTTTACATAAATCAATAAAAGCTGATCATTGTAAGCACCCCTGTTAGTGTTTAACCACTTCCCGCCCGCCCTATAGCGGATTGACGTCCGGGAAGTGGTTCTGTTATCCTGACTGGGCGTCATATGACGTCCAGCAGGATAACATGCCGCAGCGCGCCCCTAGGGGCGTGCATCGCGGCGATCGGTGGATCGGTGTGTCAGTCTGACACACCGCTACACCGATCTTGGTAAAGAGCCTCCGGCGGAGGCTCTTTACCACGTGATCAGCCGTGCCCAATCACAGCTGATCACGCTGTCAATAGGAAGAGCCGTTGATCGGCTCTTCCTCACTCGCGTCTGACAGACGCGAGTAGAGGAGAGCCGATTGGCGGCTCTCCTGGCAGGGGGGGTCTGTGCTGTTTGTTTATCAGCGCAGCCCCCCCCCACCCCCCCGCAGATCACCACACTGGACCACCAGGGATCGCCACTAGGACCACCAGGGAAGGGGCAACATGTGGATGGCCAGGTATGTACCCCATGGCCATCCACATGTGCCCAGTGTGCCAAATCTGTGCCAATCAGTGCCTACAAATGGGCACTGATTGGCACCATTATGTTGCAGTGATGCCCAGCAATGCCACCCTTAGGGGCATCACTGCAAACAAGCAGTGTCATCAGTGCCACCCATCAGTGTCCATTCGTGCCACCTGTCAGTGCCCATCCGTGCCCATCAGTGCCCATCTATCAGTGCCCATCCGTGCCCATCTGTGCCAACTATCAGTGCCACCCATAAGTAACCATCAATGCCACCTATGAGTGCCCATCAATGCCACCTATGAGTGCCCATCAGTGCCGCCTATAAGTGCCCATCGGTGCCACCTATGAGTGCCCATCAGTGCTGCATACCGGTGCCACCTATCAGTGCCCATCAGTGCCACCTATCAGTGCCCATCAGTGCCGCCTATCAGTGCCCGTCAGTGCCACCTCATCAGTGCCACCTCATTGGTGCCACCTCATCGGTGCCCATCAGTGCCGCCGTATCAGTGCCCGTCAGTGCAGCCATATCAGTGCCCGTCATTGAAGAAGAAAATGTACTTATTTACAAAAAGTTTTAACAGAAATAAAGAAAAATTTGTTTTTTTTCAAAATTTTCGGTCTTTTTTTATTTGTTGCGCAAAAAATAAAAACCGCAGAGGTGATCAAATACCACCAAAAGAAAGCTCTATTTGTGGGAACAAAATGATAAAAAATTTGTTTGGGTACAGTGTAGCATGACCGCGCAATTGTCATTCAAATTGCGACAGCGCTGAAAGCTGAAAATTGGCCTGGGCGGGAAGGTGTCTAAGTGCCTGGTATTGAAGTGGTTAAAGAGGGAGTCCACCCCAAAAAAAATATTAAAAGCCAGCAGCTACAAATACTGCAGCTGCTGACTTTTAATACATGGCCACTTACCTGTCCCAGGGTCCAGCAATGTCGGCAGCCAACGCCGATAAATCGCTCGACTCTCGGCAGCTGCCGCCGCCATCCTAGGTGAGGGAATCAGGAAGTGAAGCGTTGCGGCTTCACTTCCCGGTTCCCTACTGTGCATGCGCGAGTCGCGCTGCGCGTCGTAACTGGTCCCCGCCATCTCCTAGGACCTGTGTGTTTCCCAGGAGACAGCGCGGAGGGACAGGAAGAGGCATAGACTCCCGTGGGAGTCTATGCTGGAAGTGGGTGCAAATACCTGTCTTAGACAGGTATCTGCACCCCCCTTCCCCCTGAAAGGTGCCAAATGTGACACCGGAGGGGGGGAGGGTTCCGAAAAGCGGAAGTTCCATTTTTGTGTGGAACTCCCTTTTAATAGTTTGTCTCAACACTCTGCCACGTTTGCTGATCAGTTTGGTCTATTAAAGGAAGTTGAAAATGAACACACGTATTGACAGGATCACCAGGTAAAAAGAATGGGAAACTCTAAAAAAAGGAATCTAACACACCCTCCACATCTAAGCATTGGTAAGCTGTAATAGATTACATTTTTTGTTTCTTAGGTTTACTGCTCTAAAAGAATAAGAGGTCTACCTTAAAGGAGAAGTGCGGGATTTAGACAAAAATAAAAAAAAACATACTCACCTACATGGCTGCAGCATCTGTCTGATGCTGCAGCTGTCCCCTGCCGGCTCTAAGACTGAGAACCGAGTGATTACATGACCGCCAATTGCTCAGTTCTTGATCTTCACTGAGCAGAGAGTGATGACTGTTAATCACCGGCTCTCTGCTCTGCCCCTCCAACACTCACTGAAGTGCTGGGTTGTGGAGGGGGTAGGGGCTACTGGCTCAGGCTCTCAGTAGTGAGCCAAGAGGCTGAGCCAGTTGCCCTCAGTGTATCCCAGCATTAATGTCAGGATCCCTGCAGAGCCTGGACCGGATCTGTGACATGGGATCTGTGACACAGGCGACAGCAGGTTAAAGCCCACTGTTGGCTGAATATGGGTGACAGGTGTGAAGAACTAAGTGCAGGCCTGTGACCCACAGGAGAAGTATGGCCAAAAAAACCTTTGGCCATACTTTTCTTGCAACAAGGACACAGAAATGATATATAGTTAAACAACGAAATCTGACTTCACCAGCCTTACTGAACTGAGATTAGCAGACATCTTCATTCCTGCTCTGTGATCCACCTTACCTACATTGGTCAATGCAAAGTAGGTAAAGAACAAGTGGAGCTGTTATGAGACACGGCTTCTAACTGTCTGATTCAGTAATGAGGCAAGAATAAATTCCATTATGATAACTTCAAGGAACATGGGCTTTAAAAGGACAACACTTTCTGTAACTAAATTACAAAAATACTTCAATGGTTTGTAAAGAAGAAAACAAACAATGGCAAATTGGACAATTTAAATGGAATTTAGATGGAAATAAAAAGCTGTTGAAATCACGTTATATGAACAATTAACGATTCTTTCAATACAGTGGGAGAACAGCTAAAATGAAAGATCTGACATTTCAACAAATTACATTGCTTTGCCTGTCCCTGTATTTGAAAGCATAGAGAAGAAAATTAGATGCGTCTATTGCACTATAGGTGCTGAAGTTTTTTTTTTTAAGATCTGTCCAACTACAACATTCTAAAGGAGGAAGGAATGGCAACAAACAGGTCCTATTTTTTGGCTATGACGACTAGAGGTATAAGCACCCCATAGACACTATATTGTCAAAAGTATTGGGACACCTTTACACGCACATGAACTTTAATGGCATTCCAGTCTTAGTCCATAGGGTTTAATATTGAGTTTTCCCACCCTTTGCAGCTATAACCGCTTCAATTCTTCTGGGAAGGCTGTCCACGAGGTTTAGGAGTGTGTCTGTGGGAATGTTTGACCATTCTTCCAGAAGCGCATTTGTGAGGTCAGGCACTGATCTGCACGAGATGGCCTGGCTCACAGTCTCCGCTCGAATTCATCCCAAAGGTTGAGGTCAGGACTCTATGCAGGCCAGTCAAGTTCCCCCACCCCAAACCCACTCATCCATGTCTTTATGGACCTTGCTTTGTCCACTGGTCCAAATCATTTGGTGGAGGGGGATTATGGTGTGGAGTTGTTTTTCAGGGGTTGGGCTTGGCTCCTTAGTTACAGTGAAGGGAACTCTTAAGGCGTCAGCATATCAAGACATTTTGGACAATTTTATGCTTCCAAATTAGTGGGAAGAGTTTAGGGATGGCCCCTTCCTGTTCCAACATGACTGTGCACCAGTGCACAAAGCAGGGTCCATAAGGACATGGACGAGTGAGTTTGGGGTGGAGGAACTTGACTGGCCTTCACAAATGTGCTTCTGGAAGAATGGTCAAACATTCCCATAGACACTCTTAAATCTTGTGGACAGTCTTCCCAGAAAGTTGAAGCTGTTATAGCTGCAAAGGGTGGGCCAACTCAATATTGAACCCTACGGACTAAGACTGGGATGCCATTAAAGTTCATGTGTGTGTAAAGGTGGGCGTTACAGTACTTTTTACAATATAGTGTACATAAGCATATCTAAACCCTGTAAGAAAAAAAAAATACTGCAGTTTACCAGTCCTTAGAAGTTTTTTTTTTTCAGCCCTTTTTCTTTCATTATTTAAACTGGTGATGCTACCAGTAACACACTTCCTGCTCTAGTGTGAAAACACTTACTGGAATTGCTGTCTCAGGAAGTACAGAAAATGAGGAAAACACCATGCTCACCATTAGCCTAGCAGCTGCTCCTGGATTTACCCCGTGCACATCAATATAATAACAATTAAATAAGATGCGCACCTTAGTTATTATTTTTCCCTAGGACAGGACATTTTTAGAACTTTAAAACACCTCCCCCTTTCCATAGGAAAGGTGTTTTGTAGTTCACAGTAAAATCTGGGAACAATGCTACCTATTATGGAGCAGCACAAGCAAAGAGTGCATGAAAGTATGAACTCACTGGATTTTTGGCAAAAGCAACAGGTAGTTTTTTTTTTTTTTTTTTTTACAGAACACAACACTTTCAATATTATATTTAACATACCAATAGAGAGGAGATAAAGAAAGGTCATTGTTCAGGTTTACAATTACATAAATGTTGGGAACAGATTCTACAAGTGTCAGGTCATATTTTTAGCAGTTCACAAATTTTCTGCTTTGCATTACAGGATCCTTGAACTTCAGTGCTCTGACATTCCACTTTCCAAAAAAAGTACCCAAGTATTGGCTGCTGTCTCTCTGGAAAGTAGGGTGAAGGGCGACACTAAAAGGTGAAGTGAGGTTTAGTGAATTCTAGGATGCACATAAGAAGATTTCCCATTCCCTGAACACTTACCTGAGTCCTCTCACAATCTCTCTCTTCCTGGTCTCACAGGAGACTCAGAGCAGCAGGAGACATTGTCACAACCCAGCCTGGGAGCATGCCCACACAGGTGCTCCTATAGCACATGGCTTGCTATGGGGGCACCTACAGGAAGAAGCAGCAGACAGTGCCAGTGTGGGACCAGCAAAGAAGAGGTAGAGGGCGTGCTCCGAGTATCATTGTTGTATCATTGTTGCAGCATTGTCTACATCTCCCCCCTCCAAGTGCCCCCTCAGCAAGCTGGGTGCTAAGGGGGCACCTCTTCGGAAGCGCTTCAGAGTCTGGCTGTGTGCCTCCATAGACACCCCCACTCCCTCCTAACAAGAGTTTGACTGACAGCAGCAAAAGTCTGTGGCTCCCGCGGCTCTCATTGTCTCCTGTGAGACCAGAAAGAGAGGAAAGCAGTGCAGCAGCCGGGACAGCACTGGATCAGTGATCAGTCAGATAAGGGTTTGGGGGGAGGCAGGGAATGCACTAAGGTAAAAAAAATGTTTTCCGTTTAAAACCACTTCAATTCAGATTTTATTCCCACCTAAGAGAGGACTAATACGGTGGACTTCTAATACTATATATTGATCTGAATTATAGTATCTGCCAAAATATTTGTAATTTCAACCAGGAGGTGACATGACAGCTCATTACTGATGCTTTCCATGTCCCCTATCACACTTTGAAAGTGTATTACCATACAAAGGCTTTTCCTTGGTTCGTCATCTCTAACTAAACACTTTACTTGCCAGTTAGAACAAAAGCATTGTACAATTAATTTCAGCATGCATCATTTTCCTGCGTTCTGCTGATTTCTGCCCTTAAGGGGATTATGGGACGATAATATAAAGAAATATTTCAGGCCATGATAATAGCAGCATTTTAAAATATATTTAATGATTGAAAATGAGTGCATTAATGCACTAAATTGTTTTTATATTAGCCTGAGGTTTCACTTTAACCTGAGACATAACAGTGAATAGATATGCAACACAAACAGCTATGGCAGCTGAGAATAAACAGCATTTTTTCAATGCAACATTATACAAGTATACAAAATAACTATTATCAGTGCAAGCTTGGTGAAAGGGTTTCAAGACACTAAAAAGCATGCACTGCCATCTAGTGGTTGAGTGATAAAGTTCAACATTCAGAAGTCGACAACAATTGACAACTACAGCTAACACTTGAGCTGTGCCTTGCCAATACACACATGATAAATGAGCAGATTGAAAAAATAATGCCCATATTTGGGGGTCAAAAATAAGAATGTAAATGATCTACAGACCATAGCAAAACTGGTAAAGAACCAAGACATTATCTTGCATGCCCAGCTGTCAATATGTACATCAAGGAATGAATACTTGACAATACTGCTAATCAAGATTTTAAGGGGGTGCAACATACATTTAAAATATAATACAGACACAACCATCCAGGCCTGGCATTGTACTGTATATACAGTTCTTTCTGTACATCGGACCACTATCCATTTCTCTTGCTCGTAGTTAAGCTGTTAAAAGAGATATCAAAGAACTTTGCTGAAAAACCATTTCCTGATGGCTGGGACAGATCATATATGGACAAAATGGACTCCAGGCCTCACCACTTTTGGTATTCTTATCCTCACTGAGTATTTACATAAACCCTTCCTAAACCGCACATGATTTCAAACCCACTGTGGTGTAACTGCATCCCACTAAATTAACAGAGGAAATCCTGCCTTATGCCTTTGTTCACATTTAGCATCTATTTACAGTCCACTTAAACAATGGCCGAGACACTCGGAAAGTCTTAATAATTGAATAGCTATCCCACTGTCTCTGATTCACCTCTAGGTGGTGATGTAGGTCAGATCTGGAAACAGCTCCTGGTTTTGTGAAAACTGGAGAGCCTTGAGGGATGCAGTCTGTCCCCCAAGCAACCTGACTCGGTTGGAAATTCCCTTACAATTATCCTGCAATATATACATTATTATTCTCCATAGATGACAGTAAAGATGAAAGGAGAAAATAGCAGAGATGTGGCTCTGAAATAAAAAAAAAGTCCACTTTTGCATGGTCAGATTCTGGATCCAGTTATTTCAGCTTCATCCCACTGCTAGCTGGCACAGGCAGCATAACTGAAAAAAAAACAAGGTAAAAATGAATGCAAACTATGCAGAGACTATACACCGTATATATAAATTTAAAATAAATATCATGGGCGTTTGAGAGGTCGTTTTTCAATTGACACTTCCCTATGTCAGAATGCACACACAGTTGCAACATTAAGCGCACATATAGCTGGACAGGAACATAAAAACATAAAATGTAAGTACCGGACAGTAAAGATAAATGCACAAACAAACAATGGGGAAATCTTGACTTGTCTACTGCCTCTGCTCAAGTCTATATAACATGTCAGTGTAACAGTTTATTTGTGTTTATTCTGTATGTATTAATATCAACCTGTTCAGATATAAGCAAATTCAGGAGGGAAAAAATATGATTCACAGAACATTCCAAACCCAGCAGACCTCTATAGGACCCACTATGGGGTTGATTTACTAAAACTGTAGAGTGCAAAATCCGGAGCAGCTGGGCATGGTAGCCAATCAGCTTCTAACCTCAGCTTGCTCAATTAAGCTTTGACAAAATAAAAAAAAATGTTTTAGTTTAGTTTTAGTAAATCAATCCCTGATTATTAAAAAGGAATGGGAAAAGCATAATTCAGTTATGTTTGATTGCTTTTATGAGGTTTAGGAAATCCGTAATAGAAAAGGCAACACATATAGTGTGTGTATGGCCAATAACTTCCTTTTGTGGCTCAAATTTCAGAAGTAGACTGCCAAATAGGCTGAAATTTGAGCCTCAGGTGCCTGTCGGCACAACACGGCTCAAAAACACCTTTACTGTAAAAATCAAAGGAGCCAGTTGGAGAATTGTCAGCTGACAGTGACTGCATCTTACAGTAGCCAAAACTGTTTAGTTCGGATCGGGAAATCCATTTAATGAATGAGAAAAATCTATGTTTGTATGGTTAGCCTTACTGATACTCACACAGTAGCTGCACTAGTTTTCTTTAACTAAGAACTTTCGCCTTATAATCTCAAATTATATTATAAGCAACAATACAATTGTCTGTTTCAGCTATTTAGAGAAAATTAATGATCTACCAATGAAAATAAATAACATTTAGAAAAACTGCTGGGATTATAAAATTTACAATTTAAGAGGTACTGCTGGGTTATTTATAAAATTATACTGACGTGTAAGTGATGACTGGATGCATTGTCCCTACCAACCAATCAGACGGCAGCCGTTCATTTTCTCATACAGGTCAAAGGCCAACTGCTAATTAGTTGCTACGGAAGACACTTCCATATTTCACTTCAACCTTATGTACAATGTAAATCTGCTATGTGCATTCTGTTTATGATCATTAGCTGCTGTGCACTCTAGATGGTATCTTACCTCTTATCTTTGTTGCTTGCATCAGAATTTATTCTGCCAGTTCTTAGAAGGTCTTGAGCGGTGAGCATCTTTTTCCCCCTTAACAGCAGAAGGAGCACATCAGACTCATGGCCAGCCAGAGATATACGTCCTATACAGGAAGACTATGTGCCAATAGAGGATTTCAGTATTGGGCTCTGATCCACTGGTCCTTTATAAAGTTCTCAAAAACAGGGTGGTCCAGCTAGTGGCTAACAGGCTGCATATATCAGCTTCCAAAATTGATCTTCTTCCATGTCTCATTGGGGAACCTCACCCTAACTCCTTTGAGACACAGGTTCACCCTCTACAGTGGTCATCACAATTTTCGACTTAAGAGAAAACTTGGCTGCAGCCACTAATCAATAAATATTTTCCAACAAGGCGTTCGATAAAAGTCAATCGTTAGATCAACTTCTGTTGAGCAGGAATGGCCACACTTGAATCAAAATTCATCTGGCCCTTCTGAACAGGCTGAATTTTGATCCATCTCTAGCCAAGCTTTAGCAGTAACAATCCAACACACACATTAAACATGACTACTTTGGGCAGGTGGTGGATTTGGTAGCTCAGAAAAGAAATCTACTGGAAGGTTCCAGTGACATTTCAAAAGCCAATAGACAGTTGAACCTTGCTGAAAAATTACCCAAGACTAAATTAGTTTTAATCAAAATTTCTAATATATTATAGCCTAATCTTATGTATATTTTTATTTAGTCTAAAGAAGCTTTCATGTAGGCAAGTTCCATCAATCTGGTATACATTATGAATTTATTACTCTAAAACAAACTATATACCTCCGATGCTGCTTGTTTATTAGTTATAGTGTATATAAACCCATAAAGAAAAAAATTCTGTTTACTAGGCTAGGTTTGTACCTTCATGTCTGCATTTGTTATGCCTTTTTTTTCCACATTTATTACTGAAATGCAGTCAGGATGCAAATACATATTATAAAAAAAAATCCTTTTTTTTTTACTATTTTTTTTTTTTAAATAAATACATACCCTGTTCTAGAAGCACACTAAGGACAAGGACTGCTCAACACAGAGTACATCAGCCAGGTCTCCAGTGATTTTATGTCCCTTGCTCAGTGTTCCAATCAACAGTGCTGCTCAGGGAGCATGTGTGCTGCTAAATGGAGTACTAGGAGGGTGGGAGTGTCGGACCAATAAAGAACTGGGCGGCTGAGTTCTGGAGCAGCAGTCCGACTCTCTAGCATGCGGCTTACAGAAGCTATTATAGCACAAAAAAAACAAAGAAAAAACATGTTTATCACCCTATACACAGCCTGTCTGCAATTCAATAACACCCAAGCATCAACTGGGCTTCAAGGCATTCTTTTAACCGCTTGCCGAAAAGGCCGTCGCAGTTTTACTGTGGCAGAATGGCACGGCTGGGCGAAACTACGTTACCTAAAGTCGCTTCGCCTTTTGGCCACTAGGGGAGCGCGCACCTGCAGCATGTGGCAGGAACCAATGCGAGTGCCCGGCGGGCGCATAGACCGCCGGGCTCCCGCAATCGCTCGTGACAGAGCGAGAACCAGGATCTGTGTGTGTAAACACACAGATCCCTGTTCTCTCAGGGGAGTAGAGACAGATCGTGTGTTCATACTAGGTATAAACAACGATCTCTCTCTCCTCCTAGGCAGTCCCATCCCCCCTACAGTTGGAACACAGTGAGGGAACACAGTTAACCCCTTGATCGCCCCAAAGTGTTAACCCCTTCCCTTCCAGTGACAATTATACAGTAATCAGTGCATTTTTATAGCACTGATCACTGTAGAATTGTCAATGGTTCCAAAAATGAGTCAAAAATGTCCGATCTGTCCGCCGCAATATTGCAGTCCTGATAAAAATCGCAGATCACCGCCATTACTAGTAAAAAAAATAATAAAAATGCCATAAATCTATCCCCCATTTTCTAGAAGCTATAACTTTTGCGCCAACCAATCAACCAACCAAACGCTTAATGCGATTTTTTTTAATCAAAAATATGTAGAATACATTTTGGCCTAAACTGAGGAAAAAAGTATTTTTTTTATTTTTTTTTTTTTAAATGTGGGATATTTATTATAGCAAAAAGTAAAAGATAGGTTTTTTTTCAAAATTTGTCGCTCTTCTTTAGTTTATAGCGCAAAAAATAAAAACCGCAGAGGCGATCAAATACCACCAAAAGAAAGCTCTATTTGTGGGAAAAAAAGGACATCAACTTTGTTTGGGTACAGCCTCGAACGATCGCTCAATTGTCAGTTAAAGCGATGCAGTGCTGTATTGCAAAAAATGGCTTGGTCATTGAGCAGCCAAATCTTCCGGGGCTGAAGTAGTTAAGACAATAAAAGTGCTAAACAGCTATTCGTGTTTGCATTCTTCTCCTGCTTAATTACTAAAAACATTTTTTTTTTTATAACAAGACGCGGGTATAATTTGCGGTTTTATAACTATTTGCACAATAGATACAAATTTTATTTACACATAACACTGAGTTTATATTAATGCTTTCTCTTGCTATTAGAGGATTAGAAATCTGCTTTTATAAAAGCTGAAACAATAATCAAAACAAAGTGAAATATTTTAACGATATTGCTGGCTTAGAGTCCATGTTATTAATATGGATGAGGAGACGAGGATAAAAGTGAGTATACATAAAGAGAGACCTATTGTATAACCCAGACATATCCCCACTCACATATGCCAGAAGCCCCAGTGCCGGCTGAGAGGAATGTACAGTGCCATGTTTATGTATATACAACTTCAATTACAGTACTTAGGACACTTCCCCTAAATCCAATCCCTGGGAAGTCTGCCCGTCTGTCTCCTAGCACTGATGTCTCACTGTGAACAAGGGCAGACCAATGCCCTCGGCATAAAGACTTAAGTTATTGGCTTTTACAGATCATGGGCTGCCTGGTTTTATAAAGCTGTGTGCAAACACTACTGCATTAAAATGTAAAGAGTAAAAATGCAGCTCTATGTGACCCATTAGCACTGATCACAGACAACAGAGATAATCAGAGTATTGGTAACCCAATGCCTACAATCGCATAAAAAGGATTTAAAAGAGCAATTTAGGAATACAAAAAAGTAAAACAACCATACTCACCTAGATGGCTGCAGCACCGATCTTAGCTGCAGATGTCCCCCACCGACTCTACACCGAGAACTAAACGATCAAAGACTGCTGATCGCTCAGTAATCACTCTGCAAAGAGCCGGTGACTCTCTACTCTGCCCCTCCAGCACTTACTGGAGCTCAGGGCTATGGAGGGGGCAGGAGTGGCTGGCTCAGTCTTCCAGTGGCTCTCTGAGAAAGCTGCCGGTCCAGGCATCAGAGCGGACCCTGACTGTAAAGTTGGGATCTTTCCAGAGCCTGGACTCGACAGCGGGCTTTCGCAATCCTGGGATCCATCAGAGAAGTGGAGCCAAAATTGCTTTGCCGATACTTCAACATTTTAATGAAATTTCAAAAGTCATTTATAACACTTTGAAATCTGCAGTTTTCATTGAGATAAAACATGGTGATCCGGCTATGAAGATCCTTGTTAAGGCAATTCCTATTTTAGAATGACAACCCTCTGTCTGTGTCTCCCAATTGTGCTTCTACACTGCAGTCTCATGTGATTGGGTGACAAATGGTCATGCCAGTATACATTGCACAGACATGTTTCACTGTTGTCACCATCAGAAAATGTGGTCTGAGAAATTACTGTATATGCAGCAGTTGCTAGAGAGCATGCAATTAGACAGGAACTGTCAGCAAAGAGGCTGCATGGGATCAGCTGTGCTTATGCAAAACAAAGGATTATAATGGGGAAAACAATATGTGATACAAAATTTAAAAAAAGATTATAATAATTATATATACATACACACAGACACACACAGTGGGGATGGAGATATATATATATATATATATATATATATATATATACACACACACACACACACACATACACACACATACATACATACATACATACATACACACACACAGTGGGGATGGAAAGTATTCAGACCCCCTTAAATTTTTCACTCTTTGTTATATTGCAGCCATTTGCTAAAATCATTTCAGTTCATTTTTTTCCTCATTAATGTACACACAGCACCCCATATAGACAGAAAAACACAGAATTGTTGACATTTTTGCAGATTTATTAAAAAAGAAAAACTGAAATATCACATGGTCCTAAGTATTCAGACCCTTTGCTGTGACACTCATATTTAACTCAGGTGCTGTCCATTTCTTCTGATCATCCTTGAGATGGTTCTACACCTTCATTTGAGTCCAGCTGTGTTTGATTATACTGATTGGACTTGATTAGGAAAGCCACACACCTGTCTATACAAGACCTTACAGCTCACAGTGCATGTCAGAGCAAATGAGAATCATGAGGTCAAAAGGAACTGCCTGAAGAGCTCAGAGACAGAATTGTGGCAAGGCACAGATCTGGCCAAGGTTACAAAAAAATTTCTGTGGCACTTAAGGTTCCTAAGAGCACAGTGGCCTCCATAATCCTTAAATGGAAGATGTTTGGGATGACCAGAACCCTTCCTAGAGCTGGCTGTCCGGCAAAACTGAGCTATCGGGGGAGAAGAGCCTTGGTGAGAGAGGTAGAGAAGAACCCAAAGATTACTGTTGCTGAGCTCCAGAGATGCAGTCGGGAGATGCGAGAAAGTTGTAGAAAGTCAACCATCACTGCAGCCCTCCACCATTTGGGGCTTTATGGCAGAGTAGCCCGACGGAAGCCTCTCCTCAGTGCAAGACACATGAAAGCCCGCATGGAGTTTGCTAAAAAAACACCTGAAGGACTCCAAGATGGTGAGAAATAAGATTCTCTGGCCTGATGAGACCAAGATAGAACTTTTTGGCCTTAATTCTAAGTGGTATGTGTGGAGAAAACCAGGCACTGCTCATCACCTGTCCAATACAGTCCCAACAGTGAAGCATGGTGGTGGCAGCATCATGCTGTGGGGGTTTTTTTCAGCTGCAGGGACAGGACGACTAGTTGCAATCGAGGGAAAGGTGAATGCAGCTAAGTAGAAGGATATCCTGAATGAAAACCTTCTCCAGAGTGCTCAGGACCTCAGAATGGGCCGAAGGTTTACCTTCCAACAAGACAATGACCCTAAGCACACAGCTAAAATAACGAAGGAGTGGCTTCACAACAACTCCGTGACTGTTCTTGAATGGCCCAGCCAGAGCCCTGACTTAAACCCAATTGAGCATCTCTGGAGAGACCTAAAAATGGCTGTCCACCAACGTTTACCATCCAACCTGACAGAACTGGAGAGGATCTGCAAGGAGGAATGGTAGAGGATCCCCAAATCCAGGTGTGAAAAACTTGTTGCATCTTTCCCAAAAAGACTCAAGGCTGTATTAGATAAAAAGGGTGCTTCTACTAAATACTGAGCAAAGGGTCTGAATACTTAGGACCATGTGGTATTTCAGTTTTTATTTTTTAATAAATCTGCAAAAATGTCAACAATTCTGTGTTTTTCTGTCAATATGGGGTGCTGTGTGTACATTAATGAGGAAAAAAAAAATGAACTTAAATGATTTTAGCAAATGGCTGCAATATAACAAAGTGAAAAATTTAAGGGGGTCGGAATACTTTCCGTCCCCACTGTATATATTTTATATACACACACACATACAATCGTAAAATTTTGTCCCAAATTGGCTAAATAGAAGGGCAAATATGCATCTTACAGATTTACAATATTTAAATGCACAGCTGCATGCTTCCAGGCAAAAATACAATCCTCCCATTACCTACATTGCAAGGATATTAGCATACTTCATTGCAGAGTCCAGCATTGAAACTCGTTCATGGTCTAGGCACACAATCTAACTCCTGCATGTTGATAAAAGACCTCAAAAGCTTATATTATTCGCTAAAGCTCATCTCCTGACACCCCCCATCCCCATTCCCCTTCTAACTAAATGCCTTTGCTACTTACCCAAACCATAGTCACTTGACACTCCAGTCCCCACTCTTCTCTCCTAATCTGTTGGGATCATGAGGTGGGGTCCCTCTTCTGGTGGTCACTCCTCTTCTGGATTCTGAGAGGACCCCACCGCTGGATAGCCAATAGGAAGAGTCCATGTCATGCAGACAAGAAAGTGCTAAAAAAACAGAGGGAGTCTCCTGACTCGAAGCACCATACTTGAGTGCAGGAGAGAATTTACTTTTTGGCTTCTACTTTCTACTGACCCTGTTGCTATAAAAACTTTAAACCAAGGCATGCCAGTAAACATAAAAAAGACATGCTCCCCTTTCCTGTTGCCCCCACTGCTTAATGTAACTCCAATGCCAACAAGTCTTCAGGTACAAAGGAAAACTGACACATCAGGAGTTCTCAATCTCCTGGTTGTAGTGATGTAGGAGGTCAGAAGGAGAAACCAGTGAGGGTTGAGGGAGGCCTAGGAGATCCACCCTCCTGGAGAAGTTTCTCTTCTGCTGCAGCAGAAGAGCTAAGCGGTGGAGCAGTGCACATTCATGCGGGCAAAAAAGATCAGTGTGTACAGTTTTTTTTTATAGTGCATGTAAAGGACCTCCACAAATGTTGTGGGAACAAGAAAGGGCAATAGAAGAAAGAGGTATGCTTTATGGACCAGTCTTTTGGCATGCATATGAAATGTCAACTGACATTTCAGTTGGGGCAAGTAGGGTAACTCCACCTTTAACAAAAAGCATTTTCTGTACTAATGAATCATTTCAAAGTCAGTTTACCACCTTAAGGATAATGTTTGCATAATGATCAAGCTTTTAGAGAGTCAAAGGCATGTGAGATCTTAGCTGTTGCTAACAGTACATAAAGGATAAACAAAATGATCCATAAATGTGAAGGGTAGAGCTACAAATGTGCAATCAATTAATCATGTTAATAGCAGTTAAAGGCTACCTCAAATAATCCCTTCTATAAATCAACAGATCTTCTGTCTGTAATTGCCAGTTAAAGTCACCCTCTGGCATTTCTGCTGAGAGCAATATGTAAAAGCAGAGACCGAACTATAGGGCACATACAGATCGTAGCTGCCTCTGGAGTCACACAGCCATCCTTTCATTGCAGCGTTGTGTTCACAATACAGCCTAAGCCTATACAGCAGGAGTGTCCAACCTACAGCCCACGATCCGCATACAGCCCAAGATGGCTACGAATGTGGCCCAACACAAAATCTTAAGCTTACTTAAAAATGTTGACTTTGTTTTTTGGAATTTTTTTTGTAAAAATGCATTTACACTTAGCAAACACATGCAGCCAAAGAAAAATTTGACAGTGCGTCTTCACTGGACTTTATTAATTTTTATCTTCCCGAAGAAAAATATCCCATTTTTCACAATCACACCTTATTCATGTCATGGGGTTTCGGCAGCACCTATATATTTGCTAGCAACTATTTTCAAGGATGAAGCACGCAAAGGCCAATATTTAAATCTAAAATATCGGGCAAGCACCTTGAGAATTCATTAAGAATTGATACTACATCCATCGAGCCAGATATTGATGCGTTCGTTTATCAAAAAAACTGTGTCAAATAAATATCACACTAGTTTTATGTTGCCCTCTTTTACTTTTATAATGTAAATAAATACAAAATTTTTTTATTTTTTTATTTAAGTTTTATTACTCAGATAGATGCATTATCTATATCAGTGATTGTTAACTTGTGATCCGCCTGAACTGTTTGATCATCAGCTATCCTTATTGTTAGGGTAATTTATGTGTGGCCCAAATCAATTTCTTTTCTTCTAATGTGGCCCAGGAAGGGCAAAAAGTTGGACCACTCTTGCTATACAGGAAGAAACAGCCTATCCCCCTAAATGATTTGTCACCTGAGCCAATAATTAAATTATTATTAATAATAATCATTTTTGTATGACATATTAGAGGACCCCTTTCGGATTTAGCACACAAACCTGATACTTTACATTTTACCTTGCCGTAATCTAGATTTACCAAGAAATGTTCTTTTGTCAATCCAACTGTAATAAGTAAAATCTTACTGGTATTTTTGACTGCCTTTTTGCACACTGTTGCCCCTTCCATTGCCCTAATAAATGGGCACAAAAGATCATCATATCTGCATTCCAGAACAAAGTGATATTGTAGGACTGAAAATGGTTAATCTAAAATGGTGCATTAGCCACTTTCAGAGACATGTACAGATCCCCATCAAGGTTGATTATTATAATTTTTTTCAGGTTAAAGCTGAACTCCAGGCACAAATACTTTTGCTTAAATATATTCCCCAATAGCCACAAATTATATAATTCCACTCTGTGTTCATAAAATGCCTCTATAAACTCAGATATCACCATGCAAATGTAGCAGTGACATCATCATTTTGCTTTACATAAGCATAGCTGTAGGAAGGACCTATCAGACACACCTAGTACAGGCTGCCTGTAGAAAACTACAGGAGGGGGACAATACCAAAATACCAATTCGCTATTGTCACACAACTGGGTGGGCTCAGGGCGCAGTGCACTGCGCTCCAAGCCCACCCTTTTTTGAAGCCAATTAGAGCCTCAGGCTCTAATCATGTGCTTCAAAAAAAAAAAAAAGCCCATTGAAATCCATGTGTTCGGCACCCTGCATGCAGATTAGGGGCCGGGCACATGGATTAGGGGGGCGGTGCCCCTGCGCCCTTATGGATGGGCGGCCACTGGTGACCGGTCTTGATTACAGGAAAAACTGTACAGAGGTAATGTTTCACACTGGGTTACTGTACAGATCTGGATACACAAAGCGCACCAGCTTTAATTGTACATTTAGGAAAATTGTATTAACGGCTTCTAGAAAAAGGGTTTTTTAGGTTTACCCTGAATCTACTACAAATTAAGAATAGCTCATGGCACTGCTGTAGACAATAGACATTTAACAATCACAGTATTTAATTAAAACACAAAATTACCAAAAAACAAAAGTAAAACAGAGTTATTGTACAGAAATTATACTTGGGAAAGTGTTAAAGTTACACTTCACCAGTAAAATCACAAAACGCACAAACAAAACACATGGCGAAGCAGAAGCACATACACAGACCAGATATGTGGTAATTACTTGCAGTGACTGTTACTTGTAAGTATGCATTGCTTCGGCCAGGAACTGTGCATGTTCTATATAGAAATCAGAGCCTATTTCCATCACAAGCTGCCTCACTTAAAAATACTGCACATTGTTTTTCCATTTCAGTATAACCTAACATATGCAAACATGAGATATCGATTGTATGAATAGCTTCAAGAGCTCAGAAAATAGTTCTCTTAAAATATAGTCAAAATTAAATGGTTACCACACTTTCATCTCACAGTGTGTATTCCCTATGTGCAAATAGAAATGGCCAATTTAGTTTTAATATTTTTTGAACAAATTCAACTTATTTTGAATATTTTCTTCCTCGACAAGTTTTGTTTTACTAGGTATAGCTGGCTTTTTTTATAAGAAAGCCCTACACTGCTCACTTAGGCAACGCATAAATGAGTCAATTTTCGTGATGAAAGGAAAGAAAACTGCTAGATTTCTCCATCAACACGGGAATGCCTCCTGCAGCACTAGGAGGTTCTGCCAGTGGCCGGGCGCAGGGAGCTTCCCGGCCGGTGGAACACAATGATTACGGTTAGTGGCTATAGCTGCTGTATGAAAAAAATTGACAGGCTGGTTATACTCAAGTCAATCAATGGATCGACTTGGGAACAATCAGCCTGCCAATACATCGATTGAATCTCGGCCGGATAATCCTAAAGAAAACCCATACGGGCCTGTTAGGAGGTGGTAATTATCAGACTCATTCTATGTTCTGTCTGTGTAATCCGATGTGCTGCTAGTAATGTCTATTAACAATATAGCCCATTCAGACGCTTCAGATCAAAGCTACAAATCAGTTTTCTGGAAATCAGCCTCAAGAGCACCTACAGTGGGTATAAAAAAAATCTACACACCCCTTTCAAAATGTCAGGTTTCTGTGAAGTAAAGAAAAATCATTTCAGAACTTTTTCCACCTTTAATGTGACCTATAAACTCTAAAACTCAGTTGAGCAACAAACTGAAATCTCTAAAATAATATGGTTGCATAAGTGTGCACACCCTTAAACTAATACTTTGTTGAAGCACCTTTTGATTTTATTACGGCACTCAGTCTTTTTGGTTAGGAGTCTATCAGCATAGCACATCTTGACTTGGCAATATTTGCCCACTCTTCTTTGCAAAAACACTCCAAATCTGTCAGATTGCGAGGGCATCTCCTGTGCACAGCCCTCTATAGATCACCCCACAGATTTTCAATCAGATTCAGGTCTGGGTTTTGGCTGGACCATTCCAAAACGTTATTCTTCTGGTGAAGCCATTCCTTTGTTGATTTGGATGTATGTTTTGGGTCATTGTCATGCTGAAAGATGAAGTTCCTCTTCATGTTCAGCTTTCTAGCAGAAGCCTGAAGGTTTTGTACTAGCATTGACTGTCATTTGGAACTGTTCATAATTCCCTCTACCTTGACTAAGGCCCCACCATGCTTCACGGTGGGTATGGCATTTTTTTGGTGATGTGCAGTGTTGTTTTTGTGCCAAACATATCTTTTGGAATTATGGCCAAAAAGTTCAACCTTGGTTTCATCATACCATAACACATTTTCTCAAATGCTTTTGGGAGACTACAGATGTGTTTTTTCAAATCTAGCCGGGCTTGGATGTTTTTCTTCGTAAGAAAAGGCCTCCATCTTGCCACTCTACCCCATAGCCCAGACATATGAAGAATATGGGAGATTGTTGTCACATATACCACACAGCCAGTACTTCCCAGATATTCCTGCAGCTCCTTTAATTTTGGCAGCCTCCCTGACCAGTTTTCTTCTACTCTTTCCATACATTTTGGAGGGACGTCCAGTTCTTGGTAATGTCACTGTTGTGCCATATTTTCTCCACTTGATGACTGTCTTCATTGTGTTCCATGGCATATCCAATGCCTTGGAAATTCTTTTTTACCCTTCTCCTGACTGATACCTTTTAAGAATGAGATCCCTCTGATGCTTTGGAAGCCCTCTGAGACCATGGCTTTTGCTGTAGGATGCGACTAGGAAAATGCCAGGAAAGACCTACTAGAGCAGCTGAACTTTATTTGGGGTTAATAAGAGGCACTTTAAATGATGGCAGGTGTGCACTGACTCCTATTTAACATGGATTTAAATGGGATTGCTTAGTTCTGAATACAGCTACATCCCCAGTTATATTATAAGGGTGTGCAAACTTATGCAATCACATTATTTTATTTTTTTATTTTTACTTTCCCTCCCTAAAATATTTCAGTTTGTTTTTCAATTGAGTTGTACAGTTTATAGGTCACATTCAAAGTGGAAAAAGTTCTGAAATGATTTATCTTTGTCTCATTTTTCTTACAGCACAGAAAAGTGACATTTTAACAGGGGTGTGTAGACTTTTTATATCCACTGTATGATTATTCCTACAAAATTTTATATTCACTTGGCTACAAAGCCTAAAGAAAAAAAAACATTTTTCGTTAACCACAATAAAAATGTTTAAAGAACCACAATCAGCAATATAACCTTATGTGCTTCTATCGTGACAAGTTTCCTATGGGGCTATACCCCTGTCAATTTGGGAAGGCATTCGTAGTATTAATGAGGTGTACGTTTTTACATTATCATGTGATAATTCTGGTAGCTCTGGCTATGAAAGAAAACAGTTTCTGAGGTAGAAGATATGCCATGGAATAATACAGCAGCTTTAAGTCCTCTAGCTTGCTCAGCAATGCTCCCTTATCTGGCTGCCTCCAAGATACTCTAAAGCCCCGTTCACTGGCTGCCTCAACTGTTAGGCCGCTTCTTCATTTGCCTCAAATCTCCTCTAAAGCTCTTCCTTCTCCAGCCTGCGGGCTGCACTAAAGCCCCTCCTGTGGTTACAACAAATATAATTTAAAAAAACCAAAAACACTATTTTTCTATTTCCGTGCAGCTCTAAAGCTCACCACACAGGTTACAATCTGATTGTACAATTTCCTTTAGATCAGTGGTCATCAACCCTGTCCTCAAGGCCCACGAAAAGACCAGGTTTTATGTATTACCTTGGGGAGATGCAGACTAGAATACTGCAAACACTGAGCAGCGAAGATATCACCTGTCATGTTTTTCAGTTATCTTGCAAACCTGGCCTGTTATTGGACCTTGAGGACAGGGTTGATGACCACTGCTTTAGATCTATTATCTAATACAAGCACCTGCAGATTGATTAGATAGTTTAGGTAGGTCCTCATATTACATAATTTTGATAAATCTAAATTTGATTGTACAGACAAACTGTAACATGTATGGTGTTCCTAACACCCTTCTTTCATTCCCCTCAGGAGTTGTATAAAGCCCCTCCTTCAGAGCTGATCTAAAGCTACCCTTTTCCCTATGCCCAGAGTGTTTTAGGTTCCTCCTTTCCCATCTCTGAACACATCTAAAGGCTCTCCTCCCAATCTCAAAACTTCTCTAATGCCTCTCCTTCCCCATCTCACAGCTGATCTAATGCCTCTCCTTCCCCATCTCACAGCCGATCTAATGCCTCTCCTTTCCCATCTCAGAGCTGATCTAATGCCTCTCCTTTCCCATCTCAGAGCTGATCTAATGCCTCTCCTTCCACATCTCAGAGCTGATCTAATGCCTCTCCTTCCACATCTCAGAGCTGATCTAATGCCTCTCCTTCCCCATCGCACAGCCGATCTAATGCCTCTCCTTCCCCATCTCACAGCCGATCTAATGCCTCTCCTTCCCCATCTCACAGCCGATCTAATGACTCTCCTTCCCCATCTCACAGCCGATCTAATGCCTCTCCTTCCCCATCTCACAGCCGATCTAATGTCTCTCCTTCCCCATCTCAGAGCTGATGTAATGCCTCTCCTCCCCCATTCCAGGACTGCTTTAATGCCTCTCCTTCCCCATCTCACAGCTGATCTAATGCCTCTCCTTCCCCATCTCACAGCTGATCTAATGCCTCTCCTTCCCCATCTCACAGCCGATCTAATGCCTCTCCTTTCCCATCTCACAGCTGATCTAATGCCTCTCCTTCCCCATCTCACAGCTGATCTAATGCCTCTCCTTCCCCATCTCAGAGCTGATCTAATGCCTCTCCTCCCCATCTCACAGCTGATCTAATGCCTCTCCTTCCCCATCTCACAGCTGATCTAATGCCTCTCCTTCCCCATCTCACAGCTGATCTAATGCCTCTCCTTCCCCATCTCAGAGCTGATCTAATGCCTCTCCTTTCCCATCTCACAGCCGATCTAATGCCTCTCCTTCCCCATCTCAGAGCTGATCTAATGCCTCTCCTTCCCCATCTCACAGCCGATCTAATGCCTCTCCTTCCCCATCTCAGAGCTGATCTAATGCCTCTCCTTTCCCATCTCACAGCCGATCTAATGCCTCTCCTTCCCCATCTCAGAGCTGATCTAATGCCTCTCCTTCCCCATCTCACAGCCGATCTAATGCCTCTCCTTTCCCATCTCACAGCTGATCTAATGTCTCTCCTTCCCCATCTCACAGCTGATCTAATGCCTCTCCTTCCCCATCTCAGAGCTGATCTAATGCCTCTCCTTCCCCATCTCACAGCCGATCTAATGCCTCTCCTCCCCATCTCAGAGCTGATCTAATGCCTCTCCTCCCCATCTCAGAGCTGATCTAATGCCTCTCCTCCCCATCTCAGAGCTGATCTAATGCCTCTCCTCCCCATCTCAGAGCTGATCTAATGCCTCTCCTTTCCCATCTCACAGCTGATCTAATGTCTCTCCTTCCCCATCTCACAGCTGATCTAATGCCTCTCCTTCCCCATCTCAGAGCTGATCTAATGCCTCTCCTCCCCATCTCAGAGCTGATCTAATGCCTCTCCTCCCCATCTCAGAGCTGATCTAATGCCTCTCCTTCCCCATCTCAGAGCTGATCTAATGCCTCTCCTTCCCCATCTCACAGCCGATCTAATGCCTCTCCTTCCCCATCTCACAGCTGATCTAATGCCTCTCCTTCCCCATCTCACAGCTGATCTAATGCCTCTCCTTCCCCATCTCAGAGCTGATCTAATGCCTCTCCTTCCCCATCTCAGAGCTGATCTAATGCCTCTCCTTTCCCATCTCACAGCCGATCTAATGCCTCTCCTTCCCCATCTCACAGCTGATCTAATGCCTCTCCTTCCCCATCTCAGAGCTGATCTAATGCCTCTCCTTCCCCATCTCACAGCCGATCTAATGCCTCTCCTTCCCCATCTCACAGCTGATCTAATGCCTCTCCTTCCCCATCTCACAGCTGATCTAATGCCTCTCCTTCCCCATCTCACAGCTGATCTAATGCCTCTCCTTCCCCATCTCAGAGCTGATCTAATGCCTCTCCTTCCCCATCTCAGAGCTGATCTAATGCCTCTCCTTTCCCATCTCACAGCCGATCTAATGCCTCTCCTTCCCCATCTCAGAGCTGATCTAATGCCTCTCCTTTCCCATCTCACAGCCGATCTAATGCCTCTCCTTCCCCATCTCACAGCTGATCTAATGCCTCTCCTTCCCCATCTCAGAGCTGATCTAATGCCTCTCCTTCCCCATCTCAGAGCTGATCTAATGCCTCTCCTTTCCCATCTCACAGCTGATCTAATGCCTCTCCTTCCCCATCTCAGAGCTGATCTAATGCCTCTCCTTCCCCATCTCAGAGCTGATCTAATGCCTCTCCTTCCCCATCTCAGAGCTGATCTAATGCCTCTCCTCCCCATCTCAGAGCTGATCTAATGCCTCTCCTCCCCATCTCAGAGCTGATCTAATGCCTCTCCTCCCCATCTCAGAGCTGATCTAATGCCTCTCCTCCCCATCTCAGAGCTGATCTAATGCCTCTCCTTTCCCATCTCACAGCTGATCTAATGCCTCTCCTTCCCCATCTCAGAGCTGATCTAATGCCTCTCCTTCCCCATCTCAGAGCTGATCTAATGCCTCTCCTCCCCATCTCAGAGCTGATCTAATGCCTCTCCTCCCCATCTCAGAGCTGATCTAATGTCTCTCCTCCCCATCTCAGAGCTGATCTAATGCCTCTCCTCCCCATCTCAGAGCTGATCTAATGCCTCTCCTTTCCCATCTCACAGCTGATCTAATGCCTCTCCTTCCCCATCTCACAGCTGATCTAATGCCTCTCCTTCCCCATCTCAGAGCTGATCTAATGCCTCTCCTCCCCATCTCAGAGCTGATCTAATGCCTCTCCTTCCCCATCTCAGAGCTGATCTAATGCCTCTCCTCCCCATCTCAGAGCTGATCTAATGCCTCTCCTTTCCCATCTCAGAGCTGATCTAATGCCTCTCCTCCCCATCTCAGAGCTGATCTAATGCCTCTCCTCCCCATCTCAGAGCTGATCTAATGCCTCTCCTTTCCCATCTCAGAGCTGATCTAATGCCTCTCCTCCCCATCTCAGAGCTGATCTAATGCCTCTCCTTCCCCATCTCAGAGCTGATCTAATGCCTCTCCTCCCCATCTCAGAGCTGATCTAATGCCTCTCCTTTCCCATCTCACAGCTGATCTAATGCCTCTCCTTCCCCATCTCAGAGCTGATCTAATGCCTCTCCTTCCCCATCTCAGAGCTGATCTAATGTCTCTCCTTCCCCATCTCAGAGCTGATCTAATGTCTCTCCTTCCCCATCTCACAGCTGATCTAATGTCTCTCCTTCCCCATCTCACAGCTGATCTAATGTCTCTCCTCCCCATCTCACAGCTGATCTAATGTCTCTCCTTCCCCATCTCAGAGCTGATCTAATGCCTCTCCTTCCCCATCTCAGAGCTGATCTAATGCCTCTCCTTCCCCATCTCAGAGCTGATCTAATGCCTCTCCTCCCCATCTCACAGCTGATCTAATGCCTCTCCTTCCCCATCTCACAGCTGATCTAATGCCTCTCCTCCCCATCTCAGAGCTGATCTAATGCCTCTCCTTTCCCATCTCACAGCTGATCTAATGCCTCTCCTTCCCCATCTCAGAGCTGATCTAATGCCTCTCCTTCCCCATCTCAGAGCTGATCTAATGTCTCTCCTTCCCCATCTCAGAGCTGATCTAATGTCTCTCCTTCCCCATCTCACAGCTGATCTAATGTCTCTCCTTCCCCATCTCACAGCTGATCTAATGTCTCTCCTCCCCATCTCACAGCTGATCTAATGTCTCTCCTTCCCCATCTCAGAGCTGATCTAATGCCTCTCCTTCCCCATCTCAGAGCTGATCTAATGCCTCTCCTTCCCCATCTCAGAGCTGATCTAATGCCTCTCCTCCCCATCTCACAGCTGATCTAATGCCTCTCCTTCCCCATCTCACAGCTGATCTAATGCCTCTCCTCCCCATCTCAGAGCTGATCTAATGCCTCTCCTTTCCCATCTCACAGCTGATCTAATGTCTCTCCTTCCCCATCTCACAGCTGATCTAATGCCTCTCCTTCCCCATCTCAGAGCTGATCTAATGCCTCTCCTCCCCATCTCAGAGCTGATCTAATGCCTCTCCTTTCCCATCTCACAGCTGATCTAATGCCTCTCCTTCCCCATCTCAGAGCTGATCTAATGCCTCTCCTTCCCCATCTCAGAGCTGATCTAATGCCTCTCCTTCCCCATCTCAGAGCTGATCTAATGCCTCTCCTCCCCATCTCAGAGCTGATCTAATGCCTCTCCTTTCCCATCTCACAGCTGATCTAATGCCTCTCCTTCCCCATCTCAGAGCTGATCTAATGCCTCTCCTTCCCCATCTCAGAGCTGATCTAATGTCTCTCCTTCCCCATCTCACAGCTGATCTAATGCCTCTCCTTCCCCATCTCACAGCTGATCTAATGCCTCTCCTCCCCATCTCAGAGCTGATCTAATGTCTCTCCTTCCCCATCTCACAGCTGATCTAATGTCTCTCCTTCCCCATCTCAGAGCTGATCTAATGCCTCTCCTTCCCATCTCAGAGCTGATCTAATGCCTCTCCTTCCCCATCTCACAGCTGATCTAATGCCTCTCCTCCCCATCTCACAGCTGATCTAATGCCTCTCCTTCCCCATCTCAGAGCTGATCTAATGCCTCTCCTTCCCCATCTCACAGCCGATCTAATGCCTCTCCTTCCCCATCTCAGAGCTGATCTAATGCCTCTCCTTCCCCATCTCACAGCTGATCTAATGCCTCTCCTCCCCATCTCACAGCTGATCTAATGCCTCTCCTTCCCCATCTCACAGCTGATCTAATGCCTCTCCTTCCCCATCTCACAGCCGATCTAATGCCTCTCCTTCCCCATCTCAGAGCTGATCTAATGCCTCTCCTTCCCCATCTCACAGCTGATCTAATGCCTCTCCTTCCCCATCTCACAGCCGATCTAATGCCTCTCCTTCCCCATCTCCCAGCCGATCTAATGTCTCTCCTTCCCCATCTCACAGCTGATCTAATGTCTCTCCTCCCCATCTCACAGCTGATCTAATGTCTCTCCTCCCCATCTCACAGCTGATCTAATGTCTCTCCTTCCCCATCTCACAGCTGATCTAATGCCTCTCCTTCCCCATCTCACAGCTGATCTAATGCCTCTCCTTCCCCATCTCACAGCTGATCTAATGCCTCTCCTCCCCATCTCAGAGCTGATCTAATGCCTCTCCTTCCCCATCTCACAGCCGATCTAATGCCTCTCCTTTCCCATCTCACAGCTGATCTAATGCCTCTCCTCCCCATCTCAGAGCTGATCTAATGCCTCTCCTCCCCATCTCAGAGCTGATCTAATGCCTCTCCTCCCCATCTCAGAGCTGATCTAATGCCTCTCCTTTCCCATCTCACAGCTGATCTAATGTCTCTCCTTCCCCATCTCACAGCTGATCTAATGTCTCTCCTCCCCATCTCACAGCCGATCTAATGCCTCTCCTTCCCCATCTCAGAGCTGATCTAATGCCTCTCCTTCCCCATCTCACAGCTGATCTAATGCCTCTCCTTCCCCATCTCACAGCCGATCTAATGCCTCTCCTTCCCCATCTCCCAGCCGATCTAATGTCTCTCCTTCCCCATCTCACAGCTGATCTAATGTCTCTCCTCCCCATCTCACAGCTGATCTAATGTCTCTCCTCCCCATCTCAGAGCTGATCTAATGTCTCTCCTCCCCATCTCACAGCTGATCTAATGTCTCTCCTCCCCATCTCACAGCTGATCTAATGTCTCTCCTCCCCATCTCACAGCTGATCTAATGCCTCTCCTCCCCATCTCAGAGCTGATCTAATGCCTCTCCTTTCCCATCTCACAGCTGATCTAATGTCTCTCCTTCCCCATCTCAGAGCTGATCTAATGCCTCTCCTCCCCATCTCAGAGCTGATCTAATGCCTCTCCTTCCCCATCTCACAGCTGATCTAATGCCTCTCCTTCCCCATCTCACAGCTGATCTAATGCCTCTCCTCCCCATCTCAGAGCTGATCTAATGCCTCTCCTTCCCCATCTCACAGCTGATCTAATGCCTCTCCTCCCCATCTCAGAGCTGATCTAATGCCTCTCCTCCCCATCTCAGAGCTGATCTAATGCCTCTCCTCCCCATCTCAGAGCTGATCTAATGCCTCTCCTTTCCCATCTCACAGCTGATCTAATGTCTCTCCTTCCCCATCTCACAGCTGATCTAATGCCTCTCCTCCCCATCTCAGAGCTGATCTAATGCCTCTCCTTCCCCATCTCAGAGCTGATCTAATGCCTCTCCTCCCCATCTCAGAGCTGATCTAATGCCTCTCCTTTCCCATCTCACAGCTGATCTAATGTCTCTCCTTCCCCATCTCAGAGCTGATCTAATGCCTCTCCTTCCCCATCTCAGAGCTGATCTAATGCCTCTCCTCCCCATCTCAGAGCTGATCTAATGCCTCTCCTCCCCATCTCAGAGCTGATCTAATGTCTCTCCTTCCCCATCTCACAGCTGATCTAATGCCTCTCCTTCCCCATCTCACAGCTGATCTAATGCCTCTCCTTCCCCATCTCAGAGCTGATCTAATGCCTCTCCTCCCCATCTCACAGCTGATCTAATGCCTCTCCTTCCCCATCTCACAGCTGATCTAATGCCTCTCCTTCCCCATCTCACAGCTGATCTAATGCCTCTCCTTCCCCATCTCAGAGCTGATCTAATGCCTCTCCTCCCCATCTCAGAGCTGATCTAATGCCTCTCCTCCCCATCTCAGAGCTGATCTAATGTCTCTCCTCCCCCATCTCAGAGCTGATCTAATGCCTCTCCTCCCCATCTCAGAGCTGATCTAATGCCTTTCCCTTCCCCATCTCACAGCTGATCTAATGCCTCTCCTCCCCATCTCAGAGCTGATCTAATGCCTCTCCTTCCCCATCTCAGAGCTGATCTAATGCCTCTCCTTCCCCATCTCAGAGCTGATCTAATGCCTCTCCCTTCCCCATCTCACAGCTGATCTAATGCCTCTCCTCCCCATCTCAGAGCTGATCTAATGCCTCTCCTCCCCATCTCAGAGCTGATCTAATGCCTCTCCTCCCCATCTCAGAGCTGATCTAATGCCTCTCCTTTCCCATCTCACAGCCGATCTAATGCCTCTCCTCCCCATCTCACAGCTGATCTAATGCCTCTCCTTCCCCATCTCACAGCTGATCTAATGCCTCTCCTCCCCATCTCACAGCTGATCTAATGCCTCTCCTCCCCATCTCAGAGCTGATCTAATGTCTCTCCTCCCCCATCTCAGAGCTGATCTAATGCCTCTCCTCCCCATCTCACAGCTGATCTAATGCCTCTCCTTCCCCATCTCACAGCTGATCTAATGCCTCTCCTCCCCATCTCAGAGCTGATCTAATGCCTCTCCTCCCCATCTCAGAGCTGATCTAATGTCTCTCCTCCCCCATCTCAGAGCTGATCTAATGCCTCTCCTCCCCATCTCAGAGCTGATCTAATGCCTTTCCCTTCCCCATCTCAGAGCTGATCTAATGCCTCTCCTTCCACATCTCAGAGCTGATCTAATGCCTCTCCTTCCACATCTCAGAGCTGATCTAATGCCTTTCCCTTCCCCATCTCAGAGCTGATCTAATGCCTCTCCTTCCCCATCTCAGAGCTGATCTAATGCCTCTCCTCCCCATCTCACAGCTGACCTAATGACTCTCCTTCCCCATCTCACAGCTGACCTAATGACTCTATTCCCCCTCTTCTGAGCTGCTCCAATGCCTCATCTTGCCCATCTCAGAGTTGCTCTAAGGCTCTCCTCTCCCATCTCACAGTTGCTCTATGGCCTCTATTCTCCCTCTTCAGAGCTGATCGAATGCCTCTCCTTGCCCTTCTCAGAGGAAATGCCTCTAGTAAATTTATTTTTACCCCATTGATGTTTAGCAGAGATTATCAGCTTTCTTGATTTACCATTGACTAAGCAACATACTGGATCAGTTACTGTAGCCTGAATAATAAACGCTGTTGTAGTGAGACAAATGTCAGAACACAGAAAGAGAACAGTAAACATATCAGTCTGACCTGCTGCCCTTCATGTCTTCTAGTTCTCCATGAAGCCGGGCGTTTCTCTCTTCTTCCTCATGCAGCCTTCGTTTTACAGCCCGCAATTCCTGCTGAACTTCACATTTAATGTCATTGGCAACCACCACTGCTGTCTGTAAATCTGCTTGAAATCGCTTCCATTCTTCAGCATCCTCCTGTGTGAACAAAAGTTAGAGGTGGCCCACATATAACTGATACATTCACATCTTAAAAAAGGAATTCACTCTTTTTATGATTTGTATGGCCCTTTCCTCTCATCTAACTGCAGCGGCAAATCCTGCTCTCCATACCATCTCAAGTCACATCAGAAGTGTCCGTCTTTTTTTCTAATGGAGAAAAAGTTTGAGCATCATAATCAATCTTTTTTTATCCTTAATAATATTGTGAGGATGATGGTACCCAGAAAGGTATCAGACCACACCACTTGAAGTGACAGAACTATAGGGATAAACTCCATCAAAGAAATGCAGGAATTCTCAGTCCAAGGTATGGGCATTGGGTACACCACCATATGGTTTGCCAACATGCAAGAGTCACCCAAACAGAATAACTACATTTCCAATAAACTATTGATGGTGCGCTATCAATTTGGAGCACAAAAAAATGACTGATGGAATGCGCAAAATAATTGCTCATGTTGAAAGATTTGAAAAACAAAGCAAATAGTGCACCAAATATTAAAAGAGAAGTTCACCTTTTAACAAAAAATAAATGCACATTTTTCTTTCAGGTAAAAAAAATGTGCATTTATTATTTTTTGTTGTTTCTGGAGCTTCTAAAGCATTGCACCAGCAACAGTTCTCCTGCAGACCTATCAGTGTATCTGTGTGACCGTATAATCTGACAGGAAGCATGAACAAACTACTACAGCGCTTCAAAGTGCCATGGTAGCTCATTGAAAACTACAAGCCAAGAGCCACAAAGGCTGTTGGGACTTGTAGTTTGCCATTCACAGAGGACTGTAAATGAGTGACGTGGACGGAGTCCAGCTCAGGGCTCCAAATTGCAACATGTCCTATAAACGTCTCACAATCTACACCAAATAAATAATGGTTCAGAAAATGAGTATGTCAATATTTAGCATATTGGAGGTGTACAGTAGTTCGCCAAGAGGACGCAGCGGAATATGTTTTCAGTACCATTATTCAAGCCCAATTCCAGTAATGCCATGTACACATGGCCGGACTTTTCAAAGGTCCGGCGGTCTTTCCAACGGACTTTTGACGGACTTTTGACAGACTTCCGATGGACTTTCGAACGAACGGACTTGCCTACACACGATCACACCAAAGTCGGACGGATTCGTAGATGATGACGTACGACCAGACTAAAAAAAGGAAGTTATTAGCCAGTAGCCAATAGCTGCCCTAGCGTCGGCTTTTGTCCGTCGGACTAGCATACAGATGGGCAGATTTTTCGACCGGACTCGATCGAGTCCGTCAGAAAGATTTGAAACGTGTTCCAAATCTAAAGTCTGTCTAATTTTTCGACCGGAAAAGTCCCGTCGGACCAGTCCAGTCGAAAAGTCCACCCGTGTGTACACGGCATAAGAGTAAAAAATTTGTCTTGATGTCAGAAAACATCCAACCATCGGAGTGCAGAGGAGAAGTGGCTGTGGGGACAAAGTCTAGCAGCATGGAGGAGTCTGCAGAAGCAAAGGATCAGGTAAGTAAAACTGCTTCTCCATGCCTCCTAGACATAAAATGAGCATTGTAGTGTGCAGTGCAGCTCCACTGCAAGGGAGGTTATTTACTTTCTCCGGAGCTCAGCTTTAATTTAAGCATGTATGTCAGTGATTTTTTTTTGTGGATAAAAATTTAAGGTGCATTGCATTAGTAAAATGGACAATAGTATGAAAAAATATATAGCTATACATATTCATATAACGTTACTAAGAATTATTCTTACAGCTTAGACAAGCTTGTATGCAATATTGTAATATATCAAATTATAATCGATTATTGCTTCAAAAACAACGGCATTTTTAAACCTTCTACTATGTGCATAATAAACTATATGAGCTGCGACATAATAGTTTGTTTGAAATGCAACGTGACAATTTGCATTCCGCCACATCCGCTAATCATAGTTTATAGGGCCCAATGTATAAACTAGTACAGGGAATTGCCTGAATTAAGTTACTTCTGATGTTCGAGAGAGTGGCCGGGACGGATCTTGATCTCCCTTTCCATTGAACCCCCCCCCCCCTCTTTTTCCTCTCTCCCCTTTTTCCTCTTCTTTCTCCCCCCACTTCTGAAGTACTTCTCCTCCCTCTCCCCACCCCCCTTTCTTTTCTTTTGTTTGGGCTTTTGGTCTATTTTCTGAGGATGATTCAAAATGCGCCCCATTTTTCTAGTGCAAACTGCTTGTTATTTTTCATACTGCTGGGGGGGAAAAGATTTTGATCCCTTTATGGGTAGATATTCGTGGCTTACCTCATTGGGCATGGAGGGAAGGGGGTTCTCTTTGAGGGTGAATAATCTGATTTTTGTACTCGCTGGAGTTTTATCCTAAATGTTTATAATCCTGATGCAAATTTTTCCTGATTACTTGATAGCCAGTTTACTACTCTTAAAGCCTATTGTTGTTATTCCTGTGTTGGCATTCTCAACCGTTTACATAGTGGATTCACACTAATGTTTGGCATTTGATTCGTTGTGATGGGATGACCTTCAGGCATAATTTTCTTATGTCTATCTATTTTTCAAAATTTTCAATAAACACTATTGAAAACAGAATTAAGTTACTTTGTAGCAATGAATTCCACCCTTTTAAAGATTCCCCACTCTGAGATTATGCCCAGCAGTAAACATCAATAAAGTACAAGGCTCTTGCAGACTGGCAATGTTTAAACAAATGTATTAAAAAGGTGATTCTCAATAAAAGGCATTCAGAGTTCTTTCATATCCTCTTCTCCAGGTGCCTATGCTGCACCAATAGCTCTGTATCTTACTCCTAGAAAAATTGGTTGCTTTATATACCCGTTTAGTCCAATCAGCAAGGATGCAACAGCAGCCCTGATTAATACATACAGGTTACAGTACCCCATTAAATAAATTCATATTGATTGTTTAAAACCCATTTATGATACATATAAAAAGAATTACATTTCCGACTACAGATGTGATGCAGCTTTATGTGCTTAACACGATGGGTACCACTCTGGTTCATGTAATAAAAAGACAAAACAAAAGGTTTACTAGAATCTACCTTCATCTGCTTGTTAAGGCCCTTTAGTTGTCTCTCCAGATCTTGTTTTTGTTCTTCCAGCTTGTCAACTTTGTCTAAACAATAAAAACAATTTTTAATTTTCATGCGCTAGTTATATTGGTCATTACTAAATGCAATTTTAAGCTTTGGCCAGTGGGGGGAGGCATTTCCAAACAAATGGTTTGCAAACGCTGGAAAGAATTTGCAGGGCACCGCTTCGGTACTATCACATGAAGTATAATATGAAAATGGAATATTTACCCATAACACAATGCAATCAATGTCATATCACTATACATCAATCAATTTAGTTATCTATATTTATATTGACCTGCAAACCTAAAGCCAATGGAGAAGCCCTAATGACTTCAGGGACTTTCTTGGACTCTAGCAGTGCACTAAAGTCCTCAACTTACACAAGCAACATGGCCATTAATAAAATATTTCCCAAGTTAAACTTCTGTTTAACCTTCTATTATGGAGCCGGGGAGCAGTAAGGATACTCAGAACTCCCCCTATAACCGAAGCATTACTTTTGGGTGTACTGGTCACCAGCAGCAGCTGGTACACAACATCAGCTTACATAAAGGGGGAGATTTACTAAAACCTAGCACTCAGAATTTGGTGCAGCTGTGCATGGCAGCCAATCAGCTTCTAACTATTAAGCTTTGACAATAAAACCTGGAAGCGGATTGGTTTCTATGCAGAGCTGCACCAGATTTTCCACTCTCCAGTTTTAGTAAATCTCCCCCAAAGAGTGTGTGTGTCAATGCAGGAGTAGATGTTTGGATAAAGGTGCCTACACATACAGACTACACTAATATGACTGATGCTAGTTGTAAGCAGTCCATTCTCACCTTCTATGTGAGACATACCTAAGGAAATGCATGCATTGATTAGCACTTGCAATTACTTGTCTGTGCATTAGACAATATAAAATCATCATCCTCAAAATTCAATAGGTATTAGGATGTTGTGAGGAGTGCAGTGGTCCATAAGAGAGCAGATCTGCCAGAAGGAGGCATTGGAGAATGATTAGAACACACTGGATGGTTTATATTCCCTAGATGACCTAAAACACAATGGAATGTACTTGAAAAAGCTGCAATAGGCAAAGAAAAGTCTAGACTCAGGCAAGCATTGGTTCACTGCTTTCCCTGGTCCACAACTGTGTCAGGCAAATACTATTTAGTTTGTCACTAACCATAATGTCAATGACCATAATGTCAACGACCATATTGTTATCTTTACGGGAAAAGAATTACCAAGCCATGCCTTGGTAAGGACAAAATCATAGAAAAATAAAGTGAGTTTTCAATTTAGTCTCTGCTTTGGTGGTGACTGCATTATTTTTGGGTTCTTTTAGTTTTTTTTTTTTCTTTTTTGGTTTCACCTGATTTGGCCAGTAATACACCTTTGTGTTAGCGTGCCCCCACTATGGATGAAGGAGCACAGGGGGTACCTTTGGACAGGGCTGCTGTTAGAAATCCATTAAACCTGGTACAGCCTACCTAACGGGGGAGAGAGGGGGGAGAGAGGGAGGGGAGAGGGAGGGGAGAGAGGGAGGGGAGAGAGGGAGGGGAGAGAGGGAGGGGAGAGAGGGAGGGGAGAGAGGGAGGGGAGAGAGGGAGGGGAGAGAGGGAGGGGAGCCCCCCCCCCCCCCAGAAATTATAAAAATTAGATTTTCACTGAAAATACACTAAAATCATTATTAGCAGACGCAAACGTAACTTAATCTAAATCATAAAAAAACTTTACTGAGTTATTAAATAAAGTTCTGTTTACAGCGTGAATCCGTTTTTTTGGGGGGGTTTTATTTATGTGGCTGGAGCAGTGTGCAGGCAGCCTGTGTTACACTATGGGGACGCAGCAGCTGCACAAACTCAGCTGCAGGTCCTAATTTGACAGGTGTGGCTGCAGGTGTATGGCTTCATCACACTGACCGTGTATATTCGGGCCACTCACCCACACCTGCACATGTGTTCATACAGCCGCTGCAGACTCATAACAGATGGCTCCAGCCACACTGTATGGACCAGAAACCGGTGTAAATGAGCCCTTATTTTTATTATTTTTTTACATTAAAATAATTTTTTTTTTTTAAAGTTATTTATTTACATTTTTTTTTTACAATGCTGTTGGGGGGGGGGGGGGCTTGGGTAAATATCAAGGGTCCAAATAGACCCCTGACATCTCACCTTCGAGACAGAAACAAAAATTAAGGGTACAGATTCTTCAATTCCTTTCTCTGCAGCCTCAGCTGCACTGAAGATGAATGAACAGGAGACAAAGGCTTCTATTAATTCATAAACTGAAGCATAATAAACAGTTTACTATGCTTCGGTTATGAATGGACACAGTGAGTGATCGGTATTGATCACTCACTGTGTTCATTCACTAAAGGAAGGGGCTGGTAAATTACATATTTACCGGCCACTTCCCCTGCTCTCCATCCTGAATATACCCCTGTGTACCTGCAGCAGCCAGCAGGAGAGGAGGGTCGACACACAGCAGGGGGAATCCGATGTGGGCAGGACAGGGAGGGCGATCGGTGCGGCGGGGAGGCAATTACAGGAACGAGGCATCTCTCTACAGTAGCTGAAAGCTAGCGGGAGGGAGAGGGGGAGAAACTGGATTCAGCTGCTGCAGAGCCGCACAGGGCATTGTTCCTGTAACCTCCCTCCTGCCACACTGATCCCCCTTTCAATCCTGCCCACATCTGATTGCTGTCTGGGTCCCCTACAGGAGGACCGGTGGTACCACCTTATCGGCGGCCCTGCCTTTAGACAGCAGTACTGTCAGTTTGGGGGGAGGGGGGCGTTAGATGTATTAGTAGATTGAAATACACTAACAAATTTAAACCAAACTCCAGCTAATGCTTTATAAGCAGTTAGAACAACAGCTTTCTCCTTCTGAGATAAAGGTTACACATAAATAAGAGTTGATCATTGTTAGCACCCCTGTTAGCATTAAATGGTTTGTCTTAGCTTTGTAACAGACACATTCTGCTGGAGAGCTTGTTCTTTTGACAACAGACTTATGCCCCATACACACGGTCGGATTTTCCGATGGACAATGTCCGATCGGAGCGTGTTGTCGGAAATTCCGACCGTGTGTGGGCTCCATCGGACATTTTCCATCGGATTTTCCGACACACAAAGTTGGAGAGCAGGAGATAAAATTTTCCGACAACAAAATCCGTTGTCGGAAATTCCGATCGTGTGTACACAAATCCGACGGACAAAGTGCCACGCATGCTCAGAATAAATAAAGAGATGAAAGCTATTGGCCACTGCCCCGTTTATAGTCCCGACGTACGTGTTTTACGTCACCGCGTTTAGAATGATCGGATTTTCCGACAACTTTGCGCGACCGTGTGTAGACAAAACAAGTTTGAGCCAACATCCGTCGGAAAAAATCCTAGGATTTTGTTGTCGGAATGTTCGAACAAAGTCCGACCGTGTGTACGGGGCATTAGACTTACTGTCTGGATCACCAGATGAAAATAGAAGAAAGTCACCTGCTACAATTCCTCTAAAACACGAACAGTCACCTTCATTGGGATGAATGCACCTATGTTTTCTTTGTATACGGTGTGATAAACTGCATCTTGGTGCAATTTTTAATGTTTTTGCGATTTTTTCATTTTTCTGTTTTTTGGTGTGATTTTTTGCATTTTTTTTTTTTGTTTTTTGTTTTTTTTTGCATCTTGGGTTTAAATACACCTTGATTTTATGATTGGGACACTATATGTATACACGTATATGTTTTTGTACATGGTGCGATAATTACACTTTGGTGCGACTTTGGTGCGATTTTTTTTATAACTTTTTTAGTTTTTTGGTGCGATTTTTTGCATTCTTATTTGGATTTGGTTTTTGGGCTCACTCACATCCTGTATTTTGGGTTTGGACACTATATGCACTGTTATAAGCAGAGGATAACTATACTATCATGATATTCATGTTTGGATGTTTTATGCACTGATATAAGGAGAGGATTTATTTTTATTTTTATGTTACACTAATTTGTAAGCCATTACATTTTTGGTGACAATTTCTCCTGTGTAGGATTGGTGCCCACACCTAGATGGCTTTAGTACTCACCTACTGGGGTAGGTGAGGTGTGATAACTATTACACTATCACCTTTATGGTAATTGTTTTATTATAATTTATTCCACAATAGCACTGTGTCTTTTAATATTTAGCCACTATAGAGTGATTTGGTAGAGCACTATTTGACATATAGGTAGCGCCAATGGCCCCTTCACATCTTCTTTCTTTTCTAGAAAATAGAAGAAAGACTAAAAAAAGAAAAAGAATGCAGCCATCACATCTAAGCATTGATAAACTGCAAATTACCGTATTTATCGGCGTATAACACGCACCCCAAGTTTAGGAGGGAATTTTAAGGAAAAGAAACTTTTAGGAGGGAAGTTTAAGGGAAAAAAACTTACTTATTTAAATGCCCATCAGTGCAGCCGCCCCAGTGCAGCCTTGCCCCAGTGCAGCCTTGCCCAGTGCAGCCTTCCCCAGTGTCCAGTGCAGCCTTGCAGCTCGCAGTTTGAAAATCCTGTGATCCCCTGCGATCCTGAGCTTCAAAATCGCCGACTGCGATTTGAAAATGGCGCCGAAATACACAGAGCCGGTCCTCGGCTCTTCTCGGCGGCTCTCGCTCACTTTCGGCTCCACTCGTAGTCCCGCCCGGGATGGGCGTGACTGTGAGCGGAGCTATCCGAACCTAGCCGAGTACACTCGGCTAGGTTTGGGCGGCGCTTCAGTGAAGCCGAAAGTAGCCGAGAAGAGCCGAGGACCGGCTCTGTGTATTTCGGCGCCGGCGGCGCCATTTTCAAATCGCGGTCGGCGATTTTGAAGCTCAGGATCGCAGGGGATCGGCGTATAACACGCACCCGCAATTTCCCCCTGATTTTAAAGGGGAAAAAAGTGCGTGTTATACGCCAATAAATACGGTAATAAAATGTTTGCTTTTGGGTTTAATACCGCTTTATAGAATCTGGTAAAATTAGGTTCCTGTTTCACGACAAAACAAATTGTGTCCTTCGGTACAACAGCTCTTTGGTTATAAGGACTGGATGGCCCTTTTCTGTTATAGAAGGAAATATAATTATTTCTCTACTTTGAAGATCAAAAGAAAAAAAATGCTATGGCTAACTATGGTACTTCCTGCTTGGAAGCTTATCAGTGGAAGGATTTGGCTTGTAATTGAAGCTTTTAAGGGATTTTTGTTTCAGTTGTACAGCCTGCTAAACTTGCACAGTTCTGGGTAATAATCTGAACTGCCTTAACGTGTTCCTGTAGTACTGATAAGTTGATTAAACTGGTTATGATTTGCACAATAGAGTAGTTTTGGAAGTCATAGGGCACTCTAAAATAAAGCTGAACTGCTCTGCGTTCACTTTAACGTAGGATAGTCGGGACTATGGGGTTTCTCTAAACTGCATGTGTAGTATCAAAGTAAGATATGAGCTACAAAATAGGTACTATAGTACTATACAGAAAGTGCGTCTGCTATCAGTAAAAACTATCAGCGCTAACAATGTTTTGCTGGTTTAGTGCAGTGCCTTGAAAAAGTATTCATACCCCTTGAAAGTTTCCACATTTTGTCATGTTACAACCAAAAGTGTAAATGTATTTTATTGGAATTTTATGTGATAGAGCAACACAAAGTGGCACATAACTGTGAAGTGGAAGTAAAATGAAAAATATTTTTCAAAATGTTTTACAAATAAATATCTAAAAAGTGTGGCGTGCATTTGTATTCATCCCCCTGAGTCAATGCTTTGTAGAACCGCCTTTCACTGCAATTACAGCTGCAAGTCTTTTTGGGGATGTCTCTACCAGCTTTGCACATCTACAGCTTAATTTTTTTGCCCATTCTTCTTTGCAAATTAGCTCAAGCTCTGTCAGATTGGATGGAGAGTAATTTTCAGGCCTCAGATGACGTCTGGATGACGAAACGCGTAAGGCGTGGCCACACGATACGCATACGTCCTGCTTCTCTGCTTTACTTCCGGGTGTGGAGCGAGCGGTGGAACGCACGCCGCACCGCACTGCTGTTATTATTGTTTTTCCCATTCAGTTAGACTGCCCATTAGGCAGTGGGACATTGTTTTGTCTTTTTAATCATAACTTTTAATAAAGTATACAATATTTTTACGGATTCACGCGATGGGGATCATTTTTATTTCATATGGATGTGCTGGCGGGGAGTAGCTGGAGACAGCCCGGACACCGTGAACGGAGATTCGATTAGGAGCCATCACTGAGGACCGTTGCTGCAGGATACAGCTGACAGGCCTGTTACCCCTGCAGGGGTGTTTTCCTTTGGTGAGTGAGGGCACATTGGGGGGCTGTTTAGAAGATTGGAAGATTTCATGTCACTAAGAGCACTGCTAGAAGATTTGAAGAGACTCACTATCTGCACTTTATGAGGAACTTTTCCACTTATAGATTTAATATATTTTATTATCCATTTGGTTTTGGGACTTTTTGTGGACTATTAACTTCATGATTTTTATTTTATTTATATTTTTTATGTGCATTTAATTCATGAGTATTTTATTCATGCAACATTGGTGTTCTTGATGTTCAGTAATATTTTTTGTTTTTTAGTTTTTTCAAGCTTTTTTGGGTATATACAATTTTTTGGATTTCACCTTATCCCTTAACACACATTGCACTTTGTTTGGATGCAGGTGTCACTTATATTTCATGAGTTTTTGCACATTGTTTCTCAATTTACATATTGTATGGTTTTGTTTATTGTTCTATTTGATACACATTTTTTACACTTGAGACACCTTCAGTGGAACAGCGCCATCACCCCTCATTTGACTTTAATTTTCTAGAATTCCACTTTGGTGTGATTCTGTGTTGGGGGGCTGCAGTTCCTATACTACCTAAGCGCGGAGCTATCAGTTTCATAAATTTTCAGGTCTTGCCAGATTCTCAATTGGATTTAGGTCTGGACTTTGACTGGGCCATTCTAACACATGATTATGCTTTGATCCAAGCCAGTGTCTCTCAACTCCAGTCCTCAAGACGCCCCAACAGGTCATGTTTTCAGGCTCTCCATTATTTTGCACAGGCGATTTGATCAGTTTCACTGCCTTAGTAATTAGCACAGCCATTTCATCTGAGGGAAATCCTGAAAACATGACCTGTTGGGGCACCTTGAGGACTAGAGTTGAAAAACACTGATCTAAACCATTCCATTGTAGCTCTGGCTGTATTTTTAGGGTCATTGTCCTGTTGGAAGGTGAACCTCTGCCCCAGTCTCAAGTCTTTTGCAGACTCTTACAGGTTTTCTTCTAAGATTGCCCTGAATTTGGCTCCATCCATCTTCCCATCAACTCTGACCAGCTTCCCTGCCCCTGCTTAAGAAAAGCATCCTAACAACATGATGCTGCCGCCACCATGTTTCACGGTGGGGATGGTGTGTTCAGTGTGATGTGCAGTGTTGGTTTTCCACCACACATAGCGCTTTGCTTTTAGACCAAAAAGTTAAATTTTGGTCTCATCTGACAAGAGCACCTTCTTCCACGTGTTTGCTGTGTCCCCCACATGGCTTCTTGCAAATTACAAACGGGACTTCTTATGGCTTTCTTTCAACAATGGCTTTCTTCTTGCCATTCTTCCATAAAGGCCAGATTTGTGGAGTGCACAACTAATAGTAATGTGGACAGATTCTCCAACCTGAGCTGTGGATCTCTGCAGCTCCTCCAGTTACCATGGGCCTCTTGGCTGCTTCTCTGATTAATGTAAAAGCAAGAAATAAGAGTTGTGCGCTTAATCAATAACTTATCATGAATTAATATACTTAAAGAATGAACATCATAAGTATCCAAAACCTACAAATAAATAAATGTAAATAAAAGTCCAACTAAATCCCAATGATAGGAGTCAGTTCATATAGAGATAAAAATCTCATAGGAGTGACTTGATAGAAGAAAAAACAGGTAACACATCAATCCAAACATTGACTGTTAAATTTATGAATTGGCCGCTCACCTCTTAAAATGACCCAAAGGTCAAACAAGGCTCATGCCTTGTGACGTCATTTCTGGTGGCGTTTTACGGAAGTGCGGTGAGGAGGCGAGTGTGTCACTACTCCCATTGTTTCACTGCGATTTTTATTCTTACTTTATGTAAGCAGCTTCTTTTACTTAATAAATTTACTTTTTATTTGGCAATATTGCACTATGGCTGTCCTTTGTTTCCTTTGAGCGCCATTTATACAAGAAGTGCCATTTCTTGGAGAGAGCTGTTTCCTCTACATATGGAGTTTCCCTAAGATGTTTTGATACAAAGATCTGGACGTAGTTCTTCGTCTTCGCTTGGGACCTGGATGTCTTTACAGATCCATCAGCAGGATTCCTTATCTGACTATCTGATGAGCCTTGTTTGACCTTTGGGTCATTTTTGGAGGTGAGCGGCCAATTCATAAATTTAACAGTCGATGTTTGGATTGATGTGTTTTTTTCTTCTATCAAGTATCTCTCTATGAACTGACTCCTACCATTGGACTTTAGTTGGACTTTTATTTACATTTATTTATATGTTTTGGATACTTATGTTCATTCTTTAATGCATATATATTCATGGCACGTTATTTCTTCCTTTTGATTACGTAGTTTTTTGGGTACACTACCAAGTGGTTACAGCTAATTCACGGTCACTATACATTTATTATATAAATTTTTCTTCTGAGTGTATTTTGACTATATTCACCATAGGTTGATGGTTTTATATATTTTTTCAAAACAAAATTACACATAGCAGCACGCAAGTTTATTCCTTTATAACACTTCTCTGATTAATGCTCTCCTTGCCTGGTCTGTAGGTTTAGGTGGACGGCCATGTCTTGGTAGGTTTGCAGTTGTGCCATGCACATTTTTTGGATTGAACAGTGCTCCGTGAGATGTTCCAAGTTTGGGATTTTTTTTTATAACTTAACCCTGTTTTAAACTTTTCCACAACTTTATCCCTGATCTATCTGGTGTGTTCCTTGGCCTTCATGATGCAGTTTGTTCACCAAGGTTCACTAACAAACCTCTAAGGTTTGCAGTTGTGCCATACTCTTTCCATTTTCGGATGGTGGATTAAACAGTGCTCTGTGAGATGTTGACTGGTTTGTTTCTTGGCCTTCCAGATGCTGCTTGTTCACTAATGTTCTCTAACAAACCTCTGAGGGCTTCACAGAACAGCTGTATTTATACTGAGATCAAAATACATACATGTGGACTTTATTTACGAATTAGGTGACTTCTGAAGGCAATTGGTTCCACTAGATTTTAGTTAGGGATATCAGAGAAAAGGGGGCTGAATACAAATGCATGCCATACTTTTCACATATTTATTTGTAAAAAAAAAAAAAAATTAAAAAACATTTATCATTTTCCTTCCATTTCACAATTATGTGCCACTTTGTGTTGGTCTATCACATAAAATCCCACATTTACGTTTTTGGTTGTAACATGACAAAATGTGGAAAATTTCAAGTGGTATGAATACTTTTTCAAGGCACTGTAAATACTGAATATTTATGTGACACTTTACATTTGTTGTATTAGCAATTACCAGGAAGATGTGTCACTGAGAACAGCAGGTAGTATCTGCCCATAAACACAATCTTTTTCCTTAACCACTTGAGCTCTGGAAGATTTTACCGGCTTCACGAACATGCCATGTATTGCTATTTGGCACTGCTTTAACTGGTAATTGCATAGTCATTCACTGTACCCAAACAAAATGTATATCATTCTTTTTCACACAAATAGAGCTTTCTTTTGGCGATATTTGATCACCATGGGTTTATTTTTTGCGGGATTATCAAAAAAAAAAAAAAAAAGGACAGAAAATGTTTTACTTTCTGCTATAAAACATATGCAATAAAGAAAACTTATAAAAAATCTAATTTCTGCATATATTTTGACCAAAATGTATTCTACTACATGTCTTTAATCAAAAATTCCCAATAAGTGTATATTGATTGCGTGAAAGTTATAACGCCTACAAACTATGGTATATACGGTGCATCCAGAAAGTATTCACGGAGTTTCACTTTTTCCACTTTTTGTTATGTTACAGCATTATTCCAAAATAGATTAAATTAATTATTTTCCTCAAAATTCTACAAACAATACCCCATAATGACAACATGAAAGAAGTTTGTTTATAATCTTTGCAAATTTCTAAAAAAAAAAAAAGCAAAGAAAAAAATAAATAAATCACATGAGTATTCACAGCCTTTGCCATGACACTCAAAATTGATCTCAGGTGCATCCTGTTTCCACTGATCATCCTTGAGATGTTTCCACAACTTAATTGGAATATATCTGTGGTATATTCAGTTGATTGGACGTGATTTGGAAAGGCACACACCTGTCTATATAAGGTCCCACAGTTAACAGTGCATGGCAGAGCACAAACCAAGCCATGAAGTCCAAGGAATTGTCTGTAGACCTCTAAGACAGAATTGTATGGATGCACAGATCTGGGGAAGGGTATAGAAAAATTTCTGCAGCATTGAAAGTCCCAATAAAAACAGTGGCCTCCATCACCCATAAATATAATAAGTTTGGAACCACTGGGACTGTTCCTAGAGCGGGCCGCCCGGCCAAACTGAGCAATCGGGGGGAGAAGGGCCTTAGTCAGGGAGGTGACCAAGAACCTGATGGTCACTCTGACAGCACTCCAGAGTTTCTCTGTGTTGAGAGGGAAACCTTCCAGAAGAACAACCATCTCTGCAGCACTCCACCAATCAGGCCTGCATGGTAGAGTGGCCAGTAAAAAAAAAGGCACGACAGCCAACCTGGAGTTTGCCAAAAGGCACCTGAAGGACTCTCAGACCATAAAGAATAAAATTCTCTGGTCTGATGAAACAAAGATTGAACTATTTGGCCTGAATGGCAAGCATCATGTCTGGAGGAACCAGGCACCACTCATCACCTGGCCAATACCATCCCTAAAGTGAAGCATGGTGATTACAGCATCATCATGCTGTGGGGAGGTTTTTTTAGTGGCATGAACTGGGAGACTAGTCAGGATCGAGGGAAAGATGAATGTAGCAATGTACAGGGACATCCTTCATGAAAACCTGCTCCAGAGCGCTCTGGACCCAAGACTGGGGTGAAGGTTTATCTCCCAATAATTCAACCCTAAGCACACAGCCAAGATAACAAAGAAGTGGCTACGGGACCATTCTGTGAATGTCCTTCAGTGGCCCAGCCAGAGCCTAGACTTGAACCAGATTGAAAATCTCTGGAGAGATCTGAAAATGGCTGTGCACCGACGCTCCCCATCCAACCTCATGGAGCTTGAGAGGTCCTGCAAAGAATGTGAGAAACTGTCCCAAAATAGGTGTGCCATAATTAGTGCCAAAAGTGCTTCAACAAAGTATTGAGCAAAGGCTGTGAATACTCATGTACATGGGATTATTTTCGTTTTTTATTTATAATAAATTTGTAAAGATTTTACACACACTTCTTTCACGTTGTCATTATGGGGTATTGTTTGTAGAAAATAATGAATTTAATCCATTTTGGAATAAGGCTGTAACAAAACAAAATGTGGAAAAAGTGAAGAGCTGTCAATACTTTCTGGATTCACCGTATGCGGGAAGGTTTATTTTCATGTACTATGAATGCCAGTGATCAATGACTTATAATGGGACTGCGATAGTGCAGCGGCCAATCTGACACTAACTGATGCTGGGGGGGGGGGGGCTAACAGCCACTGACATCACAGTCACGGTCACCATACTAATGACACTGGGTGGGTAGGAGTTAACTTCTAGCGTGATCAAGGGATTAAATGTGTGTGCCTAGCTAGTGTAAAAAGTGTGCTGCTTTTACTACTAAAGCTCTCATCTCTGCACTTAATAGATAAAGCAGTTTTTTCTTTTATCTATGTAGATATATCTTTAATAAATATTTTTAAAGATGTCAGATCATCTCTCCATATAATAAATTGTTAATTCCCATATTGTAATGAACACCTCCATGGCCAATTCAAGACAGGTGGTGTTCAAACCTCTTGCACTGCCTGCCTTTCTGAAGCGAAGTATAGCTACCCTTAATTTACCCCAACTTCATTACTGTATGAAGAGTATACAGTGCCTTCAAAAAGTATTCATACCCCTTGAAATTTTCCACATTTGGTCACGTTACAGCCAAAAACGTAAATGTATTTTATTGGGATTTTATGTAATAGACCAACACAAAGTGGCACAAAATTATAAAGTGGAAGGAAAATGATAAATGGTTTTCAAAAGGTTTTACAAATAAATATCTGAAAAGTGTGGCGTGCATTTGTATTCAGCCCCCTTTACTAGGTTACCCCTAACTAAAATCTAGTGGACCCAATTGCCTTCTGAAGTCATCTAATAGAGTCCACCTGTGTGCAATTTAATCTCAGTATAGATACAGCTTGTCTGTGAAGCCCTCAGAGGTTTGTTAGAGAACCTTAGTGAGAAAACAGCACCATGAAGGCCAAGGAACACACCAGACAGGTCAGGGATAAAAGTTGTGGAGAAGTTTAAAGCAGGGTTAGGTTATAAAAAAAAATATCCCAAGCTTTGAACATCTCACAGTGCACTGTTCAATCCATCATCTGTAAATGAAAAGAGTATGGCACAACTGCAAACCTACAAGACATAGGCCGTTCACCTAAACTCACAGGCGGGGAAAGGAGAGCATTAATCAGAGAAGCAACCAAGAGGCCCATGGTAACTCTGGAGGAGCTGCAGAGATCCACAGCTCAGGTAGGAGAATCTGTCCACAGGACAACTATTAGTTGTGCACTCCACAAAACTGGCCTATGGAAGAGTGGCAAGAAGAAAGCCGTTGCTGTTAAGAAGTCCCGTTTGCAGTTTGCGAGAAGCCATGTGGGGAACAAAGCAAACATGTGGAAGAAAGTGCCCTAGTCAGATGAGACCAAAATTTAACTAAAAGCAAAACACTGTGTGACGGAAAACTAACATTGCACCTCCTTGGACCTTGAACACACCACCCCCACTGTGAAACATGGTGGTGACAGCATTATGTTGTGGGGATGCTGTTTGTCAGCAGGGACAAGGGAAGCTGGTCAGAGCTGATGGGAAGATGGATGTAGCCAAATACAGGGCAATCTTAGAAGAAAACCTGTAAGAGTCTGAAAAGACACAAGACTGGGACAGAGGTTCACCTTCCAGGACAACGACCCTAAACACACAGCCAGAGCTACAATGAAATAGTTTACATCAAAGCATATTCATGTGTAAGAATGGCCCAGTCAAAGTCCAGACCTAAATCCAATTGAGAATCGGTGGAAAGACTTGAAAATTGCTGTTCACGGACGCTCTCCATCCAATCTGACAGAGCTTGAGCTATTATGCAAAGAATGGGCAAAAATGTCACTCTAGATGTGAATAGCTGGTAGAGACCTTGCCAAAAAGACTTAAAGCTATAATTGCAGTGAAAGGCGGTTCTACAAAGTATTGACTCGGGGGGGGGGGGGGGGGGTTGAATACAAACGCACGCCACACTTTACATATATTTATTTGTAAAAAAATTTGAAAAACATTTATCATTTTCCTTCCATTTCACAATTATGTGCCACTTTGTGTTGGTCGATCACATAAAATCCCACTAAAATACATTTACGTTTTTGGTTGTAACATGACAAAATATGGAAAATTTCAAGGGGTGTGAATACTTTTTCAAGGCACTGTAATTGATTTCATAGTTGCCAACACTGGTGGAACTACCATAGGTCCAAAAATGCATTTAAAACAAAGCCCGGTGGATTAGATTAGGCTCAGCGGAGCTTAAATATGCTCAAACTGCAACCAGTGACAATACAGGGCATACCTTTGGCCTAACACCAGTCTTTCTACCACCTGCAGAAACTTCTGATAAGCCTTATGCCGCGTACACACGATCAGACATTCCGACAATATAATCCTGGATTTATTTCCGACGGATGTTGGCTCAAACTTGTCTTGCATACACACGGTCACACAAATGTTGTCGGAAATTCCAAAACGTCAAGAACGCGGTGACGTACAACGAGCCAAGAAAAATGAAGTTCAATAGCCAGTGCGGCTCTTCTGCTCGATTCGGAGCATGCGTGGAACTTTGTGCGTTGGAATTGTGTACACACGATCCGAATTTCCGACAATGGATTTTGTTGTCGGAAAATTTGGGAACCAGCTCTCAAATTTTTGTTGTCGGAAATTCCGGTCGGAATTTCTGACAACAAGCTCACATCGAACATTTGTTGTCGGAAATTCTGACCGTGTGTACGCGGCATTACTGTGATCAACATCACACCATGCTTGAGATGTGAGACACTATGCTGTCTGATAAAGCAGAGGTGTAGACAACAAACATTTAGACCCCTTTCACACCGAGGCGGTTTTCAGTTGTTTTAGTGCTAGAAATAGCGCCTGTAAAGCACCTTAAAATCGCCTCCCATTAATTTCAGTGCTTGCAGGAAGTTAGGAACAGTCCTTCAAGCAGCATCTTTTGGGAGGTTTGAAAGCGCTGTATTTAGTGCTCCCAAAACGCCCTGCCCTATAAAATGAATCGGCGAAAAGCAATTCGGAAGCACCGCAACACGGGTGCTTTTAACCTCTTCTTTGGGGTCACATTGAAAGAACAGCAATTGCTTTGAGCCACACATAAAATACACTAACAATAAGGATGATGAGCAGATCACAAGTTAACGATCACTGATATAGTTAATGCACCTGAGTAAAAAAAAAAAAAAAAAAAAAAAAAAAAAAAAACACGTCATTGGTTTGTTATATTTTTTATGATAAAAGTAAAAAGAGGGCAACATAAAACTAGTGCAGATAGTTGACACTGTTTTTGATAAACTAACATCAATATCTGGTTCGATGGATGTAGTAGCAACTCTCAATGAATTCTCAAGGTGCTCATTAGATATTTTTTTGTTCTAATTTTGCCCTTCATGTGCTTTATCCTTGTTGTTTTAAAATATAGGTGCTACTGAAAACTGATGACATGAATAAGGCATGATTGTGAGGAGTGGGATATTTTTCTTTGGAAAGGTAAAACTTATAAAAGTCCAGTAAAGAGACACTGTCAAATTTTACTTCAGCCGTATGTGTTCGCTACGGCTCCATTCACATTTGTACGACTCCAAAGTTGTGCCGACTTTGGAGTGCAACTTTGATGCAACTTTGGATGGGTGCAACTTGGATATGACTTTGGCTTTGACCAGTGATAATGGACAACTGTTGCCCACAAGTTGCATTTTGCAACATTCAGGTACGACTTTCATGCAACTTCTGAGGGTTAACAATGAAGTCTATGGCCCTTAAATTGTATGAATGGCAGACCAAAGTAGTGCATGAACTACTTTAAAGTTGCTGCAACTTTAAGTCGTGCATATATGAATAGTTATCATTGGAAAACATGGGGAACGACTGGTCATGCAACTTTGATGTCCAAAGTTGCATGACAAGTCGCACAAGTGTGAATGGAGCCCAAGTGTAAATGCATTTTTACAAAAAATTTCCCCTCTAAAAAAAAATCAACATTTTTAGGTAAGCTTACGATATTGTGTTGGGCCGCATTCAAAGCCGTCTTGGGCTGCAGGTTGGACGCCCCTGATTTAGCTCAAACTCAGAAATTCTCCTCTCTGAACTGATTAGCAGAAACAGTCTGACTGAAGACTATTTGCAACTATCATAAAGATGTGCTTACCCCATGAACATGTGCTCCAACAGCAGCTGCTTAAGGTTGTACTTACTTTCCAGATCACTGATGAGCTGGTTGTTATGAAGTTTGACAGCACGATGCTGCTCCACTTGATCCTCCAGCTCAAAAATGGTGTCCTTCATGTCCTTGATTTCGGTTTCTCTCTCAGAACTCTTCTCCTGAAGCTTCAGGTTTGCACATTTCAGTTGTTCCTCTCTCTGGTCTCCTAGCTGCTTCAGGTCATGGCACTCCGTTTCCACCTGTGGAAACAAGTATATGCAATCACTCATACACCTCCCCAAATGGACAGGTATCTTATTTATGGCTGTCAAACTGTCAGTTTCAGATTCCTTCATATATTTGCTTTAATAGAAATGTAAAGCCCAGGATGTTTTTTACACACAAGATATTAAAGAATATAGGTCAGGTCAGAATTTTCCAAAACAGCTTCATCACACCCCTTCCCGGTTTGGTTGGCCAACTCTTTCAGCATAGGTGCACAGAAAGGATGCTTTTATTAGAGATCTTCACAGTGTTATGGGCAGTACCCTTTGAATATTGAGGTAACCCTAGGTTACTTCAGGTTCACCTGCTCCCTGGCCTACGAGCAAGGGTTTGCAGTTTGTAAAGCAACATTACAGCCGGCTTCCAGGTACAATACTAACCCTGAACTTCAATTCCACTCATATAGGCAAAGAAGCCCCCAATCCCAACAGCCCACTGTAACTGCTTTTGGAGATTGGCAGAAAGAAAGGACAAGTGACGGACAACCTAAGTGGAGTTGCCAAAGTAAAAGCTACAAAGATTATAGCATGGTATCCTAGAGAGTAGATAGTAGCATTTGTAGCCTTAACGGTACGGAAGTGGACCTTTTACAGTGCCTTGGAAAAGTATTCATACCCCCTGAAAATTTCCACATTTTGTCATGTTACAACCAAAAATATAAATGTTTTTTATTGGGATTTTATGTAATAGACCAACACAAAGTGGCACATAAAATTGTGAAGTGGAAGGAAAATGATCAATGCTTTTCTACATTTTTTACAAATAAATATGTGAAAAGTGTGGTGTGCATTTGTATTCAGCCCCCCTGAGTCAATGCTTTGTAAAACCACCTTTCGCTGCAATTACAGCTGCAAGTCTTTTTGGGGATGTCTCTACCAGCTTTGCACATCTAGAGTGAATTTTTTGCCCATCCTGCTTTGCAAAATAGCTCAAGCTCTGTCAGACTGGATGGAAAGTGTCTGAACAGCAATTTCAAAGTTTTGTCACAGATTCTCAATTGGATTTAGGTCTGGACTTTGACAAAGGCCATTCTAACACATGACTATGCTTTGATGGGTCGTTGTCCTGCTGGAAGCTAAACCTCTGCTCCAATCTCAAGTCTTGCAGACTCTAATGCCGTGTACACACGATCGGAAATTCAGCCAGCAAAAGACCGAGGAGAGCTTTTGGTCAGAAAATGCGACAGTGTGTATGCTCCATCGGACTTTTGCTGGCCGAATTCCAGTCAGCAAAAGACTGAGAGCATGTTCTTAATTTTTCGGTTGGAAAAAGTTCCTATCCGAAAATGCGATCGTCTGTAGCAATTCCAATGCGCAAAATTCCTACGCATGCTTGGAAACAATTCGACGCATGCTTGGAAGCATTGAACTTCATTTTCTCGGCTTGTCATAGTGTTGTGCGTCACCGCGTTCTTGACGGTCGAAACTTTTGTGTGACCGTGTGTATGCAAGGCAAGCTTGAACGGAATCCCGTCGGAAAAGCCATCATATCTTTTCCGACCAAAATCCCGATCGTGTGTACGTGGCATAACAGTTTTTTTTTTCTAAAATTGCCCTGTATTTGGCTCCATCCATCTTCCCATCAACTCTGACCAGCTTCCCTGTCCCTGCTGAAGAAAAGCATCCCCACAACATGATGCTGCCGCCACCATGTTTCACGGTGGGGATGGTGTGTTCAGGGTGATGTGCAGTGTTCGTTTTCCACCACACATAGCGTTTTGCTTTTAGGCCACAAACTTCAATTTTGGTCTCATCTGACCAGAGCACCTTCTTCCACGTTTACTGTATCCCCCACATGGCTTCTTGCAAACTGCAAACGGGACTTTTTATGGCTTTCTTTCAACAATAGCTTTCTTCTTGCCACTATTCCATAAAGGCCAGATTTGTGGCGAGCACGACTAATATTTGTCCTGTAAACAGATTCTCCCACCTGAGCTGTAGCGCTCTGCAGCTCCTCCAGAGTTACCATGGGCCTCTTGGCTGCTTCTCTGAATAATGCTCTCCTAGCCTGGCTTGTCAGTTTAGGTGGACGGCCATGTCTTGGTAGGTTTGCAAATGTGCCATACTCTTTCCATTTTCGGATGACGGATTAAACAGTGCTCCGTGAGATGTTGAAAACTTGTCTGGTTTGTTTCTTGGCCTTCCTGATGCTGCTTGTTCACTAATGTTCTCTAACAAACCTCTGAGGGCTTCACACAACAGCTTTATTTATACTGAGATTAAAATATCACACAGGTGGACTCTATTTACTAATTAGGTGACTACTGAAGGCAATTGGTTCCACTAGATTTTAGTTAGGGGTATCAGAGCAAAGGGGGCTGAATACAATTGCATGCCACACTTTTCAGATATTTATTTGTAAAACATTTTGAAAACCATTTATCATTTTCCTTCCACTTCACAATTATGTGCCATTTTGTGTTGGCCCATCACATAAAATCCCATAATACATTTGCATTTTCGGTTGCAACATGACAAAATGTGGAAAATGTCCAGGGGTATGAATACTTTTTCAAGGCACTGTATCTGCACTGGAGGAAGTATATCAAATCAGAAAAAATTTGGGATGGGCGTGACTATGTTATATTTCTATTTACTGAAGCAGAGGATGGAGCAAGCTTTCAAACCATTCCACTTAAAGGATAACCTTTGGGAACATGTTACCTGTTTCCCCCGATTTTAGGGTGGAACATGCAACATGTTCCCAGTGTTGCAGCCGTCGCCCACTTTTTTTTTTATAGAGTGGAGAAGGATTAGAACCTCTGTCAATTTTTATTTCAGTATGTGTCCCCATTAGAGAGATTCACCCTCTCTATTTGTCCAGTTTACCATTATCATTGAAAGTAAAAGATAAGGCCAAATTTTAGGATGTTCCCAGAAAAGAGGGGAAATCTTCCAATGGGGACACTAGGAATTCCTTTAATATGCAGGGATTTCCTCTCACTTCCTGTTTGGCTATGGAACAGGAAGTGTAGGGAAATCTCAGCACATCTCCACACACATGGTGAAAGAAAAATCTAACAGGGGTTATAACCTCTTAAATGAAAAAAAAAGTTTTGCCTATAGTTCTATTGTAATTGAATCTGCGGAGTCTCTACTGTAAGCAACAACAAACACTGCCAGCTGTCATAGACATGGCTATCATATCACTAGAAGAAGGAGCACCTAAAACTGCCAGAGAGAATTTTTTAGCTTTGGCTTTATGAAAATGTAAACAAGTGGACTATTGGGCTTTTTTGCGAATCGTACTAAGCACCGGTAATCAAACAGCATAAATGTATGAGAAGTTATCCTTCCACTTTAAATCCTTGATATGTTTAGGCCCTGTACAGGTACTCATTAAAGCCCAATGATTGTAGCTTGCTGCAAAACATAAACCAATGGAGGTTAGATAAAACCACCAAGTATTAAAATTCTTAAGCCTCGTACACACAATGAGAATAAAAAAGCAGTATTTTTCATTCGATTTTCTCACCGTGTGTCCTCGGCATCACTTTTTTCCCCTTTAACTGCACCTCGGGATGAGCTTGATGTTGAAATCGAGCGTAAGTTTGACTCGAACATCGGGTGTTCGCCCGTTTGGCAAACAGCAAATATTATGGGGCTTGTGAGGGAAATTTGAGCGCCGCGAAACGCACCATCCACTGGACCTGCATGCTTTGGCCAATCACAGCGTGCTCTGCTGAGAGAGCCTTTGGCCAATCATGGCTCAGGGGGACTAAGTCCACGCCCCCCGCCCTCATCCCCACAACCCTTGCCGGTGGTTGTGGGGGTCTGCGGGCGGGGAGCTTATCGGAATCTGGAAGCCCCCTTTAACAAGGGGGCCCCCAGATTCCGACCCCCCCATGTGACATTGTACCCCTACCCATTTACCAACAAAAAGGGTAAAAAAAAAAAAAACGACCGCAGACAGTTTGACAGTTATCTTTATTAAAAAAAAAAAAAAAGAAGGAACATTGACCCCAAAGCACCCTCCCCATGTGGCCTGGTACGGTTCAGGAGGGGGGGCGCTCTTTGCTCCCCCCCTTTTTCCTGCGGCCTGCCAGGTTGCATGCTCCGATAAGGGTCTGTTATGAATTTTGGGGGGGACCCCCAACGCCATTTTGTTTTTATATTTTGGCGTGGAGATCCCCTTAATATCCATACCAGACCTGATGGTATCTGACAATACATTACAGCTGCAAGCAATTTTAAATGACATTTTTTTCCGTTAGAAATGTCATTTTGCTGTGGTACTGCTTTAAACATGGGGAAAATGTGCTACTTTACAGGCAGACTAAGGGCCCCCCCCCCCCCGGCACAATATTTAGAGGAATATTTCATTTTTTTTGTTTCAGTTTAAACATTCTTAAAATGTTTGTTTTAAAACCCGGGTCCCCAAACACTTTATTGCAGTAACTTGCATATAAGCCTTTAAATTCAGCACTTTTGATTTTTCACGTTCGTGTCCCATAGACTTTAACAGCGTTCGCACTAATTTTTTGTCTGTTTGCATGTTCTGGTACAAACTGAACTGGGGGGTGTTTGGCTCATCCCTAATTGCACCCCAGCGCTCACACTCCTGCTGACTGAAGAGTCGAAGCTGTGACTGTTCAGAGGGTGTGTCGGACTGCTAATAGACCCCTGCTCTCACACAGACAGCAGCAGACCAGATCTTCAGCCTGCTGTGAGGATTCTGAGCTGAGATGCAATTAAAAAAAGGTAGAAAAAGCAAGACATTCAAATAGTTAATTTTTTTTTATGCATGGTTTATTATGTTTTGCAGCAAGCTTCAATAAATCATTAGGCCCTGTGACTGTCAGGCTGGATATGCAGTCCTGGCAGAACCGATTATTGAATCATTTCTACATTCATAGACAGAAAAGAATGTACCAGTGCAGAACAGGATGAGGACTCATTCTGACAACATGAAGATTAACAATACCACAGGCTTTGCAGATTCTGCACATTAACATTAAGGTGTGTCCATCAGGACATGTGGAACCGGCTCAAATATGTAGAGCCCAGGGGTTAGAGCATTACATCATGTATCAGTATGTTTTCATCACAATGTCCTCACCAGGATGTAACCAGTGCCAGACAATCTGCATGTCACTTGAAGGAAACATTTAATACTTGTGATAAGATGAGCAGCTGCTTTATACTCACCAAATCAGACTAATTAATAGCATTGTATACGATATTGGTCTTCACAATTTTGCTACATACTTGCACAAAAATGTCAAAGTATAAAAGTTGCAGGCAACAACTTAAACTAAAAACTTTTTAGATTTTACTGGAGCAGGAAAGAAAAAATGTGCCTTTGCCCAAACACTTCATTTGTGTGAATGAAGTCATCTATGGGGCAGCAGAGATCATCAGGCAAGTCTCTGGTGAATTCAGCGTTCAGCTGGGAAGCGGCTGAACGAAGGAGAAGAGGAGCCGCTGTGATTCTTGGAGCTGGACCACCGCAAGCCTGTCCTGAGAGCTTGGGTTACAGCTCCAAGCATTATGCCGCGTACACACGATCGGACATTCCGACAACAAAGCCGTGGATTTTTTTTCTGACGGATGTTGGCCAAAACTTGTCTTGCATACACACGGTCACAGAAATGTTGTCGGAAATTCCGATCGCCAAGAACGCAGTGACGTACAACACGTACAAACTGAAGTTCAATAGCCAGTGCGGCTATTCTGCTTAAATCCGAGCATGCGTGGAATTTTGGTACACACGCTCGGAATTTCCGACAACAAACTTTGTCGGAAAATTTGAGAACCTGCTCTCAAACATTTGTTGTCAGAAATTCCGACAGCAAATGTCCGATGGAGCCTACACACGGTCGGAATTTCAAACAACAAGCTCACATCGAACATTTGTTGTCGGAAATTCCGACCGCGTGTACGCGGAATTACAGTGGTTCCCCCTCTCCCTCCATCCAGCCATTACCTGGCCAAATTTTGCATCCACCAGCCACTTGCCTGCCAATCTCTGTTGCCCTATGCATGACTTCATTCACATGGATGACATGCTAATTCAATTAATTATCCAGTGAGTTCATTACTTAATCTTGATTTTATGTTAATAAACAGCTTACACTTAGATGGTGGCGTCCTCTCTTGTTTGCCTACATAACGTGCTTTAGGTTTACTCAGGACATGGTCCAAGGAGCAGCAACAATCACCTTTAGTGACCGTTTTACAATTTTCCACCTCTCTCCTTTAGCCTTATCTCTTTTTTTTTGGGGGGGGGGGGGGGATCCAGCAGTGCCCTAGTTTTAAACATTACAGGTTTACTTTAAAGCTGTCTCCTCCATTATTTTATGCTTGCCTTCCCTTTGTGTCACCTCAATTTGTTCACTGCTAACAGCAAAATAAAGAAGCCCCTTGTAAGTTCCAACTTACACTTAGTGGGTTTTGATACCCTCCTTCAACACTCCCGAGTGAGCAACTCACATTCACAGTTCTTTGCTGTGTAGCCTGATGGGGTGCTGAAAAAACCTGTTCTGGAAGGTCTTCATTGTTGGGTACGACTCTTCATGCCACCTCCATCCATTCCAATGGAAAATTTGTACTCTGGAAGATAGACTTTCCATTGGACTCCGGAGTATGGAAAAATATATAGATGGTCTTGGACGTGAGGACCTGACACAGTGAAGATCTTCAAAGGAAGAGCACTAACCCAACAGTTGAGAGTCTATGTAGATTTAATTTATCATAAATGTCTACTTAAGTTAAAAAAAGATATACTTGGATGCTCAACTATTGGTTTAGTGCTTCTTTTTCTCCTACAGCTCATGATTTCTCCCAAAGCATCCCTAAAGGGTCATTGTTGTGTTTGGAATAGATTATAGATTTTTGTGGTATTTTTTATGGAAAAATCAATTTGCAAAGAAAATCACACAGCTTTTTACTCCCTAAAATATTGCTAGCTTCTGTTTGGTGTTTATAAGGTCTTGGGATGTGTCTAAAATCACAACCTAACGCAACGTTTGGAGCCATGCAGGACCTTAAAGCAGCATTAAACCCAAAAGCAAACACGTGTTATTTTGCAGTTCACCAATTCTTAGATGTGATAGCTACACTAGTTTTCTTTTTAGGCTTTCTTTCTTTTATTTTCATCTGGTGATACTACCAGTAAGTCTGTTTTTCAACAGAACAAGCTCTCTTGCAGACATAGAAGTTGCAGGGTTGAGACAAACCATTTAACACTGACAGGGGTGCTTAGAATGGTCAGCTTTTATTTGTGTAAAACCTTTATCCCCAAAAAAAAGAAAAAACGGTGTGCTGCAACTGCTTATAAAAAGTGTTACCTGGAGCTTGGCTTTAATTTGTTAGTGTATCTAAATCTGCTAGTACATCCAACACATCTCCCTCCCCAGACTGACAATGCTTCTGTCCAAAGGTGTCCCTGTGCTCCTTCGTTCAGAGTGGTGTCTGTATAATACAGGAGGCTGTGCTGGCCAGATTACCAGGCAAAAACAGAAGGAAAAAAGCCTAAAAAAGAAAGCAAATGCAGCCACCATATCATAAAGACTTGTAATCTGTAACATAGTACAGTTTGGATTTTAGGTTTAATACTGCTTTAACCACTTCAATACAGGGCACTTTCACCCCTTCCTGCCAAGGAAAAATTTGTTTGTTGTCACACTTTGAATGACAATTGCGATGTCATGCAACACTGTACCCAAACTACATTTTTATCTCTTATTTTCTCTTTTATTTTCTATTTTTCTCTTTTATTTTCTTCCCACAAATAGAGCTTTCTTTTGGTGGCATTTGATTACCACTGGGGTTTTTATTTTTTGCTAAACAAACTAAAAAATACCAACATTTAAAAATTATAAAATTTTGTTTGCTCCTTCACTGACGGGCACTGATTTGGTGGCACTGATGGGCACCAACGAGGAGGCACTAATATGTAGAATTGATGGGCACTGATATGCAGCACGGATGGGCACCAGTAGGCGGTACTGATGGGCACCAATAGATGGCACTGATAGGCAGCACTGATGAGGAGGTACCGACAGTCCTTACTGATGGGCACTGACAGGCGTTACTGATGGGCATGGATTGTCCTTTTGGTGGGCACCTCTGATGGGGATTTTGCTGATAATCAATGCACAGATTATCAGCACATAAACCCCCCCCCCCCCTCTTTGACAGGAGAGTCGCCGACCGGCTCTCCCTATCAGCTCAAACCGAGGAGAGCCAATTACTGGCACTTCCTGGTTACTGCTGTGATTGGTCATAGCTGATCACATGGTAAAAAGCCTGTCATAAGCTCTTTACCATGATTGGAGATGCGGTGTGTCAGAGTGACACACCGCACCACCGATTGCTGCTCTGCCTGGCCCCGGGGGCGCACGCGAGCGGCTTATTCTGCTGGACGTCATATGACGCCCAGTGAGGATAACTGAGCCACTTTGCGGACGTCAATCCGCTATGGGGCGGGCGGGAAGTGGTTAAGGACCACCCCACATACATACTGTATACTGCGGCAGGGCGGCCCTTAAGCACCGGCGACCCAGCCAATCAGCAGGTCCAGCGATCGTTCGATAGGCAGAACGGCGGTTTCCCTATGTAAACAAGGCAAATCGCTGTTCTGCTAGTAATGAAGACAGATCTTGTGTTTCTGCTAAGCAGGAACATGGATCTCAAACCATCCCCCTCACAGTAAGAAAACACTCCCAGGGGAACATAGTTAACCCTTTGATCACCCCTGATGTTAACCCCTTCTCTGCCAGTGTCAGTAGGGACAGTGCGTTTTTTTTTTAGGACTGATCACTGTATTGGTGTCCCTGGTCCCCAAAAAGTGTCTCTTAGTGTCAGATTTGTCCTCTGCAATGTTGCAGACCCGCTAAAAATCGCTGATTGCCGCCATTACTAGTAAAAAAAATAAAAAATTATTAAAATTCCATAAATAGTTCTCATAGTTTATAGATGCTATAACTTTTGCACAAGCCAACCAATATATGCTTATTGGGATTTTTTTTTTTTTTACCAAAAACATGTAGCAGAATACATATTGGCCTAAACCGATCAAGAAATTCGATTTTTTACAATTTTTTATTGGATGTGTTTTATAGCCGAAAGTAAAAAAATTTTTTTTTTTCCAAATTGTTGGTCTTTTTTGTTTATAGCGCAAAAAATAAAAAACGCAAAGGCGATTAAATACCACCAAAATAAAGCTATTTGTGGGGGTAAAAAAAAAAGGACATCACTTTTATGTGTGTACAGCGTCACGGGACCGTGCAATTGTCAGATAAATCAACGCAGTGCTGTATCACAAAAAATGGCCTGGTCAGGAAGGGGGTCGAATTCCAAACAAATTTTCTTTCAAAATGTTGTGCGTTTTGTAATTCGATAAAGCCAACATTGATTTCGAAATTTGACCAACCAAGCCTTCAATTTCACCTCATGTTGCTTCAAAAAAGAAATTTTGTGGCTTGGAAACTTCTTTTCTTTCCAGGTACAGGTCATGTGCATTTCTTTTACGATTATATTTCTTGCACGATTCACACCTCATTGATTAGAAATTAAAAATTTCCATAATGTCCGATCACTCAAAATTTGATGTCCATGCGAAAAATCGGCCTTTGCTGTGGACCACTAATGGTGAGAAAAATTCTTATTTACAATTTTTGAAAGAAAGTTCTTTTTTTTTAAAATTGACCCACGTAGGGCCAGCTTATGTAGGATGACTTGTGTAATCTTTGGGTATCACCTGAGGCCAGTCACTTCACTGGGTATATGTGAGGGTTTACAACCACCTCAAGGTCCCCTGATACTTTCCCGGATACTTTTTTCCAGAATAAACATTCGGTCCAGTAAGTAAAGTGAAGCGGTTCCTTTACTGGAGATTTCCTTAATGTATTGGGGCCCGGCCAGGTCTGAAAGCCCCCCAGTGCTTTGGAGTATGCAGAGCTGGTTCCCTTGCAGCAGCAAACCTTGTGTTTGTAGTCCTACACAAAAGTGTTTGCCGACTATTTACAGGTCTGATAACACTTCAGCTTTTCGCTAATTAATACTATTTTCTATATTAGGTGTTATATTGGCTTAGAACAGTCCACTCAAGGTCTGTATGTAGTTTTCAACAGGGAGAGGAAAATTGGAGTGAGGCATCAAAAAAAAAAAAAAATAGAAATTGTACAGCAGGTTTCCATTAAATCTCAAAATTAAATAATTCTACCAATTCCCTCAAGGCTCCAGTACATTAGGCAAACCATTCTACTGTATTCGACTCACCTCATAAACTTCCATACACATCTGGAGCTCAGTGACCCTGTAACATCAGGGGGTGCCGTGTTTGGCACTGATCTTCTAGTCAACCAAAGCCAGCTGCCCACAACTTCCTGTTTTCTTCCCCTAGCTGACCCACAGCACTCACTGACCAGCCCCTGGGACTGGGATCACTACAGACATGCCCCACACATTGATTTCTGGTCTGGAACAAGCAGAGCTGTCTCAGAATGAACACCTGGATTACAAGATGAAATAAACCTTAGCCAAACTCAGCATTCGGTATTATTGTGGTTTCAACTCCCCATGTTACATTTTATGGCTTCCTTTCCCTTTATACTCAAAGTTACATGAATGTGAGTGAGAATGGACACGTGACTCTAAAAATTATTGTACATATGGCTCCATTTACTGCTGCAATCCACAACAGCAATATGTAAGAAGTTTTTACTTACATGACTTTAACAAGATGGAGGTAAACAACAACGATGTACAACAAGTTCCCCTATACATGGATTACGAATAGCAAGTGATAGAACCAAGTTAAAGTGGTACTTCAACTCCCCCCTTCCTGGGGTTAATTTTGCATTTAAACTCAACCCTCTTACCTTTTTTTTGCTGGGTTATGCTCCATTAACATACTTGCACGCTCAGAGAATCCAGCAATGTCTTGCTGATCTGCCACCACACACCAGGTCCTGCGGTGCCCTCTTCTTTCCTTTTATCCTCAGGAGCTGGCTGTCTCTACCGACTTCTTTCAGCTAGCTCCCCAATAATGTGCTGCCTGGTCCTTCTCCCTCCAAGGGCTGGGTGGAAACTGATGCCTCCTGAGATATTTGGGCAATACAGTGACTAAGGGTTATCATTTTCGCCTGGCAGTACTAAGGTTCTAAGGTTGAGTGATCAAATCCCAACCACAAAACAACCTGGAGTTTGCATGTTCTCCCTGTGTGGTTGGGTACTCTGGTTTCCTCCCACACTCAAAAGACATGCTAGTTAATTGGCCCCTGTCTACACTGGCCCTAGTAGGTGTATAAATGTGAGTTAGGGACCTTAAAAAAAAAAAAAAAATCTGCTTTTCAATCATGTGGAGAAGTGAAGGTTGCACTGCTGCAGGAAAGAAAAAAAAAAGGCACATCGCTCACCAAATGTGTGCCACAGGTTATCCCAGCAAATATAACCCAAAGTCAGATTTCAGTTTTACCATACTAGTGTGGACACAAGAAAGAAAGAATTCTCACTGATTGCTATGGTTACCACAGCATGATTGCTGCTATTTATAATATTAAAGTAGATCTAAATTTTGATATTAAACAAGGCATAGTCCCATAGGTGGCCCTGCAGCATAACCAGAATGTATCACATTAATAAAAAAAAACTAGATCACCAGCATGCCCTCAGCACACCATAGCTTTCTATTACAGAGACAAGAACAGATACTGTATGGTTTTTGAGTCCCAGCATACTTACACATTATAGCACACTTACACCCCCGGGTGTTCTCTTCTCCAGCAATGCTAGGTCCAAGTTTCCCACAGTCATTCCATCACCTTCTTCCATCCATGGGGTGGCTGCTGAGGTTAGTCCTGCATATGCATGCTGGAGTTGCATTATCTGGCTCCATTCTCAGCATCTTACAGGTGCCAAGAATAGGCCAGGGCTGTACACTGCATTGCAATTATACCGCAGTCAATGGTGCAGGTAACAAAATTTGCTGGCAGGCAAATACAATTTTTTTTTTGCAAAGCAGACCTATTAAGTAACTTCTATCAAAAAACTCTACCTGCTGGCAAATGTTTAGTCGGACACGTTTAAGTCCAGTTTTTACCTGATGCTTTTGCTAGTTGGAAAAAAGTTAAACAAGAGGCTGTAAAAGAAGCAGCAGAATACTTACTTCTCCACCAGGCGGTATATGAAATCTTCATTAACTTCCCACTACTATCAGATACTTTTACCAGCGGTTGCTGGTTTAACGGTTTTTCACCTTGTGAAATGCACCATTCAAAGCAAAATAGGAAAATACACAACATAATTCTGGGATTTCTAACCACTTAACACCTCAACTACAAAAAAAATGAGACAGATCTATTATGGTTATATTTAGAGATCTTAAAGCTGAATTCCAGGTATGAATTTTTTTTTTGCATTGTTACAATGGTGCAGCTTGGACCAAAATAAGTATGCATATGCTATGCCTGTGGGGCCACTGTGGAAGCAGGAGAATCCCTAAAGTTGGCGCTGCTACTATAGTGATCCCTGCGGTCTTCTGGGTCCAGTACTGAACAGATGACCTTCTGCAAGGTGAGCCCAAGGGTCTCTTGCTCTGCATGAGCGCCGTCAGAAATCCTTGGCTTTTTCTCAATAACTGCAAAGCATTCTCTGGTTGCACCAGGTGGAGATTGTGACATCACCTCTCCACCTCATCCAATCAGGGAACGCTTGTATTAGCTGAGAAAAATGCATGGTGTTCTGACGGCCCCAATGCCGAGAATGTCCCCCCCTGCTCACTATACAGAAGGGCATCTAATTGGCACAGAACCTGGAAGACAGTGGCGATCACGGTAATAGCATTGACTACTACTGTGATTGTCAGCTTCCACAGCCCCCCCACGGGTATGGCATATGCACATTTACATTGGTCACAAGTCGAACTAGGAGACAAAAAAATCCATACCTGGAAGTCAGCTTTAACAACTCTGTAATTTATTCTACAGAAACAAGTTCATTTAGAGATTTGTTTTTTTATAATATACACATACTTTTGCTAAAAAGTGGAAGTTTTTTTGTTTTTGCATTTTCAAATAAGTCTTAAAGGGTTATAGCCTCAGCCAGGTATTTTTCTACGGTCAGGCTCTCTGCTATATAACATTTTTTGTTGTCACAGGAAGAGAGGAAATCTCCAAATGGGGACAGCTTTGGAAAGATTTTTCTTTTACTGTCAAGTCTCCTACCTGAGCCAAAATAACTAATCAAAAACATAAGCATTCCTGGACCATTTGTTTTTAGAAAATCTGAGCCCAAATATGTATTGCAAGTGCATGCAAATAATATTTTAGTACACATCTTAAAACAAGAAAATAATATTTAAGACAAATGTATAAAATGATGTCAGACCTTAGCCAGAAGACACTGTAGCTGCTTAACTTCACTGCTGGCTCTTAAGAGCTCTTGGCGAAGTTCAGAACATATCATTTCTAGATGTTCTTTCTCCTTGTAAGTAGAATTCAGCATTTCTTGAACCTCACAGTTCTCGGGGGTGTTTCCCATGGCTGTCATTTCAGCCACTTTCTGGCGCTCACCATCTAGCTGAGCCTTTAAACAGCTGCCTTCGATTTTAAGAGCTTCAATGGTGACTTTAAGGTCTTCCACTGTCTTGGCGACACCACTTTTCTCTTTCCTCTCAGCTTCCAGGAGATTTTGTAATTGTCCAGTTTCTTCTTTCAGTCTTTTTATCATCACCTGAGCCTCCTGGTGTTCTTTTTCGAGGCTTCTCAAACTACTGGTGAGTTGTTGCTGAATATTGAGCAATTTTTCCCTTTCAAACTGAGACTTTTCCACAAGCTCTGAATATTTCTTTTCTACCTCTGTAAGTTTGCTTTGAACCTGTGTTTGCTCTGTCTTTGCCCTGTCTTGAAGAAGGGTCATCAACTTCTCATTTTCCTGACTCAGCTGATCTGCCCTTTGTCTTTGCTCCTGAAGTGAGGTTTCCAGAAAAGCTTTTTCTTCCACAAGCTTTTCACTTTCTAATGTTAGCTCCTGTACCATTAGATTTTGATCAGAGAGTTCCTGTAGTGTTGCTTGAAGTTCCTCTGCAGTACTATGTTGGTTTTCTTCCATCTTATGTATTTTTTCAGTCAATGAGGCTACAGAGAGTTCACTAATATTATTTGGGGAGCTACCACTAGTTGAACATTTTGAGCCTTGGCATGGAATACTTCCAGATGACCCAGGTCTGGAAGGAACATCAGCTAGGTGCTCAAAATCAGAGTCAGGAGAAAGGGAGGCTTTAGTGACATCACTGCTTGATGAACCAGATATAGGAAGGCCATTTCCTCTGCCAATCAAATGGCTGTTCTCAGGCCCCTCTGTTAAAGGGCTCTTCACCTTGCTCCCAGTGCTTGTCACCTGGGTGGAAGGTGATAGGATACTGCTATCAGTTCCATTGCTGCTTATAGTATCTGAAAGAGGAGACTGCTCTAAGCTGTGCAGTTTCTGCTTTAGGTCTTCATTTTCCTGACGCAAAAGAGCAAGCTCTTTCTGTAAAAATAAGTTCTTGCCCTGAAGGGCCCTTAACAATACTTCAGGGTCTGTACCCTCTGTCAGCTGAAACTCCGTGGATGCTTCCAGGGAGGGTGGGATGTCAGGGCTTGGACATTCCTTGTCTTTGCGTTTCTGCAGTTCACTCCGAAGTTTACTAATTTCAAAATCTTTTGTTTTTGCTTCAGCCAATAGCTCTTTAACATGTGATTCCAACACAGAAGGGTTGTTAGATTCATTGTCGTGTTTAGGTTTGGGGGAAGTACGGATATTTTTTGCAGGTGTAGAAGTACTGGGAGATATAGGACTTGGTAGTGTTTTTTTAGATGCAGTAGTAGTTGGAGGCCGTAAAGTTGTCCTATCTCTTGCTATTGGTGTTGGCAGATCTCGGGGAGTTGGTATACCAGTCCTCCTTGCAGCTGAAACCCCACCTGTAGTGAAACAAGAAAACACATTAATTTATTTATTACAGGTACTTCTATAGTGATGTCAATTTACACAGCGCTTTACATATAAATTGAACATTCACATCAATCCCTGCCCTCAAAGAGCTTACAATCTAAGGTCCGTAATGCACATACGTACATACTAGTGTCAATTTAGACAGGAGACAATTAACCATACATCCAGCATGTCTTTGGAGTGTGGGAGGAAACAGGAGTACCTGGTGGCAACCTACGCAGACACAGGGAGAACATACAAACCCCAGGCAGGTAGTGCCGTGGTTGGGATTAAAACCGACTACCCTAGTGCTGCTAGGCGGAAGTGTTAACCACTTAGCCACTGAGCTGCCCACAATATATACACATAAATATCACATTTAAAATAAAATTTAAAAGCATTACCTACTTCATTATGAGTACATTATAAATTCTACAACATTAGACAGACCACTTTAAATAAAAAAAAAGATTTTTCAGGTTTACCAACAGTGAGGGCCGCACACGAACACCCTCTGAGTCCGCGGTACCTGGTTTCCCATGCTACCCAGTGCGGTTCGATTTTCAGCCCATTTGAAATAACACTGGATTCCACCAAAGTGGCGCATGCACTACTTTTCAAAAAATATGATTTTTTTTGTCATACTTACCTGCAAAATGCTTTTCTTTGAGTACATCATGGGACACAGGCTAATATTCATTACCTACTGGGACGTCCCAGAGTATAAGCTTTGAGGGGAGGGACACACCCTGCCAAATAGCCATCAGAACTTATACAGCAGCCCGCAGCACACTGCGGCCGAAATCTGAATCCTCAGCTGCTCGAACATCCACTTGATAAAATTTTGTGAACGTATGCACTGAAGACCAGGTGGCAGCCTTACAAATCTGAGCCACAGATACCTGATGGTGAAAAGCCCAGGAGGTTCCTACACCCCTGGTAGAATGAGCTCTCACCCTAAAGGGAGGAGCTTTACGCTTCAGACCTTAGGACTGGATGACCAATTAACGGACCCAATTGGCAATGGAAGGTTTGGACGCTGCCTGCCATTTCTTGGGTCCTTTTGGTAAAACAAAAAAAGGAGTCTGATCCTCGGATCTCCGCAGATGTAGACAAATAAACCTTGACTTCCCGGACAACGTCCAAAGAATGAAAAATAAAAAAAAATGTGATAGCGCTGCAATAATACAGTCTATATAAAATAAAACAAAACTTCAGCTAACAGTAAAATATGTAAACCGATTAAAAATTAAAAAAAGTCCAATAAACAATAAATGATAATTTCTTCAGTGATAAAAAAGAACAAAAGTGATGCTTCTTCTAAAAAAAAAAAACCCTTATCCAGAGTGCTCCCACCACTGCATGCAATGGCCGCCCACCTCCTTTATAGGACCCCAAGGGGTCAAACACGCCTTGCACCCCTTGGGGTCCTATAAAAGGAGGTGAGCGGCCACTGCTGAAGAAATTATCATTTATTTTTTATTGGACTTTTTTTCATTTTTAATGGGGTTACATATTTCACCATTAGCTGAAGTTTTGTTTTATTTCTTATAGATTCTATTATTGCAGCGCTATCACATTTTTTTCATTTTTCATACTGTTACCTGTGGGAGCACATTAGTGAAAGCTGCAGCAACTTCAAGCAATTTTAGGTTCATCACTATTAGTTGTTTTTTCTACCAAAAATGATTACATATTCGCGCGCCACTACTTCATTTTTAACATCTAAAGAATGCAGTCGTTTCTCTTCCGCCGAACGAGGCTGAGAGAAAAAAGAAGGCAAAATAATGTCCTGATTTAAATGAAAGGCTGACACCACTTTTGGTAAAAAGGATGGAATAGTCATAACACGACCCTGTCGTGGTGAAGGAATAAGTACGGTTCCCTGCATGAAAGGGCCGCCAACTCCGACACCCTTCTAGCCGAGGTGATAGTCACCAGGAAGGCATGACAGCAAGTCTAATGGAATTTCCTTGATAAGTTCAAATGGTTGTTTCTGTAACACAGACCGCACCAAGTTCAAGTCCCAAGGACACATAGGTGACCTAATGGGGGGAAGCAAGCGAGTTGCCCATTGTATAAAGGTTCAAACCAGTGAATGGGAGGCTAAAGGCCTTTGGAAGAATACTGATAGGGCCGAAACTTGACTTCTGATTGTACTCAAAGCCAATTTGATTTCCACAGCTGACTGTAGAAAAGAGAGAATTCTCCCAATCACGTATTTCCGAGGTCGCCATTTTCTGGCTTTACACCAAGCAATATAAGTCTTCCAGACCCTATGATAAATTTTCCTAGTGACAGCTTTTCTACTATTCACTAGGGTAGACACTACTGATCCCGAGATGCCACAGTCCTTTAACACCCTGGTTTCAATAGCCATGCCATCAAAATTTAGAAACTGTAAATTGGGGTGGAATATAGGACCTTGAGACAGTAGATCGGGGCGACGTGGAAGCGTTCATGGCCCATCTATTGCCAGTCTCACAATCTCCGGGAACCAGGGCCTTCTGGGCCAGGCTGGTGCCACCAGAGTGACTGGAACCCACTCTTTCCGAATCCTGCGCAACAAATGTGGAAGGAGAGGGATCAGAGGGAAAGCATAAACCAGGGCGTACTGTCTCAATGGAACTATCAGAGCATCTGCCCTGATTGCCAGAGGATCCTTTGTTCGGGACACAAATTGCTCTAGCTTGTTGTTGAATCTGGATGCCAATAGGTCGACCTCTGGCAATCCCCAACGCTGGCAAATTTCCTGGAACACCCCTGGGTGTAGGCACCGTTCCCCTGGGCAGATCTGCTAGCGGCTGAGATAATCTGCCTTCCAGTTCTCTACTCCCGGGATATAGACTGCCAATATCATTGGCACATGTCCTTCTGCCCAGGCTAGTATGTGGTTCACCTCCTTCAGAGCTGAACGACTCCTGGTACCGCCTTGGTGGTTTATATAGGCCACTGCAGTGGCCTTGTTGGACTGAACCCGGATAGGGCAGTACTGAAGCTCCACCGTCCAGGACCGTAGGGCCATACGTACTGCCCGTAATTCCACGACGTTGATGGGCAGGATCTGTTCTGTCCCTGACCGATTCCCGAGCTGTGAGCCCTTCTAGGGTCGCTCCCCAGCCTGAGAGACTGGCATCTGTACTCAGTACTCTCCAAGTTACCGGGAGAAAGGATTTTTCCTTTCGCAGGTTCTGATCCTGCAACCACCAGTTTAGGCTTAAGCGAGATAAGCACATTGGATAATCCAGGGCTTTTCCTCTTCTGATCCAGGCCAAGATGTCTTGTTGTAAAGGCCTGGAATGAAACTGGGCATAGGGCACTGCCTCGAAGGAGGATACCATCCTCCCTAGAAGACTCATACAGAGCCGAATGGGGGGTTGTCTGGTGCCCCTTATCTGATGCACCTAAACCTTCAGGGCACAGATCCTTACAGGTGGCAAGAATATTCTTGCTTGAACCGTATCTAGAATCGGACCTAAATACTTTTTGAGCTGGTTTCAAGGATGACTTTTCGGTATTTACGATCCAGCCTAAGCTTTTCAAATACCGCACTTTGCATATTATGCTCTGTTCTAGAGCCTGTAATGAGTGATCGCTGAGTAGGAGGTCATCCAGATACCCAAACACCAGGATCCCTTCGGCCTTTAAAAGACCCAGTACTGGTGCTAGGACCTTTGTGAACAACCGGGGAGCTGTAGCCAGCCCGAAGGGTAGAGCCACAAACTGAAAATAACGTTCCTCTACTGCAAAACGTAGGAACCTCTGATGCGGCTGAAAGATAGGTATGCGTAAATACGCGTCTTTTATATTGATGGAGGCTAGAAGGTCTCCCCTCTGGAGTGAGGCTACTACTGAGCAGACAGACTCCATCCGAAAGGAGTTCATCAGTAGATACTTGTTCAGGGATCTTATGTTCAAAATGGGCCTCGTGTCCCCATTTGGTTTAGGAACCATAAACAGGTTCGAGTAAAACCCTGTGCCCCTTGCAGATACTGGAACATCTACAATAACTCCTGTGATGTACTAGATGATGTAGTGCCTGAAGCAATAAGTTTCTTTTTGGATGATCAGAGGGAACGCTGGCTCCTAAAAACCTCTGAGGGGGAATCCCCTGCAACTCTAGCTTGTAACCGCGAGATATAATTGAAGTGACCAACTCGTCCTGAATTATTGTTCTCCAAATGTCCGCAAAGTGAAGCAGCCTTCCCCCCCACTCGATGGAAAGGGGGCGTTTCCTCTAAAGGAGTGCTTGGTGCTGGAATTTCGTGCTTGGACCCAGGGCTTCTTCTGGCCTGGCCCTGCCCTCTTGGCGACGGAACCGCCTTGACGAGACGGTGGAGGAAGCAGTCCCTGAGGTTTTAAACGAGGGACGTCTGGTGCTTTTCTTCACAGGAAATAGAGAACTCTTCCCTCCGGAGATCTTTTGGATATATTTGTCAGAATGATCACCAAAAAAATGTTCCCCATGAAAAGGGAAACCTGCCAATAACTTTTTACAAGGAAGCTCAGCTGACCAGTTCTAAAGCCAAAAGAGTCTGCACATATGTACTGACGAGAGAGCCAAACAAGAAACCTGCTGTATTGAATCCTTTAAGGCATCAATAGCAAAACACAGCGCTCGAGAAATATCTGTCTTACTTTCAGGCGGATCATCCTCCTGGTTAGGCCTATCAGACCGTTTGACCTGATCCTTTACGGACTGGCAGATACCAATTGCTGCAACAGCTGGCTAAATAGCTGAACTGGCCAAAGAAAAGGAAGCCTTTAATAATGACTCCAATTTCTTGTCAACAGGGTCTTTCAAACTCTGTGCGTTATCTACCGGACGAGTTAAATTCTTGTTTAAGGAAGAGACTGCTGCATCTATTGCTGGCATGCTCCATTTTTTAATGAACTTTTCATCCATGGGATATAAAATGGAAACCCTCTTTAGGAGGAACAAAAATCCTGTCAGAATGTTCCCAATCAGCATACACCGCCTGTTCCAACTGGGGGTGTAGGGGGAAAGCCTGTGTGGCCTGAAGAGGCCTTGGGGATCCCGAAGAGGACCAGGGGGGCTCAGTCACCTCTGCAAGAGGCAACTTAAGGGCAGAACGAACCATTTCGGTCAGAGTCAGGATCAAAAGCCTCTGCGACTGAGAGGCAGACATCAACTGGATATCGTCTTGTCCAGATTGCTCAGAAGCAGGCTCATCTGTCGGGCCCTCCACAGAGTCCTGAGCTTTAAGCTCTTCCCCATCTGCAACCCATTCCTGCTCCAGACTAGGAGGCTCTGGGGAGGGGGATCTGTCATGCTTCCTTCTACCCTGTGGGATGGAGGCAATCATGCCAGCAACCCTGTGCTCTAACCCGGCTAGGGCCAAGGACAGTTCATCCTTAGTGATAAAGGGTGAAGCAGCAGCGTTGACTGTAGGCACAATACCAGATACCAGGCTCAGATTGCCCGGAAGCCTCTGGTCTTTCAGGGGATACAACACTAGGGATACGACTAGGTTCATCAGGAACTACTGACGACATCGGTGTGCCCTACCCTACAGAGTTAGTCCCGCTCCTCTTTTTTGAAGACATTTACCCGCCACAAAGAGGGAGAGTACTTGGGTGTAGTATTAAAACACCTCAGAAGGGAGACCCTTTAATAGGGCTCCCAAGCCCCTATGTAACAATCCTGCTAAGCACCTTTAGCCTGCCAAGCAACACTTGGTGACTCACGTGACCCGGTAAGGAAAGAATGAACCGCTGCAAGTGTCTGTTCAGAGCTTGCTCTGTGTCCCACAGCTGACTTCTGGAACCACCGCATGCTTGGCCTATACAGCTTAAATAAGCTGGGTGTGCGTTGGAACATTCTGTGCGTGCGTACGTACGTACGTGCGTGGTCCCTGCGAACAGGTGTGGCTGTATTCGCATATGACACAAATCCTCGTGCGCCCAGATAAAGGCTACTGCGCATGTGCGGTAAAGCCGCATGCGCCATGACCGCCAAACAAATGACTACTGAACATAGTGGCACTCTGGCGAACGCACATGAGCCATGGTGAACCAAGGCGAAATGACGCACCATCATACAGGTAAGAACAAACCAGACACAAGCAAAAAAGGTACACACTTTGCAAACACCCACAGCTAGCCGAAAACTCCCCCGTATGGTCACCGCACATGGGTGTCCAGCCTCTAGCTAGCTTGACTGATTGTTACAATCACTGGGACACCCCACAATAATAGTAAAGGGGGTTTAATTTACCCGTCCAGGCGCAGAGCAGCTTAGAAACGAAAAGCCCAAACTTCACCCATTTTCAGAACATTCATTTGAAATCACACCAAAAGTAGTGCATGCACTACTTTTCAAAAACACACTGCACCGGATCGTATGAAACTGCAGTACCATGTGATCTGGTGCAGGCAAAACGCACTTCAGCTGAGATCTGCCTTTGAGGTGTCATCCGGATTATATTGACACCTGCAGCAGATCTCCCACCCAGTGCATTTTGAACGTGGTGCAGGAAACGCACACGTAACACAGGTTTCCCAGTTTTCCAGTGTAAACAAGAATGCAATAGGATCACTCACACTGGCAGTGATTATATCTGTAAATATTTGTATTTAGCACATCTCCTCTGATTTTGCTCTCTCAGCATTTCTCAGAATCTGGTCAGCATCCATTTAGGATTTCCTATTGGGAGTATCTCATCCAAACTGACATTTTTGTTGCAGGGAATTCCTGAAAACCGACTTCCATCTTAGTGCAGACTTCTGGGAAAATCAGTGAGCAAATCATACAAGCAGAACATGATGTTTCTGGGGGGCATTCTATGTACAGAACACCTCCAGGTAGCCATATTGCATTTTACAGAAAATTAAAACAAGAAAAAATCCCCTATGTGGTGGACTTTTAAGGCACTATACTATTTCAAAGGATTTTAGTGAAAATGTATTGATAGTTTCAAAAATGTATTTAGCAAATATATAAACGAAAAACAATATTCATGTATAAAAACAGGGAATGTTTGAGCATATCTGTAAATTTGTACACTGTTATACATATAAAAATATAAATACAATACAGTTTATAATCTCTAGCGCCCAACGTGTTTCAGAATGCTAAGTTGCCCCCTTCTTCAGGGGTATGTGCGAGGAGAAAGCATATTTAAATATTATAACAGTGTAGTGAACATTCCAATAGTTGTATCTTAAAAACCTGCGAGGGTACAGGTTCCTTTAAGTTCACGCTCTGGAGACCCACAATTGCACATATGTGTGTAGAAGTTCATAGATGTCAAACCTAGGAGAGACCTCACCACTAACCCAAAAGTCCCCCTCCTCCACAGAGGGAGAGATGGCCTGAGAGAAGGGGTGGGGAGAGCCCCTGAAGGAGGCAACTTAGCACTCTGAAACGCGTTGGGCACGAGAGATTATAAACTGTATTGTATATATATTTTTATGTATAACAGTGTACAAATTTACAGATATGCTCAAACATTTCCTGTTTTTATACATTAATATTGTTTTTCGTTTATATATTTGCTAAATACATTTTTGAAACTATCAATACATTTTCACTAAAATCCTTTGAAATAGTATAGTGCCTTAAAAGTCCATCACATAGGGGATTTTTTCTTGTTTTCGTTTGATATTGGATGTGGCACTAACCCCTGCGCAAGATCATTGGCCTAATAGTCTTTACAGAAAATTACAGCACTGCAAATTAAAAAGGAACTGTCATTTTTAATAACATTCAATTACAATATGACTTGTGTCGCAATTGTATAAGCTATATTAATTTTTTTTATTTGCTATTTTTTTCCCCATGAAAGTGGAGATACCCTTTAAAATGAGACTGATACTTAAATCCTCACATACATATAAAGGTCAATTGTGATGTAACCGACTCATAACCGATTAGTCACCTGTACCATTACTTTGTACAAAGATGATAAATGTCGATATTGTACTTGTTTACAAAATTTTCTGAATAAACAATATTGGAAATATAAAATGAGACTGAATTCAAATAAAACGTATTAAAAAAAAATAAAAAAAATATCCAATTCGTTTACAGTGCATAGTTTAGTGAGGGATGCTAAAGAGTTGTAAAAATGGGTGGAACTTCACGTTAGCCCGGGTTCACACCTATGCGAATTAGATGTGCGTTTCCGCACATCTAATTCGCATAGCAGGAGAATGTGACTGGCTCCCTATGGAGGCGGCTGCGGTGCGCACTGCACAAAAACGCTGTGCGTCTTTGGCTGCGTTTCAGGGCCGAATTCAGGCATAGAATCGGCCCCGATTCGTCCCTGAAATGGTGAACAGGGACGCACAGCGCTCCTGTGCTGTCCGCAGCGCATTATAGTGTGAACCCGGGCTTAAAGTCTACAAATTCAACACAGAGCAAAACAAATTGTTTTATGAACATTTTCTTGGCCACTATACAAACGCACAGCGTTATCAAAACTGTACGTCGCTTCTCACAACATTCTTCTTTGTCACAATGAAGAATTAAATGCATACATGCTTGCTGAAAACTACCAAAAAAAAAATAAAAAAAAAAATAGGTCAAAAAGACTCTGAACCATATTTTTGGTGTTCTACATAAAAAAAACCTTCATATTTAAATTAGGGTATCAAAAGGACAATGATAAGGGTTCAATAAAAGCTTCTATATTAAAAATCAGACTTGGGTCCAAAAACCTTACACAGTGAGTACTCTGTGCTGGTGCAGAACCCCGGTAGGCTGTAAAACAAAGCAACTAGTGTTTTTAGAAAGGAAAGATAGCAAAGGACATTCTGACTACACAGCCAACAGCCCACTCATGCAGGTCAGAAAGTTAGACGTCCACAGCTGGAGAATTCCAGGATTAAGGAATAAAACAGTGCACAGCAATTAAACTATTATAAGCCTGTGAACGGAAGCTTCTTCACACCAGTCAGACAGAAAAAGGCAACCTGCAAAGTGCAGCCTTCCGTAATAATCAGAAAACTTACAGCGGTTTTCACTATAGTAAAACAGAATCTGATTGGTTGCCATAGGGAACTGCACATAATTATTGGTTTCTGCGCTGAGAAAATAAAACTTAGAAACACCAATAATCCCTGACATTTGTCCAAGCAATGTAAGCACCAGACTGTTGCATACATTAACGTTGAACTCACGGTATGATCTTAATTGCAGAATTAAAATATATTGGTTCAGCTTGGACCAGTGTAAACCCAATTCACACCTAGGCATTTTTAGTGCTTTTTGCAGATTTGCACTACAGAACGTGTTCCATAGGAAACCATGTTAAATGGAACACTAAAAATCACTGATCACCGCCATTACTAGTAAAAAATAAATAAAAATGCCATAAAATAATCACCTATTTTTTAGATGCTATAACTTTTGCGCAAACCAATCAATATACGCTTATTGCGATTTTTACCAAAAATTTATAGAAGAATACATATTGGTCTAAACTTATGAATACATTTGCTTTTTTACATTTAAAAAAGCCCATGTAAAGGGTTGCCTGCCTCCTCCCACAAGAACAGTGCAGTGTTTTTGTAGGACACATCTGGACCTATTTTTGTATGGTTGGCACATGCGGTTGCATCACTCATAATATGTTTGAAAAAACTTAGTAGTGAATAACATTGTATGCTGGAAGCCGGATGGAACCCTCTGAACATATTTACAACTGTTCTAAAAATGCAAAACCTAAAGTGTTACTAAACCCCGGACCCTGCATTCACTATATCTGTTCTCCCACGGTACACAGAACATGTGCAATTATTTTAGAAAATATAAACTGCTAAATACTTTTTCTCATCAGCAGTATATAGCAGTCCTGTGACTTATCTGTGTCTGGTTAAAGCTTGTAGGAGGAGTTTTCACACTGCACTGAGCCGTCCTATCAGGATGCAGGACCCCTCACCCTCTGTCTGTACAGTGCCGACTGGCCCTGTACTGATCACATGCGCACTCCCAAGAAAAAAAAAAAAAAAAACGAACTAGCAACACACACCAAACTGAGCATGTGCAGCCTGACTCTATTTACTCTGTCTTATCCGGATATGTTTTGGGGGCAATGCAAGTAAGGGAGGATCTTTGCACACAGGATCAAACAGTCTTTTTACACAATGCACAGGATTAACCAGTGAGGTTCCAGAGTGAGTATAACAAGCATGCTTTACTGCAATATACAGACTGATTTTACTTTTGTGGGTTTAGTTACACTTTGATGTTTTTACTGCATTTTGCGTCCCCAAAGGAAGTTCACCCTCACTGCCTGCCCCAAAAGCTTGACATAGGGGTAGAATGTGGGAGTAATTAAAATATTTGACAGCTGTCATTGGAACAGGAATACAGGGAAACTCTCCCAATAGAAACCATTGTTGTGTTTACTGTCATAGAAGGGATCTCCCCAATGGGAACACAGGTTTAACCCTTTCCTACTCTATAGGAATCCTACCTTAAAATTACAACTTTATATTGGGGGCAAAATCTTTGATAGCATTTGTCCTGCTATTCCAGGGTCTGGTGGAATGCAGCTCCATAACATATATGTTCTACATGTGGATATTGCTCCTAGAATAATTCTGGATGCCATACAACCAAATTGGGAACAGTGTTAATTTTGGCAGCAAATTTCAATCTAGTTTTAGTCTTAGGACTAAAATGGCATTTTAGTTTTAGTCCCATTTTAGTCTTCTGCAACTGTTTTAGTTTTAGTCGTATTTAGTCGACTAAATCTCCAGTACATTTTAGTCGACTAAAACTCCTTTTAGTCGTCTGAAATTGAATGGGTATAATTAAATTGTAATGCATTAGTTAACATTTCTCTACAATTTCCAAACTCATTATATATACTGCTGGAGTGAAAAATCTCATCTGTTATTATTTAAGGTATTGAGGTATGAACATGCACTAAAGGCCAGTGTTAATTTTGAAGTCAAATTTCAATTTAGTTTTAGTCTTTTGACTAAAATGCAATTTTAGTTTTAGTCGTATTTTAGTCATCTCAATTGTTTTTAGTCGACTAAAATAGTATTAATTTAGTCGACTAAAATGTTTTAGTCATTTTAGTCGACGAAATTAACTCTGGTTGGAAATGTATAGTGTTTTCCTATAAGCGAGGGAAGAATCTGAGGTGGAATGAATGCTGAAGAACGGATGTCACAGGTTTGCTGCTGTTGAATCGACAACATGATCAGAGATTCTCAGCGGTTACCAACAGCTGTTCTTCATAATGCATGTTGGCCGAGGATCATCACTACAATCACACCTAGCTTATCAGCAATAGGCAGCTGCTCTCCATATGAAGGACACATTTGTACACAGCTGGACTAAGTATATAATGTCTGTAATCGCTAGACCCTGTGCAGCATCTCACATAAGATCTGTGGACAGCTATACAGATTTACTGTGCTGGCTTCAATCTGTGCATCAGCAGCAAAACAGCTATAGTTTTATTCTGTAAAATACTACTAATAACGTTTTAAGAATACCGGGGCTGTTTTCATTGTCGCGCTTATACTACACAGAGTGCATTTTCTTTCATTCTGCCCGCAAGCTTGACAAGTTGATAGCATTTTGTTTTGCCCATCCACACTAACAGCATGTCTGGAGGAACCTCCACTGCCTGCTGCCAAAACACAATGGTGCAACCAAACAATGACAGCATCTGATTGGACACAGTCACTGTTTGGCTAATTATTGGTGGTTGCAGGGCCACCCACAGCTTTAATTTTGAGTGGTCTGTGATGGTCTTAAGCCTGCCTATGAGGAAGAGCTACACGAGTAATCATTAAAGATTCAAGATCGCGATTCAACTTCCCTCACGATCTTAAAACAGCATTTCTTCGATTCAGTGCAGAGCTGTTCTCTGCTCACTGCTGACAGCTGTCAAAAAAAAAAAAAAAAAAAAAAACAGGCAGCCTGCCAAGTTTATCACAACATCGCTTAGGCGGAGATAACTATAAGGCTACTATCACACTGGGGCAGACATCGGCGGTAAAGCAGCGCTATTTTTAGCGCCACTTTACTGTTGTTTTAGCAGTGCTATTTGGCCGATTGTGGGGCGGTTTTAACCCCCGCTAGCGGCCGGAAAAGGGTTACAACCACTTTTCCGGTGTCTTGCCGAGAAAGTTCCCTCGGCGGATAAGTTCCTCCCTGTATTGCGCAGGCGCAGCGCCTGCGCAGTACATAGTACTGTCAGCCGCCGGAGATAGCCGAAGCTCAAATGCTTCAATCAGCTGTACACGGCGCCTGCGCCCTAGGTCCAGGTTCCTTCCCCACCATCCAAGTGGACCTAGAGGGGGAATCTAAAAGTGCAGAGCGCAGCGAGGCCGTGCCCGAAGCGTGGCGAGCGAAGCGAAGGGCCCTCTTACAGGCGCCGTGTACAGCCGATTTTCAGCTGTTCTGCTTCGGCTATTTCCGCCGGATCCTACTGCGCAGGCGCAGTAGAGGGAGGAACTTATACGTCGAGCGGAACTTTCTCGGCAGAACACCGGCACTGCCCCATTGTTTTAAATGGGCAGGGGCACTTTAGGAACGGTGAATACACCACTCCTACAGCGCTGCAAAGATGCAGCTTGCAGGACTTTTTTTACCGTCCTGCCAGCACACCGCTCCAGTGTGAAAGCCCTCTGGCTTTCACACTGGAGAGACAGGAGAGGCTCTTTACAGGTGCTATGCAGGTGCTATTTTTAGCGCTGTAGCACCTGTAAAGCGCCTCAGTGTGAAAGTAGCCTAAACATTGTAACATTTAGTTCTTTTAGATCAAAAGGAACTTCGGTCTTTAAAATGAGGTCATTTTACCTCCTTAAAAAGACAAACTTTTTCTGATCGCTGTTCCTGATTACTCTTACGATCTCTCTGTACTCCTGTCAGAAC